>VXBI01004479.1:943445-1101466 GCA_013397375.1 Toxostoma redivivum
TTTTTTCTTTAATTCAGTAGTGAGGATATGGGAGAAGGTCGCAGAGGGAATGCCACGCGAGGAGCGGCTGAAGTCGCTCGGTTTGTTCAGCCAGGAGACGACTGAGGTTAGAGCTCACAGCAGTTCTGCAGCTTCCTCACGAGGGGAGGAGGAGGGGCAGGCCCTGATCTCTGCTCTGTGACCAGGGACAGGACCCAGGGAACAGCTGGAGCTGTGTCAGGGCAGGGTCAGGGTGGATATCAGGGAAAGGTTCTTCTCCCAGAGGGTGTTGGGCACTGAACAGGCTCCCCAGGGAATGGTCACAGCCCCAAGGCTGCCAGAGCTCCAGGAGTGTTTGGACAATGCTCTCGGACACAGGGTGGGATTGCTGTGGTGTCTGTGCAGGGCCAGGAGTTGGACTGGATGATCCTTGTGGGTCCCTTCCAGTTCAATTCTGTGATTCTGTAGTAACCATGTCCCTCTCAGATTTGGACACAGTGCTCGTTTGCTTTGCCTCTGGAGTGTACCTGACCCACCAGCCCAGGTGTCTGGACCAGCTTAAGAATCAGAGGTGCTTCTTATTTCTTAAGCTCCCGTCATTATCCGAGTCTCTTGTTTTCCCACTCCTTAATTTCACATGCGTGAGCCCTTTGTGTTTCCTCCCAGCAGGCAGCTGGGAGTTCAAGGAAAAGTTGGGTTGTTTTAGGCTTTTTAGGATTACAGAATCCCAGGCAGGATTGCATCCAAGATCATCAAATAAATGTAAATTAATGAAGCACCTGAATTTTGAAGAAATTTCCCAGGATGTGGGTCGAAAAACTCTGTAGGCTGCATTAAAAAGCTGAATCCACATCTACAATTCCTGAGTGTTCCGTCTCTTGTAGGTACACAGGTGCTTACAGGGATACAGGATTTACGTGAGGGTGTACTTTGCTATAGCATATTGTATAGATCTTTGCTCACCAAAATTGCGAAGTGTGCAAAGCATTATCTTAGGTGGCTGAGGAAGGCATTATCTATATTATACATTCTGTCTCCTCAAATTGATATCCAGAGTTGTCTCTTTGCTAAGTCTGTTTTTTTCTCCTAATCATTTCTTGAGGCTTGCAGGTGTATATCCTCCAGGATGTGCTCTGAAGATTTCAGCAAAAGAGAAAGAAGGAGTTTGGTTCAACCACCAGAGAAACCCTGCAGTGCACACCCTGGCAGTCCTGAGTCCTCCCTTCCCTGTGAGACCTGTGTGGAGTCTCCCAGGCAGGAAAACTCCCCTCTGAAGTGGCACACTGAGAACTCTCCCCAGACAGCCACAGAATCATCCTCGTGCCTGCTTCTGCCTTCTGATTCAATTACTCCTTTCATTTGTTTGTGTGGGTGCCTTTTTTCAGCAGAGTGGATCAGCTCCTGCAGCTGAGATTCCCATTCCACATCACTGCATTTACAGTCAGCAGCGAGGAAAGGGATGCTTCAAATTCCCAGAAGCTGACTCTGGATCATGTCTCTCTTAGTTTGGTGTCAGACCTCTGGGACATTATATAAATAGCCAGTGCATCTTCCCACTGCATTTTCTAAGTTCCTAGCAGCTGGCAGCGGGTTGGAGTTGGTCATCCTGACTGGAAAACTGTTCCTCTTCTATCCAGAAAAGGGCAATTTGTTGTCTGAGGTGGGCTTAACCTCTCCCCCTGTCCTTGGCACCTCCAGCAGCTGCAGAAGCAGTTTTCTGTTTCGTTTTGTGAATCATACCTTGAGATACCTTGCTTTCTCTGCCTGCTGCACAGAGAGTTTGAGTGCCTGAACACATCTGGAACCCAGCACAATGTGAGCAGGAGAAGGGCTGTCCCATGCTGTGAATGTCCCAGGTGGATTGAGCTGCAGAGTCTCTTAGCCCACCAAACTCTAGGCTGCAGCAGCTGAGTGCCTGGTATGCCCCTTTCCTTCCAGGACATACCTCCTTGGGGCGTAGACATATATATCCAGGAATATATATGTGTATATATATATATATCCCTGGTATGTCCCTTCCCTGCAAAGGGGCCCAACAGCACCAAGAGCAGGGCCCTGTACCCTGAAATGCTCCTGCTTCCTGCAATGCCTTGTGCTATCGTGGGGCCAAGGGGCAGTTGGGACATTAACCTCCCACTCCGACATCCTCCTCATAAACATCCCGTCCTGCTCAAGTCCTGTGCTGTCACATCCTCTCTGCTCTGCCCAGGCGCTATTCTGGGCTTATTTCTATATGCAGAGCACACAGCTGGGCATGCCAAAATCCAGGCAGGCAGCAGGACAGAACAGCAACTTGGTTCAGCTGCTGACCTATCACAAGTACTGCAGAGAAGGAGAGTTGTTTAAGGGTCTTCTTAAAACTAAAATCATTTGCTTGAGCCCTCCTTGGAAAGCCAGTTTGCTTCCCTAGGCATGTTCAGCAGCTGTACCTTACTCCAAGCAGATGCAAACCTGTGCATATGGCATGAAAAACCCTGGTAATAATGGAAGGGAGCAGAACAGAGAGCTTGGAAGCTGCAGCACAGTAAGTTTACACAAGCAGCAAGTAAAACACCCATCCCCGGTGAGTCAGTCCCAGCCGTTTCCTTCATTTCCTCTAAGGCTCGCTGTGAACATCCAGCGGTAGCGGCCCTTCTGAAACCCAGTGTCTCCTTTCCTGTTCCTTGTTTACAGCTTTCCTTCAGCAGGGAACACAGTTCCAGCCTTCTGCTCTGCATTTTCACTGCAGCAGGCTGAGAGAAGTGCAGATCATCCCCTGGCCTCAGCTCAGCTTTGGTACTGCCAGTGCTCTTGTTGCTTTTGTGGGTGCCAGCACCTTCTTGAGCTACAGCAGGTGCTGAGGTAAAAGAGGAAAAAGTGTCACAGTTGCATAGTATGCTTTTTTTTTTTAATCTTGAATGCAGCTGTGTCATTGACAGAGGTTCTTTATCCCTACAGCCATACCTTTGGAATCCATCTGGTAGGGCAGAAAGGATGCAGTGGGGTGTTAGGTTGTTTTAAGTGTGCAAACCATCCCTCAGAGATACGGGTTGGAGGTTCCCTGCTTCAGACTGAGGTGTATCTCATGCTCTGATTTCAGAGCATTTCTGACAGCAGCTAGGGAGGAGGACTATTTTTAGCTTTTGTTTCTTGGTTTGTTTACAGGAAATTCTTCATTTGTGGGAGTGAGCTTGGGTCTGTCTCAGTCTGAGAATCGGCTTCAGTGCCAGTTGTGGATGCAGTTACAAGGGTGAACTCCTGCTGTTATCTGGGAGATGCATCATTTATCCCATGTATTCAAGAAGCTATGGGCTTCACACAGACAAATACTGATTTCTGGGATCTTTCCTGAAATTTGTTCAAGGAGATGTTCCAGGTGGCTGTGACAGGAAAGTTTAGGAAAATACAGAGCTGGGAAATTCCTTTGGGTGGTATGACTAGAAATGCTTTTCTGTGTGAAGCTAGTTATAAATCCACATTGCTGACACAACCTGAGTTAATAACAGTAGCTCTGAGACAAAACCCATATTGTCAAATAACATGAACATCCCAAGACAAGAACAGACCAAAATGCACTTCCCCTATTTCCTTCTCAAGTGCCTTCTCCTGGGAATTCCAAATAGCCTGCAGCCAACAAGTGACCTAGATACAATGCTGTGTTTGCTCTTATGGAGTAAAACCAGGAGCATAATAATCCACTCAAATTATGTATCTTGATAATCCTTATTCAGCTTCATTCAGGATTTTTCCATACAAAAAGCAGTAAGATTTTTGTACAAATGGATACCTGCATATGAGCCACGGAGGGATAGTTTTTTGTCATGATGAATTACATCCCAGTTACAGTGAAGGTCTGCACTGGATGGATTAAGTATGGATGGCCCATTTAGTGAGTTGTACAAATTTTTTCCAAAGTAATGTCAGTGCCTGGCCTGACGTGCAAGTCAGGCCATTGTCCTACACAGCTAAATTCCCCTTTTTTAACAGGATGGGCCAAGAAAATTTAAACAAATGGACTTGAGACAAAGGCTACTGTTAGGGGCATGAGAGTAAGGGATGGTCTGGAGAGTCCCTGCCTGTCAGCCACAAAAGGTGGTAAAAACATGTTTTTATTTGCACACATCCTGTAGCCTGACATTGCTCAACAGTTCACTTGATTATAAGCTCCTGCCTGTTCTAAAAGGGATGAGGTGGTTCTGAACTTGTGGATGCTGGCCTGGGGGAGGCTGATGGGCTTTCCCAGCTCAGTTTACAGCTGCAGTCCAGACTAATGTCAAGGAAAATGACTGCTCATGCCACAGCTTCAGAAAGGTGTGTGGGCTGCACCATGCAAATGTTGGTTTTTCCCCTGATTTTGATGGAATTGAGGGTAGGAATGGCCAGTTTCAAACAGCAAAAGCAGGCAAGATCACCTGAGATGTTAATTTAGTTTAGCTGAGGCTGTAAAAAACATCAGCTGGGCAGAAGGCAAGACAAACTACAGCTCAAAGCATAGCTACAAACCAAAGAAAGAAGTCCCCACAGTGTATCTCCTGCTCAAGATTCACACGACCAACTGCAGCAAAACATGACTCAAAACTTCACATCTATTTGCTTATATACTATTTTCCAAAAGACAGAAGTAAGTAGCTTAAAAGTTAGTTCAATTCCATTAAAATCCTTTTATTTGGGATTAATAAAATGTGGATTCACAAGCAAGAAGTTCCTTTGAATAAATATTAGGAAAAGGAGCTATACTAAAGGGGTTATATTCTCAGAAGCAATTACCCAACCTTTAATGGTACATACTGTGGTTAAAGCAACCTATCTCCTGCTCACCAGTAGCATTTGGCAACTCAGTGATGGAATTCTTAGTGGAACAGTAGTAAGCTCTTATATTTTAGGAGGATTTCCCTCAGACATATTTGCAAAAATTACATTTGATATACATAATGCAGTGTAACATCACATTCTTTTCTTCCTGTTGAATATATGGTTTTTTTAAGCCCTATTCCCACCTGATTAATATATGGAGATTTATATGGAAGTGTCCATGCAGGTAAGTAATACAAACTTGAATTTTAAGGGTTTTTTTCCCAAATATATAGTGCAGGGAAAGGGTGGTTTATGACCAAGAACATTAATGAGGATATTTTTTGGTACTTTATACTGAATGTCAGCAGTGTCTTTTACTGAATAAAATTACTGCAGTAATTTCTGGCCTGCAGTCCACACATATCAGGTCTTACCTGAGGAGGATCCACCAAATATACCCAGGAAACACAAGGCACTACCTGTAAACAAGGATCCAAAAAATAAAAACAGGTTGAAAAACTTCATACAATTAAGATGCCTCCAAAAGGGCAGAAAGACATTATGGAGAAAATAATGTGTACTGGGGGAATGAGTAATCAGACAAAGAAAATAGGAAAGCTTTTAGTAGGCTTTGCCTTTTCTCCATCATCCAAAGTTTTAATTTTTGATAATTCAGGATCACAACATTGATATATCCAGAAATACCACACAAAGTTTGGAAAATCTTTACGAGAACCGGTTATGCAAACATTTCCAAAGAGCTGTTCTTTTATAGCAGTCGATAGAAGCAATTCCAAGCTCAGTTACAATTTCAAGGAAATCTTTGGGCTTATCCTTTTTCCACCCTTAGATGTTCCATGCAATAGATACCCCAAGTTGCTTGTTCCTAGCAGGTGCCTTTTCCAGACTGAAATTCCCAGTTGCAGCTCCCAGGAGCCTTTGGGAGGCAGCTCTTGGTTTCTGTGGTGCTTCCCATTTCTGTGTTGTGGGATTCTGAACCATGCAAAAGCTGGATTTCCCCCCAAATCCTTCTGTGATTCTTCTGTTGCAGCTAATTCCTTGTGCAAATCTGAATCAGAGCCCTCATGCTGCAGTAAATTATTGCTCAGCCCATGCTACCTTTCACATCCATGTGCAGGTAATTGCTGGATTGGAGTCTCAGCCTTGCCCTTTACCTGCACCTCACACACTGATGTTTCCCTTCCTTCCTTAGCAGTGAGAAAAAGCCTAAGGAGAGAGGATCTGGAACAATGAGCATTGTCTGCTTTTCCCCTTGGAGAAGTCCTGGAGAACGTTACTGGGACTCTTAAAATACTTCCACTCCATTTGGAAATGCTAAAGCAAGAACTTCATCAGTCTTCCTCTGTACTTTTATATATGGGTGTTGATGGCAATAACTTAAATTGGGCTGGGGCGGGGGTGACACTCAAAGGCTTCTGTAGCAATTATTTTGAACAAACCAATCAATTCACTACCAGGACATCTAGAACACTTCATTCTGCCTTTCTGTTTCAGATTCAGGTAGGCCACTTACCCTGTGGTCATTTCTTCAGGCTTTCTGCTCCACCTATGAACTCTAGAAATAAATTACTGTAAGGGAAAGGTAGAATATGGACAAAGTCACACTACTGCACAGGTACTCTCATTCTAGTCCAGACCTGCTGAAATAGTTGGGACCTCTACAAAACTGAGCACAGAGAACAGAAATTAAAGCAGCATGCTGCCTTCAAGGGGCTTGCCAACTATTCCTCTGGTTCCAGCTGAAAGCAGGTATGTGGCTGTGTAGGAGCTGCAGGTGTGGCATGGCTTTTCCCCATGCAGGCAGCTGCAGTACCCGAGTGTGTGCAGCCAGGTGGGAGGATGACACTCAGCAGCTTTCCCCTGTGCTCACAACAGCTGCCTCTGCCCCAGCCCCCCCTCCTGCCCATCCCTCTGTACTCGGAAACCACTGTGCCAGGAAGTCGCTTCTTCCTAGCTGAGATCCTCACATGATAATATCCATTTAAGTGTTGTTGCTTGTGGTGTAGGTCAGTAGTAATGACTCAGGCCCGCCCTTCACTTTCCTTCCTCTTGTTGGCTAGACACAAAATCCAGCCCACAAATTAATCTGTCCCGTTCACCAATAACCCTGTTCAGTAAAAAATTGCACAGAGAAGTCCTTAGTTTGTATTAAGGTCGTCTTCAGTTGCTGTGAAATGAAGCACTTAAAAATTCAGAAATCCCCAATTCTCCCTGCATTCCAGATGTAGTGTTTGAATTTTTGTTTTTGTTCTCTTAGTGGATAGAATTACACATAGTAGTGTAACTTTTAACGAGACAAACTAATGTTTCATCACAGTTTTTGCAGAGGAGGATAAACAAAGCTGAAATGTGCTTCCCTCTGTTCAGTGTCTTTGCAGAAGTCCTGGAGGTGGAGATCTCCGAGCCTGGATGTGTGATAGTGTAGTGCCCCCTCATGGGAGGCTGTTCCTGACACTGCATCCAGGTGAGAGAACATGAGCCCAAACACCATTCTGTTTGCTGTACCTGCTCTTCTATGTTGCTTGTTGTCACACCAGCAGATTTAGAGAGCAACTTCCCTTTTCCATCCTCGGGTAGTTTTTGTTAGGATTGGGCACTAGATTGCTGTTAAGGCTTTCTGTCAGAGTGTTCAAGAAACATCTACCATTTTATTGTAGTTTCACCTTTTTAAAAAATAAAATCCCTGGGATTTTAGCCACCCATGGTGGCTTTCCTGAAGGTCCTAAACTTACGTAACATGAGTCCTTTAATTAGATAACCAATCTCATAATAATAGAAAAATGAGCACAGATTCCTGAATCACCTCCATGATACTGGCTTGTTGTATACTGAGAGAGGATTCCCCGTGCCACTCACTCCCCTCAGTTCTGGAAAAAGCAGCCTTTCCCATAGGATGGATTATAAAGATAGATGTGAGCTTTCACAGAAATACAATCATGCATACTGGTTGGGGAAGCATTGTTTGTTTGGACTTCTGATGCTGTTGGAAGGGCAGACTGAAGCAGGATTGTTTCCTTTGAGCAAAGGCACATTTTTCATGAATTGAGCTTTTGTTCTTAACACACAAAAAGGGCCTTTTTTTGTGATTCACACTGTGTGATATTTTTAGTTTTCTTTGCATTTAGTTAAGAACAGCACAAAAATAATCTTGCAAATAAAACGTAAAAGCAGAATGACCCTATAAAAAGAGTGGGGTTTCAGCAAAAGAACTGCTGCATTACTGTGGAGGCTCAGGGTGTAAAGTAGCTGTGGTAGGGGCCACATCCTTGTCCTGTGGTCAGCATGCATTGACACAGACTCTTCTTCCTCTTCTGTCATTTTCACACCTCCTGAGACATGTGAATTGAAGTCCCCAAGGAATCAAAGAATAAAGAAACAAAGACCAAAAGGTTGTTTAACCTTGTCACAACTGTAAGTAGATGTTTGATGTTCCATTGCCAGGACCTCTTCCTCCTAGTGATTCTCAGAAAAACCCCATCATCAAAGATCCCCATCATCTTAGTAGGGTTCTCAGTCCAGCCCCTGCTACCCCTGTGCCCTGGAGCATCGTCAGATTGTTCCCTGTAATTCTGGGGGTTGTGCCTCCTATTCCCTGCAGGATTCCCAGCAGTGGCTTGGATAGCTTTGCCTTTATCCCAGCTCTGGTGCTAGACTGCCTTCCTGGCAGGTCTCACAGTGAGAGAGGCTGTTTTCCTGCCGAGGTGCTTTCATTGATGCTGAGTAAGGAAGGGGTGAATCCTGGCTCCAGCTCTTCTCACTAGGAGCAAACAGATCAGGCTTTTCTCCTGGGTCAACCAGCTCATCCCGAGTCAGGTCAATTCCCATCAAAATCCTTTCCACATGTCCTATGGGAATCTGCCTAGATTGTTTCAGCTTAGGTGCCCGTTCATCAACTCAAAAACCCCCTAACTCCATGTCCTTTAGGTAATCAATTACCATAAGATGTCCTGGTGGCCTTAATTACTCCTGATGGACCAGGAAGCCCAGAACGCCTCTCTCTTGGGAGTATTGTCTGTAGTGGATCCCAAAAGAAACAGATGGTCTGGGTTTTCTTCCAGTGCCTGAGGTATCTTATGGCCCTATATTATCAGATGGTGGAGATATGACTCTATGATCTTGCTGTGAGACTGGCCCAGCCCACAGACATTTCAACAGGAGTAAAAGTGCTTCACAGAATATCAAGTGGCTGCTGCTTCTCTACAAGGGAGCAGGAGATAACGGAAAGGTTGGTTGCAGGAAGGAGCTGCCATGTGACAGAAATAGCACTAAAAGGTCTTGGCAGCATTTACCTGCTCAACAACTGCAGGTTTCTTTGAGAAGAAAGATCAAAGTTTTCTATCCAAATAATATTTCAAATTTAAATGCCTGCACTGAAATCAGGATTTGTAAATCTATAGTTACCCAAATGTGAAACTTTTTACTCATCACCCATATATTTAATGATTCATATAACATGCATGGATGAGTTTTAGTTTATTTTTTAAAAGGGTAGATGGATTTTTGCTTTCCAAAGGCTATCTTGGGGGATAGCTTGGCAGTCCATCCTCTACTGAGAGCATGGTGATGTCTGGTTAACTTATGGTGCTGGGGGTTTCACAACCTCCCAGATAATATTTTCCAACTCTGGCTTACGCAGAGAAAGGTTTTGCAACATCTACTCTTGTTCTTTTCTCCCGTCTTCTTTTCTTTCCTGGAAATTAAGTTGGTTAGATCCTATCTCTGTCCTTCCAGCAGCATATCGCTGCCTCTCTTAATAGCAACCTCTCATGTACTGCAACTGCACTATCATGTCTTGCCTTATTTCCAGCCTTCTCCTCTAGACTCAATAAACCCAGTTCCCTGGTTTCTTCCCAGAGGTTGTTTTGCAAACCTCTTATCGCTGCAGATACGTTCCCACACGCAGCCTGCACCAGCCTGGCTGTGTGCTGTTCCCTGTCCCATGCCAGTGGTGGCTTCTTGCTTCTCCCTGGCTGTGTGCTGCTGCACCCCCTTCCCTGTTCCCAGGGGCTCCCTGCAGTGGGGTTGGCCAGGATTCCTGCGTGGGTGTGGGGGGCCCTGCTGGGCCAGGTGCTGGGAGCAGGTGCCAGGCCCCCAGGCCCTGCTGAGCACAGGAACCAGCATGTGCAGCTCACTCCTTGTGCATCTGCTAGAAAAACAGAGTCCCCATGGGACTTCAGGGTTTTGTCCTCAATTCCCAGATTCAGGAGTCACCAGCTCTCTCCTCAGGGGCTCCCAGACCACAGAATCAGAGAATGGTTTATGTTAAAAAGGGCACTAAAGCTCATCTCATTCCAACCCCTGCCATGGGCAGGGACACTTTCCACTATCCCAGGTTGCTCAGAGCCCCATCCAACCTGGCCTGGAACACTTCCAGAGATGGGACTTCTGTGCCAGGGCCTCACCACCCTCACAGTAAATAATTTTTTCCTCATACCTCATCTAAATCTACCCCCTGTCAGTTTGAAGCCATCCCCCTTGTCCTGTCACTCCAGGCCCTTGTAAATTGTCTCCATCTTTCTCGTAAGACCCCTCTGCCTATTGAAAGGCCACATAAAGTCTCTTCTCCAGGATGGGGTTGAACAACTCTCTAGGCCTGTCCTCATAGGAGAAGTTAATTAATTTCTGATTGATTTCTGGTAATCTGCTTTGGAGACTTTCCTAGGGGGAAGAAGTTCCCATGTTGTAAGGAGGGCGAGCATTTCAGAACTCCTGAGGAGGAAGGGCTGCCAAAGAACAGGTGTAAGTCGTCTCCTTCATTTTAGGAGCAGCAGCTTTCAGGATCAGTTGGGGTTACGCAGCCTCCTTGATTCAGCTATTCATGGTCATGTGCAGTGTTACACCACCAAATCCTTCCAGTCCAAAGAGCACAAACAGTATCTAGAGAGCTCATTATTCCAATATTCTAATTAATACTTTATTATAAAATTGGTCCATTGTGCTGTCATTTATTTCACCCTCTTCCCAACACCCTTCTCCACTAAATTATCCTTGTTTCATTCCTATGTTTCCAACAGATTCAGTTACCCCAAACCAGGTATATTTTATCCTACTACCTGGACAAGATACTGCTTAAAATGCCAAAGAGCATGGACAAGGCAGTTTCCCCCTGCTGATCCTCCCCATGAGGATGCCAGTAAGAGATCCCTGGCTAAAGGAGCATTAATTCCTGGTCTCTGGATATAGGAACCTGCTCGCCTCTGATTCCTCTACGTGCTTATATTTGATTGAAATGAGACAGTTGGTTCCTAATGGGCAGCTGACAGTGGGATAAAAAAAGCTGTATTTCCTTCAGAAATTAGAGGAAAACACTGTCCCCAAGCCTGTCAAAACTACACCATGAAATTAATCCCCAAATCTGAAAATATGTATTAAAATCAAAGAGAGCTTCTGAACTGTCTGATTTTGAAACTTCTTGGGAGAAATGGACACTGTTAGATGGTGATTCATCTGTCCTGTTTTAGGTGTCTACCTTAGGAATAGGTGAATCATACCCTAGAATGCTGCTTCAATATTTGAAAAAGGGGCTTTTCTTATTTTGTTTGATGATCTATTCTCAGTTTGTTATTACTTGTAATACTTTACCTTTTTTTTTAATATTCAGGTAATCTTTGCTCAGGATGAGGATGGGCTGATTTCTCTGAGAACTGTGGTTTCAAAAAATCAGCAGTTTCACTCCTGTGATTTCGCAGTTTGTCTTCTGGAAGGGATGTGGGGAATAGAAACAGTGAAGTTGTAAGACCAGAGAAGACAGAAGCCCAGAGGGGAAAAAGGTGAGCAAGTCAGAATTTGAAAAAACAGTCAGGAAATGCAGATGTGGTTTCTCTAAAAAGCTTGTTGGTTCAGTTATAGGGAAAGGGAATTTGTGTATGCATAGCTGTAGTTTTACCAACTGTATATAAAAAAGGCAGATTAATTTATTGCACACACTATCCAATATTGTTACATTAGATATTATACAATACCAGGATATATTGTTAGAGAGTCTATATATGTGTGTGTGTACTGTCATAAACTCCAAATCTATGTGCAGAGCAGCTTTACAGAAAAAAGCCTGTGTGTGGAAAGTGGTGGAATAATTAATTTTTTTCTTATACCCAGTGATCCAGTTTTTTAAAGTTGCTGAGACAACTCTAACTCTTCAGTATAGCTAAGAAACACCTGCAGATGGGACCTCACTTAAGGGATGGTCCCCTAATGTAAAGATTAACTCAGTAGGATATAGACTTGAGCTTTAATTCATGTTCCTGTGCTTGTCTCCCAACCCTAGGCCAGGTTTAGAGGTTCCTCATCACAGATATTTTATTCTCTCTTTTGCTTTCCCCTCCCACTGAGCCTTTTTCAAGAGCAACTAATGAGCTGCATTCAGTGTCCTTTTTCATGTATGGGCTCTTATGAAAGCTGGATTTAAAAGCAGAAATGTGTTCATAAACTTTACTAATGAAAAGGGTGATAGATTGAGGGATAAAACTAATTTTGTTGGGCAGAAATTAATTTACAGCAGATGAACATGCTGTTATTCAAAGTAAGCAGCATCCAAGCTATTCATGGAATGGCATTTGTTTTCAATAAATATTTTACATAATACATGCAAGTTATTCATGGAATGGCATGCATTTTTCATAGAAGTTTTATGTAATGCTGGCCACCTGAGACTCCCAGGAATTAAAGATTTGATAACAACATGGTCTCTCATCTTATTTTCTGTGATTTTGATCTCAGAGCTACAAAAGTGGTTGTAATGTGAGGGTTTCTTTTTTTTAAATTCCAGACACCCTGAACATTTCCAGTGAACTGCTGTTCATACAGGCCTGCAAATAAACCTTTGCTTTCCTTTGTGACCTCTCACAGTATTTTAATGCCCTCCTCCAAAAAGTCAGCAGCTTGTAAATTGGGAATTTGCAATGTGTCTGTGATGACTTCAGTTTTGAGAGGTATGGGGATGCTATTTTAAAGCATAACATAACTGGGGGGGCTTTCTTTGTTGCAGGTACTGATGACAAATTCCCCTGGAAGCTCAGACATTAATCCTTGGGAAAAGTGAGTGTCAGATGCTTGGTTATGGAGCCATGGGGCCATTTATGGACAGCCTTTGCTGGAGGTGGGTGTGGGCCACAGCAAACTTCAGCCAGAAGGGGCAGGAGATACTTCGCCTACTGAGTCATGGCACTAAATGTTCTTTTTACAATTATTAACAGTGAAATTCAGTGGAAGAATGAATCAGGTCATTGGTATTTAGTCTGAACCAGAGTTGTGAAACTTCAAATGACTGTGCAAGGAGGGAGGTTACCATGATGATATGCATCATCCAGGGAAAACATGTCCTTATGCTTACACCTTTCTTTTTATTTCTTCTTGCTTATGTAGAAAAACTGTGTATCTTTCAGGTATTGAAATGAGAGGCATCAATGGTATCAAAGGTATCAACTGAGGTATCAATGAAAGATTGAAAGGCTTTTAAAAATTGCCTAAATGAAATTGCTTCTTGTCATTCCTGGATGCAATTCTGAGACCAAAAAAAAGCTAGTATTTGCACAGATTTGTAATTTCCCAGGACAACCCCAAAGTAAGTCGTGGCTTTGTCCACATTTTCAGAGTGCTGCTGCAGTCATGATCATCATAAAGAAAGGAAAAACACACAGATGAACCATGCAAAATAAGATGGTTAGTGGTTGGACTTAATGACCTTAAAGGTTCTTTTCAGTCTAAAAGATTCAGAGTAGTTTTCTTTGACCTCATTGTGGTCTTCCAGAGCCTAAAGGGAGCCCACAGGAAAGATGGAGAGAGACTCTTGACAAGGGCCTGGAGTGACAGGACAAGGGGGAAGGGCTTCACACTGACACAGAGCAGGGTTAGATTGGATATTGGGAAGAAATCCCTGTGAGGGTTGGGAGGCCCTGGCACAGGTTTCCCAGAGAAGCTGTGGCTGCTCCATCCCTGGAAGTGTCCAAGGCCAGGCTGGATGGGGCTCTGAGCAACCTGGGATAGTGGAAGGTGGAGGTTGAAACCAGATGACCTTTAAAGGTTCCTCCCAACTCATGCCATTCTATTCTGTAAATCCTTTCTCTATTTCTGCATTTGGATGGAACAAAGTCTTCATGGAACAATATCCCCACTATTCCCTGCCCACAGCAGCAGTTGGTCAGGCACCAAGGAGCACATCATATGCATCAGTAAGTGATTTTAATTGACTAAATAAATGTTTTGCTTCTGAATAAATCTCTAAACTTTTAATTATACTTTCCATCTTTGTGTCAGAATCACTGTCTTTTGGTAGTGGCCAGTATTTAGCATGTCTCAGGCATGGTTTTTGACCACTATAAACACATTTTGCACACTTCTGGGTAGCTGCTCGTGGCTGGTGTCCTAGCAGATTTTGGCCTCTGCAGGACTTGACCTTCCAATGTACAAGCTGGCCAAACTACAACAGGTAAGGAAGCTGTGAAGAACCCTGGCTGCTTTGCCTGCAGACTTGTTCAGGCTCCCTGCATTCAGCTTGCCTTGATTCATGCAGAAAGGGGCAGCTATACCAGACACATTTCCTTTCTGTGGCACCAACTTGGGAAGCTCCCTAGGTTTTGTTTCTTACATAAGAAATTAAGACAGGGAGTTGTAGAGAAGTTTGAATAACTGCTGCCAGGCATTTAGAGCAATCATTCATGATTGTGGTTTGCCATTTGGTACCAGTGATGATTAAACTCGGCTAAGCCTCTCCTTTGCTTCTCTCAAACATTTTCCTCCTGTCACACTGACACAGCTGTTTGCATGTCTGTACAATGGACTGGATCAGGAACTGATCCAGCTAAAAATAACCAAGGGTAGAGTGGGAAACTATTACTTTTCAGTCACTGAAATTTCAATCTGCATCACTGCAGCTGTACACAGAGCTGCACTGGCACCACAAATAGAGCTCAGGAGGAAGTGACCACAAGTATACACAGAGAAGGAGATGAGGCTTTTGGAGAAAAAGGAGGTGGAACTAGAGTGCAATGGGATGAGCCAAGTAGTACAAAACTGGCAGCTCCACTCCTCAGAGGTACTTGGCAAGAGGTGAGCACCGATTCCAGCTGTGTGACATCCACTTGGAAAAGATTCCTAAACGGAACCTCCTCTGCAGATATTCCTCATGTGCAAAAAAGGGCACATTTTTGTTTAATGCCTTTGTTCTTCATTCTCTTAACTCCCTGCTGCTCCCCCCAGGCTCCTGTTTGATGGCATGGATTGCATGGTAGCATTACCAACTTAAGGAATCCTGAGATATTTGTTACCACCAACCCCAGACTGCAATTTTCCCTCACTTGTGCCAGCCTTGCGGTTTGTGGAGCTGTGCTGAGCACTGGATCAGGGAAGCAATCCAAATTAAAAATAACCCAGTGGTGTGGCTGGGGATGGCAAGAGCTTTAGCCATCCAGGATAATCTGCAGTCACACATCAGTGAGAGCTGTTTGCCATTTCAGGATGTCATGAAAGCCCAGCCTCGGAGATACCTATTTAATACAAGGAATATGAACCTTTCAGCCAGTGAAGGAGCTGGGGGAACGAGGAGGCAGGAATCCTTTGCCCATGTTCATAAGGGACACAAGAGCAAACCTCACTGTGCCCAGATGGCAGCACAAAACATCTTCACACAGGCTTTGCTTTAGCAGTCCTTCTCATCCTGCTTTTGGAACAAAAGTTAGTGGCAGTGTGTGCTGTTCCACTGATGGATGTTCTTTTTTTTCTGTGGATTAGGGAGAAAGCTACCTGGATTTTTAAGGGTACTACAAATATAGGGGCTGTGCTATCACCAAGAAAGGGAATAAAAGAGCCTTCTTCACTGACAGCTTCATGGTACAGAGTGAAGTAACAATTTGTGGATGCATTCCAGAAGAGGATGTATTCCTCTTCTCTGCTCTAGAGAAACAATGCCACTGCTGTGATGCACCAGCACTAACATCCATGATCACACCAGCAGTGACATCACTTTCACATACTCAGAGACCTGGAGGAAGCATCTGTAATTAGTCATTCTCTCTTGTATTCCAAGCTGTGTCTGGGTTTCTTCTGGCATCTCTCTTCAGTTCATGGTTCATGCCTCCTGGGTTGAGTATTTTTAAGTACCAGTCATTTCCTTTTTCTTTCCCTCCAGCTTCTGACTTGGCACTTCACTGCTTCTCTCCCCAGGAATGCTCCTGCTGGGAGGTGACTGACTTGAGCACTGATGGCAAAAGTGGTGAATCCAGAGACTCAGAGCCTGAGAAACTTCAGGATCTTCTCAGGTTACATTTCTAGAGAAAAGAACTCACTTTCTCTCCACATGCATTTGTGGCTGTGGTCACCACAGTGGAAGATGCAGGTGAAACCCACAGTCACATTGGCAGCTGCATCCCAAATTAGCCAAAGGAAAGCAAATGCCTGAAGCTTAGGGCAGGATGTGGCTGCCTTGAGGTAAACCCTGAGTGCTTTCACAACAACCCACGTCCTCAGGACAGCTCTGACAGGTAACATCAAGGCTGACCATGCCAGGGAACTTGGATTCAAAAGTCCAGACCAAATATCATTGTGTTTTGCCATCTTTTTTCACCTCTCTAAGAATATGAAGAGTTGCATTCATTGATCTTAATTCTTCCTTCTCTAGACACAGGAAAAAGCTTCTGTTTCAGCCCCTTGCTCCCTGCATTCCCATTGCTGCTTCCCTTCTCCCAGTAATTGTTAAAATACTATTTTTTTTTTCAGTAAAGCATCTTGTGGTTCCTGTTTCACCCTACGTTCAGATAAAGGCTTGATCATATGTCCAAAGAATTGGGAAGATGCCTGAAATCCCTTCTAGTGTGTACTATACGTAAATTCTGTTTTTCCTGTTTTGCTTGGTATTTCTGCCTTGAAGGCATCAGAAGAAATCCAAAGGTCATCTGTTAAAGAAATCAGGCAAGAAAAGAAAGCAGTTGACCAGAAAAGAGGCACCTTCTTAAGCACAACAGTCAGGTTCAGAGCTGTGGGAAGAAACTTCCCAGTCCATGTACTGGAAAAGATCTGCTAAAGCTGGGAAAAAGGAAATGGAAGGACATATACAGGGCTGTCAAAAGCTCTGCCATCTGTAAAAGCAGGGGCATATCCTGCATGCTTGGAGGTGCTCTGGGGTAAGCAAGGTGAGGCTGCCCTTTTGTTAGGGGAAACATTGACAGAACAGAGAAGTCTCCTCTGTGGTTGTGCTTGAAGATGGGAAAGCACAAACAGCTCAGCCATAGTCAGGCAGAGTTCAGCAGCGTTGTGGGGAAGGTCAGCTGGAGGGAGAGACAGAGCAGAAAATGGCCCAAGGCAACACATGAGCAGCAGGACAACTGCAAGAGTTCTGGAAAGCAAAAAGAAGCAAATCCAGGTGGAGGGATCAATGGGAGGGTCTGGAAAGTGGTGACCATTCTCCCATGCAGCTGCTATCACCCCAAATTACATCTTCCCAGCAGCTTCAGGAAGTCTAACCCTCCCTCAGTCTTCCTTCCTAGTTGTTCATCCCATTTCAATCCCTTTTCACTCTCCCTTCTCCTCATGTGGTGGCCTGGTTCAGCCATTCACCACTGCAATGGCAAAATGCTTTGGGACACCTTGACTTTGGCTCTGTTGCCTCCTCTGGCCTCCCTTTGCTCAATCTCCTGAAATTTCCTGTATTTCCTTTTTTGTTTTTTCAGAGATGGGGGCTCCTGCTGATGTGTCTCTGGCTATTCAGACCAGTGTTGCTGAGGTGAAGAAGAAACAGAGCCTGAAAGGAAAGTCTCCTGTGCATGCAGGGACACTTTCATTTGATACATCTCAAAAAATGTTTTAGAGAATAGGCATAAAATACTTCTAAAAATTACACAAAACACATCTCTTGTCCAAGATCAACAGAAATCTGTTTTTCAGTCACAATGAAACAAAGAGTGTAAAAAGCTGTATTTCAGTCATCACTATTACATCTATTTTTTTCCCAGCAGCAGACTGGAAAACTGGATCCCATACAACCCAGGTGGCACTGAGTAAACAACCTCCTCAGAACCAGGTTCTTCTAGCAGCAGGATGGTGTGTCACTGCAGAGAAAAAAAGACAAACCACTTTCCCTCATAAAGGAATGGTGAGCACTGAGTGCCCTCCTCTGGCTTTTCAGATTTTTTCAGAAATGTGAGAAAATTAAGACCAGTTCTAAGAATGTCCCTCAACTCCAGATTCTTTGGGCTGAGAAACTGATGGGAACTCACTCTGGAGAGAAAGAAAGGGAAGTGAGGGAAGGGAATGATAAAAAGAAGGGAGGGGAGAGAGTCAGGATATCACCACCAGGTGACAGATTTTATTTCAGAGCTGTCATTCATGCATTTGTGTCTTTCAGGTATTTCTAAAGTGCCACAGTCCCACTGCAGGATATGAGCACTGTTAGCACAGCAGAAATTTGCAGTATTCTACATCCCACAGCTGGCAGGAGCATTTGGGCACCAGCTGGTGACCACAGGTCTGGGATGAAGCACACTAGGGATGCTCTGCTGGAATTAGAGTAACTAATTTGCTTTTTCCAGTAGTCTCCAACTGTCTTGAGGAAGGAGCTGGCTGGTAGAGAAGCCAGCGAGGTGACTGCTGTCAAGGTGAATCTTCTTGTTCTTTCTTTTTTGCATGTCCCCAATACCTTCTGAATTTCTCATGAGTTCATGCTGCCCACAAAGTGATTAAATCCCGGGAAGAAGAGGAGCATACCCTGTAATTTCTGCAACAGCAAAGGAAAGGTTGGTACCCAGATTCTCCTCTCCAGCTACATGACCACAAAAAGTAAAAGGCAGACAGGCCAGGGAAAATTAATTATTTCAGCCAAGTGACACTGAACAGGCAAAACTAACAGTTACTGTGGAAAGGAACTCCAGTTACATGCTTAGACTGGTGAGCAATCCCATCCTAGATACTGGGGAACAGCTGTGAACCCTAAGGCCACTTCAATTTCAAAATAAATTAATAAATATCTTAGAAATAAATCCATGCCAATTCTTTTAATTTACAGTGCATTGCTAAGTATACACAGCACTTCACAAAACATGGAGAAAGGAAAATAAATGCCCTGAGGGTTGTTGTGAAGGGACAGACACTTTTGTCATGAGGAAGGGTGAGAAAACACCTGCACCTTGGCCACGTGGCAAACGGCATCTGATTCTAGTACCAGGGAAAGAGGATGACTGATCTTTGGGATGCAGAACTACCTCTGGAAGTCCCTGCACAATTCCAGTCCATGCCTGGGGTGTGTTGGGAGGAGGAGACTGAAAAGTGTAATGTGGGCCAAAGGCATCACTATGTCCAGCTGTCTGGAATCCAAGGGAGCTGGTGTGGTCACACACTTGTCCCCTCGCCTTGTACCTCAGGTCTGCACCAGGAGCTGCACCTTGGAGCATGCCCAGAGCACACCCAGGGATGCTGCCAGCACCCATGCCCAGCTGGTGTGCCACAAGGAGTCGTTGTGACTGAAGCCCTGCCCTCAGTGGCAGCACTTGGAAGGTTTCTGCCCCGAGTGGGTGAGGGCAGAGCTGTCACTCAAGCAGGTCCCACCCTTGGCTGGCTGCTGCCAGCATCCCTGCTCCTCCCAAGCCTTTTGGGACCGAGTCTCCGGAAGAAAGAACACATCCCTATCACAGCCTGGAGGAAAAGCTCTCCTCATGAGAAAGTCCCCACAGAGCTCTGCTGCCCCCAGGCCATCCCACTGGAGACCAGGCTTTCCTTAAACACCTCAGCTGACTCCAGCTCCTCCCTGGGCAGCCCCTGCCGGTGCCTCATCACCCTTCCAGAGAAGAATTTCTTCCAGATGTTCAACCTCTCCTGGCACAGCTTGACGCTGTTTCCTCCTGTCCTGTCCCTGTTCCCTGGAGCAGAGCCTGACCCCCCCAGCTGTCCCCTCCTGTCAGGAGTTGTGCAGAGCCAGAAGGTTCCCCCTGAGCCTCCTTTTCTGCAGGCTGAGCCCCTTTCCCAGCTCCCTCAGCCCCTCCTGGTGCTCCAGACCTTTCTCTAGCTCCGTTCCCTTCCCTGGACACACTCCAACCCCTCAATGTCCATCTCATAGCAAAGGTTTCAGAACTGGACACAGGATTTGAGGTGTGGCCCCTCCTCTGCTGCACAGCCTCCACAAGCTCCCTTGCACTCCCACATTCTCCTGTTGTCTCAGTTGTTCTCTTCACCTGACACTCCCCAGCATCTCTTTGTATCACAACTGTCTCTGATTCCTCCCTCACATTTCTTCATTCCAGCCCCAGAAGAAAGCTCTGGGGTGACCTTATTTTGGCCTTTCAATATAGTTTCCTCTCCATGTTTCATGTAGGCTCCCTTCAGGTAGAGCACAGGGTAAATCTTACCTGTCTTTTCAGAATTTGCCAACGTTTTGAGAACCCTCTGGCTTTTCAGGTGGGATATTTTGGACTTACCCCTTGGCTTCAGCGGGTATTATTCTGCCAGCCAGCCCCGACAAGACTGCGAGAGATGTCTGCCTGCATTTGAGTGCAATGCAGTTTCCCTGAGTACCACGTGGTGGCAGATTTGGAGTATATTAAATCAGTCCTTTCAACCTAACTTCCTACACGGGTTAAAGATGAAATTGTTACTCTTTCATACCTCTGATGCCATTTAAATGGCTTCAATTTAAAATGGAAAATCTCTGCTTCTGAGTATAATTAGTCCCCAAACCCAAGTTATCTGCTATCTGCTGTTCTTATCCAATTTCTGCTAAATCAAACTTTATTGACTAGACTTGTTGAGGAAGGGCTATTTATGATTGTGTCTACTTATTTAAACTAATTAAGTGCTATTGATTTAAAGCTCCTGTGAGTGGATTTAATTCCTCTGTCAGCTGTACCATGCAAAATACTCACAGTATTTATTAAGATTTCTGTAGAATTTAGGGGGGTACCAGCACATTAAGTGACATGGGGCTTTCCAAGGGAGGGTGGGCACAGAGGATGCCTGTGATAGTTTGATTTCTTGCTTTCATACATGCCAAGGAACTTCTTGGGTTTAGTTCTTTCTTCAAACCCAGGAGCTAATCTGTCACTGCTGTACAAATTTTCCTGAGTGATAAATACAGGGTGAATATTTTGAGTCTCTTTGGGTTTGTGCAGCGTTCCCTGGATTTTGCTCCTGTGAGCATCTCAGCATCACCATTGGAGCTTATGTGGTGCTGATGCTTTTGAAGCCTTTTCCTGAGTCTGTGCTTCTCCATTCCTGTAAGCGTAGTCTACAATCACAGAAAATTAAATCCTCTACCTCTGAAAAATTCACTTCATTATCTTTCCTTGAAAAACAAGAAAATCCTCAAAACCAGGGAACCTGCCAAAGTATAAATCCATCTACAATATACTATCCAAACCAAAATACATGGAGTAAAAAAAATAAACATGGCAAATCCAGTTTTAATCCTGTCTTAGACCCCTTTGATGCTTTTCCAATTGTTTGTTCATCACATTTTTTCAAGTGTTTCCAGGAAGCATTCATTCCAACAGCCATAGTCCGTAACCATGCTTTGTGCAATTCCTTAATTTCCTTGGGAATGTGGTGGGCTCTCTTTTTGTCCTGGAGATTTTGGAAAGCTGAAATTTGGACCATATTCTATTACAAAAAGGCAAAAACCATGTAGTAAATCACACTAGAGTTTATTCTCTATAAAAGTGCTTCCCATTTGAGGGAATTGCATTAATGCTGCTCTAGACTGAAAGTTGTTTGTGACAGGAAACACCATTTCACTTTGTACAATATATTAAGTACAGCTGCCTCTGCCCAGTTCAAGGTCCCTAAGAAGATGCTGTGGTATAAATAAAACACAGTTGTAGATCCCCACCTGCTGGGTTTTTTCCATACTGCTGCTAAAATTAGACTGAACTACTGATTTTGAGAGGAAAAAGTTATTTTGGTCATAACTCCTGCTTGTTAAGGAAAGAAAGAACTCAAGCTGATGAATTTGTTATCCTCTGGTGACCAGGCCATTGAGACCTTGGGCCACTTGCACATTCCAAATAGCTCTGCTGAGATGGAAAAGCAACCACTTTGGCCTGGGTTGGAAAGGGACCTCAATGACCATCTAGATCCTGCCATAGGATCTTCATCAGGGAAGATGAGTTGCAACACAGCCTTGTCTCTGTTTAAGCTCTGTGTAAGTGAGGGGCAAATACACAGCTCCTCCCTTGCTGTTGTTTCAAGTTTTATGATTTGGCTCAAATTTTCAGAGAGATTAACAAGAGAGGGGGATGATGAATTAGAACCAAGGCTGTATAAAGAAACAACATATCCACTCTGAGTCAGAATCGCTGCACGACCAACTTGACAAAGTGCTTTTTCCACAACTACCTCTTGAGAGAACTGAATGAGGGTTTGGAAGATAAAACATCTCGAATTACCACAAAAGGTACTCCACATACAGCTACTGAACTGTCTAAACTGAAAAGGGAATATAGCTGGGAATATGTTGTATATATCTGGAACTCAGTGTCATACTACCATCCACAGTGCCTTATCCTCCACTGAGGAGGCACAAGCTAAGACAAAAGTAACTGATCAAGCTGGAGAGTTATTTCAGTCTGTGCAACCACAAGCCCGGTTTGATCATGCATCATGGGTTTCAACCCTGCTAAAGCCTTTAGGACAGAGAAAATGGTTAGCATGAGTTGGAATTGCAATTGTCACTGGATTTGTGTTTTTAAATGCTGGCATTAGCATAGTTAAGTGCATAACATGCTTATTTATCCTTGGCATTTTCTACTCTTCTGTTTTCTCTCTTTCATGAAGAAAAATAAAGGTGAATGATCACTTTGGATCCCAACATTTAATCTCATTTGTGTTTTAATCCCGCTTTTGGGTCTGTTGAGAACCTAACTCCTTTCAACAGCTGTGGATTGAGGCAAAACTTGTCTTTTTTTTCCTGCAGAGTACCATTAAATCCCAAAAGGTACCTGATGCAGAGTGGAGGTGTCTTCCCCATCATCACTAATGAATGATCATTTTCAGCCCTAAAAAGTTTGGGCTGAAGACCTCTGTAACTTTTAGAATATAATTAATTCATGTCTTATATGCAACCATATCACAAAATCCATGATGTAACTTAGCTGAAATAATTATCCTTGTCTTACATGATTAAAAAATTAGGATGCAATCCAGATTAACAAGGCTAAAAAACCTTTAAAGACTGCTGGGCCACCAGCAACATCAATCTTTAAATTCATAGATCCACATTAAGACCTCCTAAATGTCATCCAGGATTAATATTTCACATTGGCTGTCTCTTTTTCCAGAGTTATCTTGCCATAATAAATTGTGTCATTAAGGTGTAATATGGGGTTATATATTAGTTCTTTTTTTATTATTCTACCTGTTGACCTCAACACAGCTAACAGCTTCAGAAACTTCCACTCGCAACAAAAACACTTCAAGTACCTGCCTGAGTGCATAATTTCTTCAGATGCACTTTAATCAGCCAGCAAACTTTTTCAAAATTCTCTCCTGCCGTCATCTTAGTAAGAACTTCATGAGTTATTTTATTTTTCTCTGATGGAAAGAAAATCCTTCTGAAAACTGACAGGTTAAAAGCAAAATTGGGCACATTAGTGCCAGTTTTACAGATCTGGAACTCCAGCTGCTTCTCAAAAAAATTGCCTTCAATTTCCTGTATTTTCAGATCATTATTTCTTATACTTGTACAATTCTGTTGTTATTATTATTATTCGAGATGAAGAAAACGGAGCCAGGACACCTCCAGATTTGTGATCAGCAGAGAAAAGGAAAACCCAGACAAAAGCTGCCAGGACCAACAGCTATGGCTGGTCTTGGACTCCCACGGGCCACCTCTATGTAATATTTTAGGAAGGACAAAAACTCACCAATGATTAATTTCTAACAGGAGTGGGACATTTTAATAGTGAACACCATAAACCCAACAGAAATACAAACTTCAACCACTGATTTCATGAGGGGATTCTGCCTTATGCAGACATTAAACATGAAAAATTATGAACAGTACCCCTGAGTTTCCATGGAACAGTAGCAACTCTTACTGAAGTTCTGAAGCCTGGAGGCACAGGATTGTGAAATGCTCAGCTGATGGAAATTACATCTTAGAGATACCAGCACAAGATCACTGAAGGGATGTCCTCCTAATCTGGTTTAAATTAATATCCTGATGAGTTAAGACTAATCCAAAATCCCACTCAGTAGAAAAGACTGTGGGATTTTCACAGTCTGCAGTTGCACAGCAGAAGTCACATACTTGGCCGCACAGTTTTAGTTTTGGGACAGAATGTGACATTCTGTCAACAAGAAGACTTGTTAAGAGAATCAGTGTTTCCCATCCCTAAAATCTAAACTTTATTAATTACTAGGAGTGCATCCTTTTAACAAGGTAACATTAAAAATAAAAAACAACTACAAACCACAAAATCAACCATTCACAAACACAGCATCAGTTCAAGAGAAAGACTTTTTGGCAAAGGTACAAGCCCAAAGTTCCTTTATACCAGTTCAAAGGTAAAGGAGCTTTTTCTGCACTGTTGAAGCTTAAAGGTTCTGAGATTACCCCAAGTCTGTTACTGATGGATCAAGGCAAACCAGACCAACATGTCTTAGAACTCTGCACTTTCCAACCCTGACAGAGGTTGGAATGTCAGAGTTTTAAGATATGTTAATGTCTGAAATGTCAGAGTCCTACAGGAGAAAAAAGAAAGAAAAAAATTATTTCCTCTGCTGTTTTCAAAAGATGATGCACCAGAGCCTCTCATTGTTCATGATGTATTAATTAGGGGTAGGAGTGGGGTAAATAACAGCCAAAACCATGTAACAATCCAAACAGGGTATGACAAAGTAAACCCAGGCTCACCTCAGTTCACCTTTGAACAAAAGAACAAGTGTCCTATAAACCAATTTGGCTTTTCCTCATAAACCCTTGGTAAGCAAGGTAGACCTGAAAGGTGGTATTTAGTTGAGGGCTTTTTGGTTTGTGTTTTCAGTTGGGGTTTTTTTGGGAGGTGGAGGGGGTTGTTTGTTTTAAACAAAAAGCAGAAAGTATTTTTTTCTATTTTGAGCAGTGCTGCTGGCCTGAGAATCAGTCAAGTCAAGGACACCTAATTTAAAGACTTCCTAAAGGAAGGAAGCTTTTGCAAACAGATGCTGGGGATAGGGGTGCTGTTAAACTGAACATCTTTACATAAGCATCTTGCTTCCCTCTATATAAATCAGACTTAACAGGAGATACTTAATCATCCCTGAGGACTTGATCATTAGTTTCAACTCATTAGGGAAGGTACAATTGACCAAGCTCATGCTGGAAGACATATCAGGTAAAAAATACACTCAAGTTTGATGCATTATCTTGTATATGAATGTTGCACTTCACTGCACCCCTCAGCAAAGGTCATTCCTGGCCAAAATCCCTGCAGGCTACAGGACAGGGATTTGATCAACTGCTGCATCTGAGTGTACAGTCAGCACCTTCACAGGTACAACAACTGCACCACCACAGCCCAGAGGTCACCTGCCCCTAGTGACAAAACAGTCACACACGTTTACACCGGACACGATCACAGCACAACGCTGAGCAAGCTGCAGAAACCACAGAATCTTGAGAGGTTGGGAGCTGAGGTGCAGGCAGAGCTCCAGAGTCAGATGAAAGGGATAAGGCACTGGCACCTTCACAGGAGAGGAGATTGCTGGGATTAAGAAGGGGGCAAGAAACAGATGCTGCAGCAGCCATCTGCTGTCCTAGCAGGAGTCCTAAGCTATAAACATTGGAATTCAGGAGAGCATTGCCTCGGAGCAGAGTATTCAGTTGCTTCTGAATTTCCTGAAGCACCTGCAGCTGACTTTGCTGATTCAGAAGAAGCATATCCATGTTTTCCCTCATTTTCTTCACTGTACAAAGAGAAGGGAATGTTATTGCCTGCTATGTAAAAACAGGAGGCAGTTTAGAAGTAATTTTCTACTTACACTCTTCAGAAACAAGATAGCAGTGATCCATCTCACTTTTCTCTGCACCACACTGTCGCTCTTTCTGATGCAGAGATGTAAATTCAGGTTGGTTTGCATCTAAAAGGAAGAGCCTGCAAGTCAAGAGCTGCAAGGTCTGCATTCCAAACATGGAAGCTTAGTAACAACTCTTCCTCTCACCCACATCTTAAATTCAAACTTCATTCAAGTCACACGGTGGTCCAAATTCAACCAAAACCGAAGATTAGGCAGATACAGGGTTTTGTTTATTTTTTTCTTTTTTTTGAAGGGGGGAGTGGGGGCAGCACAGGGAAAGGAGAAAGCAAAGCTGAAGCAAGGGATCTGTTAAGGAAAAGGGAAATTGAGATTTAGTAAAAATATGTTTGCATTTGCACACTTGCTTTAGAAGTGGATACAGTGTTAGACTGATCTGATACTGCTCAGTGTCCAACTGAAATGAGGCTTTTCTTCAGGAATTATAAACTCTTTCATCTTGTAAAACCCATGAAGAAAAACAAGGTTCAGGAGTGTAAGGTTCCATGCTTAGGGTTCCTCTCTGCATCTACAGACTGAGAGGCCTCAAACCCTACATCAAGAATTCAGCTTTGCCATTCTATCAGAAACTTGATTATAATTTCCCGTTGTTAAGGTGAAATGCTCTTGTTTTTGTTTGTTTGTTTCTTCTGGGAAAAAAAAAAAGTAAAACAACTCCAAACAAACCAACCACAGAAACCAAAAGAAAACCTCACACACAAAACATCTGCTTCTCATGCCAACACCCTCAACAAGTCTGTGGGTGTCTAGCAAGACCCAAGACATAAACTTAAAATATTTTTCACCAAGGATAAAGGGACTGCCCATGTAAAGGTACAACAGGGAAAAAACATCCCACAATGCCAGTTTTTATCCCTGAGTTTCAGGTCATTACTAGAACACTAAATATTGCAAAATCCAGAAAACTCCCTACTTGAAACAATTCCTTTGTCTGACAGCCTGTACTGTGCTAAGAATATTCTAGAGACTTTCCACTGCAGACAGCAAGCTAGGATTCAATATCCACATATAAGAAAAATTAGCTGCTAGAGATGACCAAGGCAATGTTTACAGCCTTTTGCAAGTCAAAATTCCTTGCATTTCCCTCACCTTAGCATTTTGATGGCTGAGCACCTCTGAAGATCTAAGCCTAGACATCAGGCAACACTATGAAGCTGGAATTAGTGAGATCTTTATTATTAGTGGGATCTGAGAGCTTTGGGGAATCTAGAGTAACACTTTACCATATCAGGTGTAACACCTTACCAGGTGGTAACACCTAAATTTAAACTTCAGCTTTTTCAAGTAACTTCCTCAGATGGCAGAGATAAACGCATATTAGAGATGGGGAAAAAAAGTAACAAAACCAAATCAACCAATCCCCAAGACTCATATCCAGAGCAAGGAGGGAGAATTATTTAGGAAGAAACAGAACAGGAAATTTCATGTATCCCCTGAGATTCTGTATAACTTGAAATAAACACAACTTCATTCCATTACCTGCTGTGTGCTCACTGGCTCTCAGATGTTGGTGTCTGATGGAGTTTGAGCTCACACTGAAGCTACTTCCATGCTCTGAACACCTATAAGGCTTCTCATCCGTATGGACTCTCTGATGCTGCAGCAGAGCTGCGTTCCCACTGAAGTTCTTTCTGCATATGGTGCAGGAAAAGGTTTTCTTTTTCAGATGGGTTTTGTGGTGAGCAAGGAGGCTCGAGGCACGGCTGAAGGTTTTCTCACATTCCTTGCACTTGTGGGGTTTCTCCTCTGTATGGACTCTCTGGTGAACCACCAGGTTGGCCTTCCTGCCGAAGCTCTTCCCACATTCTGCACACACAAACACCTTTTCTCTGGTGTGCATTTGCAGATGGGTCAGGAGCCTGCAGTGCCCCTTGAAGCCCTTCCCACATTCTGGACACTTGAAGGGTTTCTCCTCACAGTGAAGTTTCTGGCCATCAGCGCTGAGGATGAGTTTCCTGGAGTCTCTTTTTTCATTAAGGGAATCATCACAGGCTGCCTCCCTCTCTGGGCTCTGGGCTCCATGTACCTGAGGCAGCTCCTCTTGCTTCAGGTCTTCAGGGAAGCCTTTCTGCTCCTCATTGTCCCCCAAAACACAGTCCCCTGATGGAGTAAGAGACCCATCTTAACACTCCTCTTTCCCTGAGGCAGATAAGCTGCTCCTTGTAAAATAACTCAATTTCTTAGGCCCACCTTCAGCTTATACCAGACTCCCTTTTCCCAAAGAGGAATGGAAATTCTAAAGACTGAGACAAGGAGAAGAAAAGTGGCAAAGTGTATAAGAGAAAGGTAAGAAATGTTCCTCTTCTCTTCCTTCCTCTCCCCATTTCCTTGTACTTCTTCCCTTCAGAGAATAGCAGAAGGAAGACTGCCAAGATGAAGGAAGGAAAGGAACATGCTGAAGCATCTCACCCATCCCAAATATCTACTTTGAGCTATTTACTCCCACATACTTAACTCAAAAACTTTCCAGCCTACTAAATTATCATTAATACATTGCTTCGAAGTTGGGCATTTGGGTGGAGATCTTTCAGAAAAAAAAAAAAGCCCATGTAACCTTCATTAGGCAAGGCCAGCAGGCAGATTTAGGTTGTCTCTCACTTGTGCCAAGTCATATTTACGAAAAAAAGTGATATTATATCTTTTGTAAGTTGGCACATCAGGTTTTTTTTCTCTATTACAACAGTTGTAAGTACTGTAAGGATACTGTATATTTATGCATCAGAAGTCAAAGGGCTCTTTATTGATTGAAAAAAAATCAGCTAATTCCCAATTAACTATTACAACTTCTTTTCATAGCTTTTTCAACGTTTACTTTCCTTGTAATGATAAGCTAAATAAATTGCATGCTGAAGAAACTCACCACATTTAAACATGTCCTCTTCTTTCCTAAAGAATACAACCCATTTATTTCACAAATGTATATGCACCATCATACACCCCACAATAAGCTCTAGGTCTTTTATCCAGACGGATAGATCTTTTATTTACAGCTGTTCAGCATTAACAGAATTATAAGGCTCACCTAATAAACACTCAGCCAAAGTTGATTTTTGTGAACAACTTCAGGTGTTCACTATTAATTCAAGCAGAGGATTGAGCAATTAGCATCTCTGATCTAGCATTAAAATAGTACTCACACGTTTAACACAACAGAGCTTGTTTAATCCACTAACAAAACCAAACCAGGCTTTCTACATTCAAGATAAAACTCCGCAGGGCAATTTCAGCCCTACCTCTATGATACAAAGGAATAAAATTCTTAAATAACACTGCCACGAAGGGGCAAAATGATCTGTTTACATGGACACGGCTACCAACATCTAAACAGCAGTAATAAAATAAGCAAACCTGCTGAGAGAGGGAGTCCTCTCTTACATTAAGGAATTATACCCAAGAGGGAGGTTTCTCCCAGAGGGATGAAGAAGGCTCTCTCTGGCAGGAGCACTCCTTCCTCATGCTACAGCCACGAGGCTGATGGTTCCCCGAGAGCCTTCTCAGTGTGAGAGAACCACAGAACGCTCCACTTCAACCTACACACTTCGGATGCAGCTCCACAACTCCATTAGACCCTCCGCACCTGCGAGAAACCCTGGAAAAGGGAATTGTGCTATCACTCCTAATGAACTGAACTATCTTATTTTAGAAGAGGTGGTGGAGAAAGCAGAAAGAAACCCAGAACGCCACTGCAGCCTTGCCTCAGCCTGGCCTGGCATCCCGGGGATGGAATGCCGGCACCATGCTTCCCTGCAGGATTTAACTAGCACGAGTTTACATCTCACCTGGATACCCTGCAGCATCACTCCTCCCGGGGCTCTGGAAAACAGAATATATGGACTCCATTGCAGGCTCTATCTAGGCGAGGACCCAGGAGCGTGGAGCCTTTCCCAGCAGACAGAAAGGGAGCAGGAGGGAGGGCCGGGCGCTGGCACAGGCACTGCGGCAGGGCTCGGCCTAGCAGCGGCAAACCTGCCCATGGCCCCGGGCCCGCCGGGACAGTGAGGGCCGCCCTGCACAAGGACCTGCCTGAGCCCTGAGCTTCATCCACAGACCAACGTGATACGAAGCACCTCTTCCTAAGCTCAGCCTTCCTGCAAAGCACCGAAGAGGCCGTCTCACCCTGCTGGCCTTGCCTCGTGTTCCCTGCTGCCACGCTTTAATCCCGGCCCTGGGCGCTGGTTCCCTCCCACGGCCCGCTCCGCCCTCTCCCGACCCCGGGCCCCGCTCCCGGCGGGCTCCGCAGGGCCTTGGCTTCGCCCCGGGCCCGCTGCTCCTTAGGGCCGCCGGCTCCTCCCGGCACATCCCACAGCTCCTGCCCAGGGGTCGGGGCCGTTCCCCTCACCACCGGGCTCGCCTGGGATTCGCCTTTCGGCACCCCTGGGAATGCGGGAGCGCTTCCTGCGGGCTCCATCCCCGCCGGGCACCTGGCAGGGGTGCAGCTCAGCACGGTGAGTCACGGAGTGGCCATGGTCCTATCCCCTGCTCCAGCAGCGTCAGCCCAGAGCACACAGAACTGCGTCCGGATGGTTCTGGAATATCCTCAGTGAGGGAGACTCCACACCCTCTCTGTGCAGTCTGATTCAAGTTCTGCCTCGCCTTCAGGTGGAACGTCTGCCCATCAGTTCCTGCCCAGGTGCCATTCCTACCATATGCAATGAAAATAATATCTCCCCAGTACAGTAAAAAAGCACAAGAATGGTATGCCCAGAGAGGTAATGAAGTCTCCATCCTTCAAAGTTTTTAAGACCTCACTTGACAAAGCTCTGAGTGACCTTGTCTGAACTCCATATTGAGTAGAAATTCCATATTGCCTTGAGTAGGAGTTTGGATCAGAAACTTGCTGGGGTCCTTTCCCACCTGACTGGTTTTGTGAGTCTGTGAAACAGAATGAGAACTCCTCACCCGATAGAGATATCCATTATCAAAATGTCTTGGGAACCTCGGCAAAATAAACTTGGAGAAGACATTGTCCAAACTCTAATTCTGTGAGTGGAGAGGAGCTACTGCAGTGATCCACTAAGCTTGTGCTGACACAGCCTTTCTTGGTGCTGGATCTGTATCCCAGAGAGTCATTGCCCAGACCTGGAAAGGGATGTAAAAAATCAGGGGCTATTGCTGGAAATGCTGTGGGCTACAGAAAATCCTGACTGATGTCTGGAATACCGGGAAGGTGGTACCTTTGGCATCCAGGAGAGACTGAACATTCTCAAAAGGTAACAGATTTAAAGGACGAGAAGGACACTAAAGGCTGGGAAAACCTCATCCCCTACTCCTCCCCTAACAAGCTGGGGGCAATTACTAATAAACCCCCAATACATGCTATTGGAACTGGGGTAGGACAGAGAAACAACAGACCATACATATTGTGAACAGACCCCAGTACTTTTGTTAATTCCCTATAAGTCATTATCACCATGCCCAGAGAAATAGCAATTCTAACTCATGCCCCTCTACTGTAAAAGCTATGTGTTAGGGACACAATTGGAGCTATCTGTGGGTAAGAAAACAAGCCCAGGGACTAGAAAGATATTATTACCTCAAACAAGACTGAGGACCAGAGGGACATCAGTGCCTCTACCCAGAGATACATTATAAATTCAAGCAGCATGGCTACTGACTGCTTTATCCCAATACAGAATAAGTAAAACCAAAATGTAATTAGTATAAGTTTTTTTTTCCACTTTCTTGAGCTGCACGTTGGGCACCAAAATTTTTGTCTTGGTTTGAGACAAATTTGGGAGGAAATGTCCAAAAGGTGTCTCCTCTGAAAAGGCAGATTCCAGCTAGCCATTCCGCCAGCTGCTTTGGGAAGGATTTCCTTGGAGAAAGTGGGGAAAAAAAACCCGTTTATTTAACAAAGCAAAGTATTCACAAGCATGAAAAAATGAATTATATTAAACAATAAAACATCTTGCTGTTTTGAAGAGATGGCAAATCCAGAGAATCCTTCTGTGGGTGTGGCTCTGTCTCCCTGAGTCTAGAGCTGGCCTCTGGGCTGTGGCCATGGGGACCCTGGGTGATGGTCTGGTGTCTTGGACTGGAGAAAAGCTGGAGGAAGCCACAGCCCTGGGAAACTTTTTGTCTTGGCTAATGAACAAGAAGCTAGCTTAAAAGCAGGGGAAAGCTCTCTGTTCTCTATTCCTGCTGAAGGGCTGAGAGGTGGGAAAAACCAAAAGAGCTGAGGAGAACAGAGGGCTTTATATCTGTGTTTTTGTAAACATGGGTGGCAAAAATTTCCTCCACTCCCCCTGCTTTCGCTAGGCCTAGTTTAAAGCTACAGGACCCATTTCTGGATAAAAAAAAACAGATGATGGGGATACTGGACCATACAGTCACCCCAGGACACTGATCTAGGCACCCCAAAGAGGAGCATAAACCTTCTCTCTTCTGTGCTGGGGGATGGTGCAGTGCTAGCCCAAGAGGCTGAACATCATCAGAGAAATAGAGAATGGCCTGAGTTGGAAGGGACCTTAAAGATTATCTCATTCCATCCACCTGCCATGGGCAAGGACCTTCCACTAGCCCAGGTTGCTCAGAGCCCCATCCAGCCTCGCCTGGAACACTGCCAGGGATGGGGAAGCCACAGCTTCTCTGGGAAAACTGTGCCAGGGCCTCACCACCCTCACAGGGAACAATTCCTTCCCAATATCCAATCTAACCCTGCTCTGTGTCAGTGTGAAGCCATTCCCCCTTGTCCTGTCACTCCAGGCCCTTGTCAAGAGTCTCTCTCCATCATTCCTGTGGCTCCCTTCAGGCACTGGAAGGCCACAATGAGATCACTCCAAGCCTTCTCCTCTGCAGGCTGAACAATCCAAATTCTTTCAGTATTTTCTCACAGGAGAGATGCTCTAAATTTGTTTAGGGAACATTAAATATCTGGGGATAACAGATCCTGGGGACTCTTTAGAGGTAAAAAACTCATAAGGCAACAAGACCTCTGGGGCAGTACTGGCTTTCCAGCTGCGTCCTTCTGGCTCATTGCCGTTGTTAATAAAGGACTGTGGAAGGACTCACAGTCCGTATTTCCCAGTTCCAGAAACCCTCCTTCGCTGTGCCAGCCCTTTTCTGCCCTATGGGATCATGGCTGCTCCTTTTAGACCTTCTCTGTGTTCATGCACACACCAGGGCCCTGGGGCAGCTCTTTGTCAGTGATACCCAGCAGCTGAGGGCACAGGTTTAAGTCCTGTGTGCTTTCAATAGTAGCCACTCCTTGGTGGTCCCCTAAATGAAGGTGATTATTTTATTTAACTTCTGGATTTCAGACCTTTGCCCCTTGTTTGTCAGGATTAATTCTGGTTTGGGAAGAGCTGGATTCTATGATCCTTGCAGGTCCCTCCCAACTCGGGATATGCTGTGATTCAATTATGTGACCTTGTTTTATGGCAGTCTCAGGTGCTGCTCATTGCTTGAGCTTTTTGCTTTCTGCAGTTTTGTGCTTTGGAGGATAGAGGTATCCCATCCACAGTAACAGCCAGTATTTTGCAATGAAACAGGTGTATTTTCCCTGGACTTCATAGTCCATGATATAGACGTGAAGGAGCTGGTTGCATTAGATGCTGTTGGTTGTCAATAGACCTTTAGACAGCATCCTAATAAATCACATTCTAGCAAGGTCTGTTCTTCCCTGCAGGGAAAAATGGAAGCCTGGATTAACTAACTTCAACATATTGCAAGTTGGTGAAAGGAATAATATTCCCATATCTAAATTAATCTGGCCTGTAAATACTTAAGTGATGAGTGTCATAGAAAAGTGAATTAAGAAATGAATGATTTTCTTGGCCCAGCAGAGCTTGAACTGTGTGGCATGATAGCTTGTAAGACCACCAGGTAACAGAGGTGCAAAAAAAGGATTGTGAAGAGTTTTCTTACTCATCCCTCAAGTTTACTAAAGAAAGCAGGGGCTCTTCATGCAAAAATAATGTGTAAGTAATAAAAGAGACTGTTATAATACATGAGTAGGTTAGAACACATTGCTATGGCATTTTATAATTTTAAATTCTTGATTTTGGGAAACTAGTAATATTCATTTATATAAAATACTTTCAAGACTGTATCTTAAATTAGACAAGTCCACATTAGGTGTCCATGCAAGTTTTTAATTTGAAAGACATAATTTTCACTAACTTATGTAGGAGCCTTGGGTTTCAACAAGAATATTCTGAGTTTTAACTAGCCCTGCCCCCTGCTCTGCTCAGAGCCTTCTCACCTTAAGGTCAAGGTTTTAAAGAGCCTACTCTCTATCCCAGCATTCAGATCTTTAATGAATCTGTTGAATCCTCTCATCTGGGGTTACATATAATTTCCCAGGTTAACACTGAATTGCAAATAAGTATTGTAATTTTCTGTTAGGTTTTGCATTAATTTTGTGGTGTTCTTGCCTCAGCTCATTTGTGAGAATGATCATGTGAGATAAAAACCTTTTAAAGCACAGACTGCATGCCATCTCCAACTCCTCTGCTTTTAAAAATGCCTCTCACTCTATTGTAAGAGAAAATTGAATGTGACATAATTTGCCTTTGGAATTCCACTCTATTATTCTTTTCCTTTTTAATTGCTGTGTGACTGCTGAGTATTGTTCTTGTATTGAAGTCGGGCTCACTAAAAATAGTTGCTAAGTTCTTGTCCTCTTGTATTTCCTCTGTCTTTTCCAGTCTTGTCCATCTTTCCTGAGCTCTCCAGAATATCTACCAGCCTACATCAGCTTGCTCCAGCCTATAGGTGACATTAAAACAATGGAAATTAAGTGCTCTGTAACCTCTGTCTGCTCTGAGTTCTTAGCCATTTGATGCTGTTCTTGTGTTTATTACATAATGCTAATCTTCCTAGCAAAGACACAGATCTTTTGGTTTTGGTTGTTTGTTTGTTTTTATTTCTGTTGTACTCCAGTCAGCATTATAGAATGTTTTTGAACTGTTCTATGTTCCAGTTACTTTGTTGCTCCGCTGTGCTTTATTTTTTTTAATACATTATTTTATGTAATCTGACCTACTTGTCACCTCCTGTGCCATTCCTGTTCATAATTTCAGACCAGTATGGAAATCTGTGGCTTGTCAGATTTACTCTCTTAACATTTTTTTTTCCCCCTTTCTCTAGTTGGATACAGTACATTCTTTAGCAGTTTCTTAAAGGACATTTAAGTGCACATCTTCCCACTAGCTGTTGTCCAGGGATTTACCTGCCTTGAGATCTTACTGCTGGTTCTCTGAGACTGCAGACACCTGATTTCTGGAAATACAGTCCTTTCTTTTTTGGTGGCTATCTAGTTCTCGCCATCTCTTCAGCACAAGTGAGGAACAGGATTTTGCCTTGCTTTTTGTGCCCTGGGGCAGTGGATGTTGCCTGGGATCTTTCAGTATTTTGTCTCACTTCTGATAAGGCAAAATCCTTGTATTTCACAATTATCACTGGATCACTGATGCTGGAAAAGACCTCCAAGGAAATAAGCAAAACTTGTCAATGTTTCAAATCCATATTCATCACAAGACATAGCACTTCCAAATAAAATGCCAAAGGCTGTAATAAAGCAAGCTGTAAAGAAAAACTTCTTAGCAGATAAATTCTTGCTTTACATACCAAAATATATTTACTATTTTGTATTGCTCATTGACTGATTTTATGCTTTCTAAGGCTAAACAGTATCTTAATCAGAAGAAATACTAATAGAAGCTAGTAGGAATTTACTGCATATTAAATTTTAGCTAATTCCTTTGCTTGCTTTCACATTCTATATTGTCAGTAATTATGAAAATGAAGAGTAGGAAAAATATTTTTTTTTCTGGAAATATTAATGTCATCCTAATGCCAAAGATTAAAGAATGAATAAAATAATGTAACTGTTGCTTTTATTATCCCACCACTGGGATTATCATCCATCAGGTGCCTAAACTCACATCCTCTCTCCCAGCTTTGACTGCAGAGTGCCAAACCTGACCCTCACTTGCCTTTTCAAGCTAATTTATCTCATTAGTCTCCTCACTGCTGAATTTGCCTTTGCTGAGGAAATCTTAGTTTATTTTTTTGGCATATTCTACGTGGCAGCCCTTTATTTATCAATAAAGCTTTCCCAGAGCTGTTAAGTGGTGGCAAACTTCCCAGAGACCTCCACAGGCAGCTGACATTTCTCTTTCCCCAGACCAATTGTCTCATCAGCCCCAGCTGGGGGGGAGTAACAAAATGTGCTAAAATGATCAATAATCATGGATTGTGAAGCACGGGCACGATTTCCCCTTAAACTCAAGTGTTGCATAAACACAGTCACTGTTGAACAAGTTAATGCTATTCAAACTTTCAAGCAGCCAGTTTTATTTGTTACTCTACGATTACAATTGTCTTTTTACTGTCTGTAGTTGTAATTTTTTCATTCGTTCCTCAAGTTCCACAATGTCTCCATTTTTAAAAGCCTGAGGCAAAGAGAAAGATACATTTAAATTCACCTGCCTCTCTCTGCAAGATTGTGCCATGGTATAAACTTTCTATTACTTTCTGCTCAAAACCTACCTGCCAGAGACACTGGGGTACTTGACTGAATTTTTGGGGTTCTTCATTGTCTTGCATAGCAGTGACAAATGACACTGGCAAAGGACCCGTGTTATCAGTAGCAAAACATCAGTCTTTGTGGGCCTCAAACCTTGCCTATTTACTGATCCAAATACAGTCTTTCTACAAACATTTTTGCTGGCATTTTCACCAGCCCTGATTTCTCTGGCCAGTTTCTATCTGTTTCATTCAATGTTTCATTTCTTGCAGCAGCTTTTCCCAGGTTAAGCCAGTGGTCCTCAATGGTTTGTATTCTCTGGAGTGGTTATAAGCCCCAGTTGGAGAGAAGGAGCTTGCAGTGAGAACTGAAATACAGAAGTCAGAGCACAAACTGAGGTGGGAAATCCTGTTTGAAAGCCCTCTGCAAAGCTCTCTGCATACCTTGTTCAGGGAAAACTGGGAAAAGATGGATCACACTGGCAGCTCCAGAGCTATTGCCTTCATCCTCTCTTGCCTAATCTTTTATAGAAGATGCATTTCCTTGCTGTGGCTTCTACATCTGGGGCTGGGTGTTACCTGCTGCTTCCCTGGAAGGAGCAAGTCACCTCTGAGAGTGACTGCAATTCAGCCCTGCAGTGCAGGCAGCTGCAGGAATTTTTATCATCAGGGCTCCTGAGGCAAGAGAAGTAGAAGAGTGTGTGGCCCTCTCCTGGCTCTGGATGGGCTTTGGGCTAATTCAGCTTTCCTTGCTGTGGTATCCATCCATTCCACAGGTAGGGCGTGAGTCCAGAAATCCAATTTATTGCTGTTTGCAGCACATTTCACAGCCAAATAATCCTTAGGAAGTGGGACCTGTGGGCTCTGTTCTTAATGAACACCAGTTGTCCTTAGCTGAGGGAGATGGGGAAAATTGAAAATTGGCTGGGATGCCTTGATATCTGGTGCTTATTCTGTCGTGTGACCTGTGGTGCATCACCTAAGGACTTGTCTTACATTACATCATTTTCCTACCCTCCTATTTTTGCTTCCCTTAAAAAATGCAATTTCCCTCGTTTATTTAATTATTTGCCTTGATAATACTGTGCAATTAGAATGTCAGAAGAAAAGCTTTAAATATTGAAGTCTGCAGGTTGACCTCTAAGTCTGTTCTTTGGAAAGAATTTGAACTTTCTTGCTGATGGCTTTAATTCACTGATGCATCTTAATGGAAAACTGATTTTTTTTTTCCTCCATAAAGATCACATTTACATATAAAAAATGGAAAGTGATATTTTAAGGAAAGATTAGCTAACAAAATGAAAGTGATATCTTTGAGGTATGCCCTGAGTTTCAGGACTGGAAATAATTTTCATTAAGAAAAGGATCATGATAATGGAGTGTCTTTTCCTCTCATTCAAGTTTGCTATATTGCAAGGAAGTGAGAGATAATTACTAGTGTTGCTTGACAGAAAACTAACATAATGAGGTGAAGTCTCTATACTTAAAAACTAAAAATTTGGAGTAATATACTCAGGTACAAGTGGGATGTTGAGTTTGAGGAAGTTGGCTGGGTTACTCCCCATTTCTCTTTGCTGCAGACCTGTCCCTGTGAGTTTCCACAGGGCATTCATCACAGCAGGACCTCCCAGTCTTCCGTATCAGTGTTAAAAGCCCAACTATGGCAGCCTTTAAAATTTGGGTTTCCCTCCTGTAGGTGGGGCTGCCGTTCCACTGCCAGCTGTGCTGCAGATGTGGCAGATGTGCTGGAAGAAGCAGCCTCTGCTTAACTGCGATTGCCAGCAAGTCACCACCTCGTCTAGCAAACCAAGCAATACAAAGTGACCATAGCTTTAAAATATTTCGTTTTATTAAATGTTTCAAATAACATAAACATCATATTAACAGTTTTATGGCTGAGGTTCACGTAATTTGTGGTTTGATAATTTTATCTGAAAGCTCAAAAGGTTATGCCTTAACATTAGAAACTCTGTAATTAAGATTTATAACAGGAAGTTGTCTCATAGCTAACAAGAGGATAGAAATAGCAGATAGAACCGTAGAAACTCTGGACAGTGAGAGAGTACATATTTTACTATAAACCAGGGTCTGCCAAGATCATGTAAGGACAAGAAACCTTTTGTAAGTGGCTTTATGTTCATCTGAAAAAACAATTCATAGTTGGCTTTTAAGCAGTAGAGAAAAGTGGGATAGTACATCTTTAATTATTCCCCAAATACACTTTATTTTTTGGATTTTAATTCTCATTAAGTAAATCTGTACCACCTTCATACCAATATTTAGCACCATGTAATGGGGTGTTTGTTCACCACTTACCTTCTGGGGAATGTTACTTGCTCTGTGCTAGAATAAGGGGTCCAATTGTACTAAAATTGTACTGAAAGTTCATCCTTGTTTTCAGCGGTAGAACGTCAATGCTGGAATAGCAACAGCATGCTTTCAACCATGAAGCTGTAGCTTATTTACAAACAAAAGGATGCCCCCCTCCCTCTTTTCCCAGTTGCTTATTCATGATCATGACTCGATTAACAGCTACAGGTTAGGTTCCCTTTACACTGGAAATGAGGATATGTTTTAATTGCTTCCTCGTGAACTCAAGTGGAACAGGGCATGCCAAACAAGCACAGCCTGGCACTTCAGGATGAGCTCCACTGCTTTTATCACGTCTGTTTGGTGCTGGAAGATGCAGCTGTACACACAGACAGATGTACTCATGCTTCCTTAGAAAATGTAAAAGAACACATTTCTGCAGGAGGTGGGTAATGGACCAACAACCTGTGATTTATCAGTGGTCTGTTACCCCTCCCTCCCTACTGTGAAAGAATTGTTTCTTAACAAGGAGCAGAGGAGGGTGGAGGGGTAAGAAATTTTATTTTTTTAGTAACGGACATGCTGAAGATAAACAGCTTTGGTTGTCATTCAAAAGGCAGTTAAAACACAGATTAATTGTAGGGATTTGTTGTGGTTGGTTTGTTTGTTCTGTTAATTAAAAGCAGATACGTGTGAATTGCAAGCTTTTGCCCTTTGCTGATGGTGAAATGATACTCAGTGTTCTCTTTCAGATATTTTTCCCAAGGCTTGGGTTTCTTCAGAGCACAAACAAATCCACCGAGAAGCACAAAGTAAACCATTGAATATCAGCCACTGCTTGAAGTGAGAACAAGCTCTTATGCCCAGCTCCTTGTGATGACAGTCACAACTGACACTCAAGGGCTACTGCCACTCATCAGCCCCTGCACTGAAGCTTTCTGAAATATGTCTGAGCTTCAGACAATCAGCTGGAAACATCTCAAGCCACAAGAAAATGTATTAAAAGATTCAAGTTCCCCTGCATGTTATGTGTGTGTTAAGACAAGCTAACAGCTTGATCAGCCCTAGGCAAGGCCAGAGTTCTGGAGCCAGCTGCTGGCAATGCTGTGTGGGGCTATGCAAGGTCTTCAGAAGAGCAGACACCATCTGTTTTTCCAACCCAAACAACTGCTGTTTTTTTGGGGCTGAGTAGCTTTACTGCAGCTGTTTCCTTCAGCAAAATGCTGAAGAGCCTTAAAATGTCACACCACCACCACCGTTCTGAGTGCAGCACCTTTTTGTGTGTTCAGAAAACCAGGTCTGGATATGTTCAGGGGAGCAAAAAATACACCTCAGACTTGTGGGGACAATACAGCCTGTGCACACAACTGTGAATGCCTGCAGGCATATTGTGAGGAATTCCTGGCATGAGTAGGGAAGGGAAGAAAAGGTGGGACACTTTACTCTCAGGAGAGCTGACTGATGTCCGTGTAGCAGCTCTGCACCTTTGACCTTGCTGAGACCCAAGCTTTTGTCTGTCACATGCACAGCCCAAGACTTCTGATCCCTACTGCTGCTTCTCTTTGTCCGTAAGGCAGGCACTTTAAAAAGACTTTCAGGATAAGTGTTGAAATGATTTCCTAATGTTTGAGTGGAAGTTCGTATCAAAGTGATCTACAGTCTCGGTTTCCTTTGTTTTTTAGCCTTTCCTATGAGGACTGCAAGCTGCCTGATGACCCGATTATGTAACTGAGGGAATGCACTCTTCCTGGAGGAATCCCTGCAGCAACCTGCCTCAGCCCCACCAAGGCAGCAAAGTACAATGCCACAATCTTCACCAAAATATTGCTGTGGCAGCACTGGGCAGGGAACGTTGGTCCCCAGCCCCTAAACTCAGAGCTCCAGGTTTCTCAGGAGTTGACACCTTGCACAGTGTGCCCTGAAGCTGGAAACACACACCCAACAACCAGTTTCGCTACAGAAAGCACATTTCCAAGACAAGAGCTTCAGAAATTTGCACCTTTGTAAACTGGGTGTTTGACCTATTTAAGCACAGATCAAAAGCAGTTTGTGACAAACACAGAGCCCTGCCATCCTGGACACCACATTTCTGGTCTGGTTCTGCTGCAGGCATCCTTTGGCAATTGCTTGGAACCAGATCTCTGCGGCATACAGGGCAAGATTAATTCCTAGAACCTTTAGAAAGATTTCTGAGCCAGCTTGAAGTGCTCAAATATAAATGCACTGTCATAATTTGCTCTTACTTTCACTACCAAAACCAAGTATAATTTTTGAGGAATGCCAGGTTTGTAAATTCTCTGCTCTTCGCAGCTCACAAAAGAGCAACTGTGTCTCTTTGTTGTGTTTTTTTGTGTATCATTACTTTTCAGACAGCTGGCATGACACAAGACTAGAGAAACTGGGTGCTGCATTGAAGACTGATCATCTTAAATGTGGTTGTTCAGTGTTATCTGAATAAAAAATATTTCAGTGTAAGATTTGACACTGAAAATCTGACAACACAGAAAATCTGTTGCAGTTGTTGCACCAGCTACTTTCAAAAAGGCTCTCTCTTTCTGCCCTCGCAGGAATTTACAATTCACTACAAGAAACAAGGATCTCCAACAGCCATGAGTATTGGGAAGGTCCTTGGCTTCCTTTCTAAATTGCAATTTAATTCTAAAACTCTGAAAAATCAAGTTCTGAAAATTTTAAACTGCAGGATAAAGTGTGTTACCTTTACATTTGCATGACTGTTCTTACAGAGAAGTTAAAGAATCACAGATCTGCTTAGGTCAGAAAAGACCTTTAAGATCATTAAATCCAATATTAACCTATTCTCAAGAAAAACAAGTTTCAGACTTTTTAATTCCTCCTGACAGGAGTGGCAGCAGAATAGGCCCAAAGATGTTTCCTCTGTGTGTGTCTTTACACTTTCCTTGACGATGAAAATGATCAGCTGCTGTGATTTAGCTGTAATGAAAGCCCAGTATCAGGCTGGTTTTGAGCTACAGGGAGAAAGATTTCCTGCAGGGAAAAAAAAGACCTATACTTCAAAATTAATGATGAGTGTCTGTATTTTTTTTCCTATTTTTTATGAAGTCTTCTCTTCATTCTCAGAGTTAATACAGCATTTTTCAAGACCCCAAAAATGTTCCAAGCAAATGTGATAAATGCAAGACCAGGAATTTTTTAATAGACTGAAACCTTAACCACAGGGAGAAAAGAAGATCTCTCTATAAGAAAGCAGCTTGTGAGTGAGCAGAGTTAACAGAGGTGCATGAATTCTATGTGTGTCTTCAGGTATGGCCTGAAAGCATCAGTCCTCAACAGCAATACAAGACAAGAACTATTCCTTGTGTTTACTGGCCTCATGTGACTGATCTTTCCTCCTCCTAAGTTCAGAAAAACTGAGAAGCTGCAATCTTGTTTTTTCAATAAGGTATCATTTCACTAAATGAAAATGAAGGAACAGCTGCTGTAAGAAGACCTCTTACAGTTCATTTCCTTGGCTGGGTCTTCTCTGGTGGCATCCTTGTCTTCCAAAGTCATGCTTTAAATTTGCCTCTTTTGAGGAAGAAGATGGGATTAAGATAGCCTAGGGAGTAGTACATGGGAAGACAATGACTTTGGATAATCCTTATTCTTGCACATCAGACTCTCGATGTCTAGAGGGGTCCCAGCTTGACCTGTTCCTAAAGCTTCAGTTATGGCTTTAAAAATTGGCCTGGTCCTATGGAAGAAAGACCACCATGTATGAAAGCATTAGTTAAAATAAAAAAGGTGAGCATGTAACAGTGTACAATAAATGCCAGCTGCTGTTGGAGGGAGTGGATTTTTCTGCTACTTTCAGACCCCGATGCCCACAGTTGCTGATTAGAGGAGATGGAGGTCCTTCTGGAAGAGGCTGGTTGCTGATGGATGGCTTCAGTGCCTGAGGGTGCTGGATGCCCTGAAGTAGGACAGGAACTTGTAGCAGAGGCTCACCACAAAGTACCAGATGTTTCGGGCCATCTGTGACCTCGCGATGAAGATGCGCCAGATGATCACGAGGAGGGTGGTGTTGAACGCGTATCGGATGTTCCTCAGCCTGGGAAAGAGGCAGCTTATCAAGAAAAACACAACAACAAGCTCACCAGCCCTCTGCATTTCCTACAGGCAATTCAAGAATAAATCCTATTTACAAGTGGCCCTTGGGCTTTTTGCCATTCCTGTTTTAGTGGAGACGCTGTGCTGGAGGTCCTTGGTCTTGCCAAGGGCTGTGCTGAAGCTGGAGCACAGTGAATAGTTCCTGGTGTAGGTGGAACAGCTGTACTGGAATTCTCTCTTGTTCTGTACTCTCATTTCAAACCAGAACAAAGTCATATGGGGAGGTTTTTCTTTAGGAGAGCCTGTGTCCAATGCTTTCTGCTTTGGTTTCATATATTGGCTATCTCCCATTCTGCAGGACTTGAGGCAGGCTAGAGAACCTTCCCAGGAGTTGATGAGCAAGGTTCTCTTATTTGGGTGAAACCCTGTATTTAGAGTTGTGAAATTACATAATGATCATAAATGGTCTTCACTGTTGCAATACTGCAGGGATTTTTTTGTTTTTTGGAGGGAGTGGGTTAGTTCAGCATCAATTTCAGTGGTATTAATCAATTTTTCAAATCCTAATGATCCTGTCTTCCTTCTGTCAAGCAGAAGTTTCTGCAGTTCTCTAACTGTCATTTTCCCGGTCAAGCACTGGAAAAAAGACACCTAAAGACCTCAAGACCTGTTTCATTTTTACAAGAGCCCTTTTATTTTAAGGTAGACTTTATTACTGCACCACAGCCCATGGTCTGAGACAGTCAGTTGCCCATTCCTGAGGTCCTTATAAACCTCCTAAAAGTAATCCATGAATGAGGAACTTGTTTAGGATTCCTTGCTATGGCCCACTATTCCCTTATTCTATGTTTGTAAATACTGACAAACCGCTGTGATAAGAAATAAGTTATTTACCTCCATTTAAATCAATAACAATAATAATTTTGCAACATAGCTAGACTTATTTTCCCCAAAGGTAGCCAGGAGTTCTTATCTTTGTCCCTGGGTGTGACTTACTTGCGTAGATGCTGCTTTGCTGCTGGAATGCCAGCCATGTCCTCATTTAGCAAGTACTTCTTAGCACCTATGCAGTAGCTCTCAATGTACTCTGACCAGTGCAGCTGGCGAACATCAAAGTTGTATAACTGGGATTTAAAGACAAACAGCGAAAGCTGAACACCAGAGTTCAAAACCTGTTCACTTGAAGCATCGGTTCTTCATTGATCTCTGTTCCTGACAAGGCCCTCTCAGAAATTCTCAAAGCCACTGAGTTCCCAAGCACTGCCAGACTGTATTTCACAGCCACTGATTAATGTCCCACCCAGCTGGGAATGTGGACAAAACAAGCAGAAATGTAGTGCTAGCTGGCAGAAAATAAAGGTGTTTATCTTTCAGGTGGCAACTCTTCCATAAATACATGTATTTGTACACACACACACACAGAATCATGGAAGAAAAATGGCATTCCACACAGGCAAACGGATTCTAATGAAAACCTCCATGCAGTTTTAATGTGTCACTAGAATTATGTGTAAATAAATTAAGAGGACGTTGAGTCCAGCAGGTGCCTCTGCATAAGTGTTACTCTGAGCTGTGCTGCATTCTCTTTTGGCAGCTAGATCAACAAGAAGTCCAGGAAATGGGTCACTTTAGCGTTTGGCATAAACAAAATCTCATGGCAGAGCCAACTACCCCAGTTCATTTTAGGTGCTCATACTGAACAAATTGTTAGCAAGCTCTCAGGCAGCTGTTTGTTTCTCTGAGCAAAGAAAGGCTTTGTAGAGAGGAAGTTTTCACAGAATAGGTTGGGTTGTAAGTGACCTGAAAACATTCTCTTAAATGGAAAGCTCCTGAAATAAAGAATTTCAGATTAAAATCAATTCCAGTCATCTAGATATCATTTAAAAGCTCAATACATCAAAAATAATTGCTGCAGATGAACAAAATCTGAGATTAGCAACCCATATTCAAGTAATATTTACCTTTTTGTCCTCTGTGTTAAGGTGACTCATTAACATATTCATATTATCTGAGGACCAGTTCCAGGACTGGGTAGAGAAATACTGCAGGAGTGTCATAGACTTGTGCAGCCGATTGATGATCTTCATCATTCTGAAACAAAGGGGGAGCATCAGAGGTGAGCAGAAGTCTGACCTTATCTAGAAGCTGCTGGTTTGTGTTTCCACCAATCCAGGTGAATAAACATTGCAATTCCTCCTGAGCACTGCCCTACTACTCACTAGGCTGAGAACTTACTTGGCCAAGTCCAAACTGCTCCAGCTGAGCTCTTGAGCCTAGAGCTACCCAGCTTTTATTGTTGGCTCCAACATGGGAGCAATTGTGTCTGCTTTTGATGTCCAACTCACTGGTCTGACCTAAGCAAGGACTGGAAGCTGCATCTACCTCATGTACTGCTGTGAAGGGAAGAGCCCATCTGAGCTAGCATGAAGTCTGCACTACAAAGGTACAGTGCTTCTGTTCCCAAGGTAGATACTTCTCTTTCTGCCACAGGAATTATCTTCTGCTCCCAAGCCTGAGTTGTGTACTGAAGCAAGGCTCTGACTTTTGGCATTAGCTCCAGTATTTTGTGATCACATCCGCAGTATGGATGCTGAGCTCAGAAGTCATTTGCCCAACTTCAGTTTTGAGACAGAACCAAAGAATCACAGAGTGGCTTGGGTTGGAAGGAAGTTTAAATATCATCTTGTTCCAACCCCTGCCATGGGCAGGGACACCTTCCACTATCCCAGGTTGCTCAGAGCCCCATCCAGCCTGACCCTGGACACTTCCAGAGATGGGGAAGCCACAGCTTCTCTGGGCAGCCTGTGCCAGGGCCTCACCACCCTCACAGGGAAGAATTTCCTCCTGTATAATCTAAATGTAATTTCTTCCAGTTTGAAACCATTCTCCCCCATCCTATGATTATGCTCCATGGTAAGAGTCCCTCCCCTTCTTTCCCACTGGTCTGCTTAAAGTACTGAAAAACTGTTACCAGGTTTCCCATGTGCCTTCTCTTCTGCAGCCTCAACAGTCCTGGCTCTTTCAACTTGTCCTCACAGGAGAGGTGCTCCAGCCCTCTGGCCATCTTTATGGCCCTCCTCTGGACCCACTCCAACAGCTCCATGTTTTTGTTGTCTTGCTTCAGAGGCATAACTGCTAAAGGACTTAGGTAATGTAGGTTCAGGTTCTCTCATGTGTCTTGGCCTTTTCTTACTTATTTTTTAATATAAAAGTGGATGACAGTAATGCTGTCCTACTCTGCAGGATTATTTCAGTTGTCCCAATGGTCATGAGTAAAAAAGGCCTCTGGCAGTTGTTTTCAAGTGTGAAGTACAGGGCTTGGTCAATTCTGAGAGGACACCACGTCCTCTCAGACTGGGTAGGGGCAAGAGAAAGCATTAAAAGGCTGATTTTCATGGAGAACAGAGCTGTTTTCATGCGAAATATTGAGCTGCCCAGAGGGTAACACAGTTGCTGTGACAAATGAAAGGCGGCAGTCTGGGGGAGAATGGTGCCAGGCTGGCCTCTCCCCACGCAGACGTGACTGCCACAGCGATAAGCACTCAGCACAGCCCAGAAAGACACAATGAGTCCATCAGCTCAGAGCAGAACTGTGCAGCTCACCCAAACCAACTGGAAAGAGCACTAAAATCTTAGACAGGCACTCCTTAAAGTGGTTTCATTTTAGAAGCAAAGCAGGCCATCAGATTAAAGGAACCTTCATTCTGAATAATTATGTGCACGTTGACTGAATGCAGTTTATCTGCTTTAAAATGATTTCAGATTAATCTTCCTGTGTAGGGCAAGCACCATGGGGAAAAGCTTTGTGAATATTTTAATACATTTTAGGAACTTGGGAAAAAGAACTTATATAGCTAGATTGGAAAAACCTGAAGCTGCCCCTCAAGCTGACTCCCCAAAATCTTTCAAGTGCTTAGAACTAACGGAAACTGACAGAAAAAAAAAAGGGTAAGAGAAAAATTCTTTAGTATATAGAAAAAATTCTTCCCTCTGAGGGTGGTGAAGCCCTGGCACAGGTTTCCCAGAGAAGCTGTGGCTGCCCCATCCCTGGCAGTGTTCCAGGCCAGGCTTGGATGGGGCTTGGAGTATCCTGGGATAGTGGAAGGTATCCCTACCCATGGCAGGTATGGAACTGGATGACCTTTAAGCTTCCTTCCAAACCTAAACCAGTCTGTGATTCTATGATTTGAAGAGGTGTGTGTGAAAACTGTGTTTCATGTCAAGTGCCTGAGGCTCAGTTGTGACCACATTCAAAACACTGACTAATAATTTGTATGAAGAAAAGGTCTTCTGAAAAACATCAGCTGAGTAGAAACATGGCAAAGATTTCTTACAGAAGTCTCATGCTCCACTGTGGAGGAACTGAGAGGAATAAACTGAGTATTAGCTCTCACTATAGGCACACTTCAGACATGCATTTTGTCTTCTAGAAAACTGTTTACAGCAATGATTTCTTTATTCACTCCCATACAGAGCCTTGCACAAGCAGATCCTCAGGTGAGACAGGACTGCCCTTATACTAAGGGTATAAACCACACTATGCTCTAAGTCATGATGGATGTGCAGCACTCACAGGAAACCATTTATGGCAATTTTGCTTGGTATCTGGAAAGTTATGTGAAATGAGTTTACACCTAAAAAGGCTTTTTTAAAGATTTGTTGTGGTTTACTGCCTTTAGACCATAAAGGTCAGATATTCAGGCAGCTGGGAAAAGAAGAAACAATGAGCTGCTACTGTGTTTTTTACCATATTGCAGCAATACCTGGATGAGCTTAAGTAGTGTGTAAAAAGAAAAAGAGAATTATATTAAAAAAAAGAAGACTTGAAAAATCCCAGCTTCATTGGTGAGCCTTCTTTGCTGCGGATACAAATCTTAAAGTTCAGATGATCATGCTGAAGTCTGTTTGACATTTAACTATACAGCACTACAGGCAGTGTCCACTGGTTAATTATGCCAATCAGCTTAATGGAAAGAAATATCAATTGTAATGGCAGTGCCAAGATCTTACTGCTGTCCATTTCAACAAAGATTGGAGATTCCAGCCTTATTTTCAGTTTGCCTCTATTTCTAGAGTAATTCTTTCTTCCTAGATAACTGGAAGTCTTTTTACTGACCAATCTGCCTCTGAAGCAGAATGTCAGGGATAAATGAGAGGAATGCCAGGGATTTCTTGCAAACAGCTGAAGCCAGCTTTCTAGCTGCAGAGGAGCCCAAGAGCAGCTGGCATCCTGTTCTCACATTGCACAATAAATCCTTCTCTGTGGTGGCGGGGAGGAAAGGAGGACAGTGTCTGGAGTAATGTTACTTACAAGAGGATTCCTTCCACATGGGACATGGATGTTGCTGCTACTCCAAGCCATGCCACTGCCAGGGCTCAAATACCACCTGTAACGGTGAACTGCCCTCCCAAATACAATGAGAATTTAATCATACTCAGAAACAACTACTTCCTAGATTTCAGGCCAGTGCTGGAAACAGCTACTTAGATATCTGATTTATGGGGGAAAAAACATATTAGCTGGTACGTTCTAAACCTTGCCAGTCTGAAGTCCTTATGCAAGCTCATGCCAGAAAGGGGTGATCCTATTGGAAAGATGAAGTGGTGGAGATCTGGATATAGAGAAGACAGAAGACTACCAGCCCTACTCTGCCTTGGGAAGCTCTGAAATGTGTAAAACTGAGTTCAAAAGATGTGCTGTTCTCCAGGTGGTGGGAAGCATGCGAACCCTAGGCTGTGCTTAGCTACAGCCATGCATTTTCCTCATTTTGCTCAAGAGGAGGAGACAGGAAGAAGCTCAAGGACTGCAGTTCTCATCACTGGTGAGAGCTCTGCTCTCCACAGGAGTGGCAGGCGTGCAGGAGGCTGAGGGCACCATTCCTTACCTGGGCTTTCTCCCCGTGAGCCTCATGTACATGTCATAGAGGATGGCAGGTGCCTTGTGGCTGACAGTGATCCAGTACTGGTTTATCAAGTAGCTGGAGGTCATGTGAGCATTGGGTGTTCGGAAGGCCTGCTCCAGGGGGTTCCTTTTGAAGGTGGACATGACATACTGCCCTGCAAGGGAACAGGCATTTGTCACTGGCAATCACTCACTTCCAGCTGGGCTGGTGTTGTGCTTCACACCTCCAAGCCCACAGCTCTCTGAACCGTGTCACCAGAGCTTGGACCAGGTTGTCCCTTCTGCCAGGAAAACTGATTACTCCATCTATCACCTATTTGAAACCCAATTATGCTCCATACTTAACACTGGCTGACAAAAACCTCCTTATCAAAGCATCAAAACATAAAGGAGGAAAAGCAGGCAGCTCCCAGAGCTTCAAGGAGCTGCAGTTCTGTTTTCATCTGCAGCAGATAAGTGCTAACATTTCTTTAGGTCACTGGAAGCAAACTTTGATCTGCTAGCATAAAATAAAAATGACATTTCTAATTTTCAATCAGATTTTTCAAAGGGCTGATGTCCGAGTTAGTCTGCTGCTTACACAGGGTGATAACTTTTAAAGACTTCATTGTATCCTTTCAAACCACATCTGATCCACACCACCGAATGTCTGCCTGTTTTCAGAAGACCTCTGGATGCTCTAAGGCAGCAAACTCTCTCACATTCTTGACTCAAAAACAAATGATAGGGTGGGAATCTTCCCTTCCCTTTGCATCTTAAGGCACAAAATATGCCGGGTCTGATTCTGAGCTCTGGCAATGGCACAGTGCCACAAAGTAGCATCTAGTTGTGCATATCTGGAGCATTTGCATATTGCAGAGGCTTAATAGACTGCAGTAGTTGAGTGTAAGACTATCATCCTAGGGACTGATAAACAGATGGTGCTCCTATTCCTGAGCACCAGCAAGCTCAAGAAAGAGTATGTGAGCTTTTTTCACTTTCTAAAAAACTGATTTGAGAGTTAACGACATCAATCTGTGCTCATATTATAGTTTAGTCTCTAAGCTTATGTTACAAATAGAAAATCAGATGAGAATTTGCAAGCCACAAGAAACATCCAGATCATCCTCAGATAAGTAGATTCCAATTGTAACATTCAGACAGGACTCTCCAGTGTCTGTGATCAGCTCATTACTGCACCTCAAGTAGTGCAAAGATTTCAAGAAATTTGTCACCCCTAGGAGCTACTGCAATGACTTAGTGGGTGGGTGGTCTTTCCCCTCCAACCTCAACAAAAAAATGCAGCAGCAAATCTTAAAACTCAAAGGCAGGTTCTGCAGGGGGACAATCAGACACAGGTCTCACCCAGGTAGACTATCAAGAATAAATTGAACTTAAATTTCTGCCACGCTGAACATTATTTTCCAGCCTCTTTTAAGGTTCAGTTTTGAGAAGAAACTGCAAAATGTACTTCACGAAGTCAGACTAACCAAATTCACATTGCAGGAAAGCAGAATATGCTTCTTCAGATAAATATTTAGTTGTTTGACCACATCTTTGTAACAGCAGAGAAAGTAATGAGAAAGTAAGGGAAAGAAAAGCCCCAAGGCATAGCATTATTTGGAAAAGAAAGAAATCAGTTAAGGTGCCTTTTAACACTAGGAGTTTTTATCCGTGTCTGAGGAGCTTTAGAATGAACTGCCTTGCAAAGGATGTTTAAGCATAAACTCTCTTCTAGATCTCTTTCTCCTCCCTCCCTCCAAGCTCATCAGAGTGCACTGAAAGTATCACCATCTCAGTCACTTCTGTTCCCAACCCTCAGTCTAATCCAGCCTCAATTTCTCTGATCTTTCTCCCCTTGAAAAATCCCTACTCCTTTGTGTCCACTTGTCACTCCTAGAGCAGGTCCTGGTGTTACCTGGCCTAACCAGGTAGCCCAGGCCCTTCCCTCTGCAAATCCCATAAAGCTCAATGCCAAGTGACTCCCATTCCCCTCCCTGCTTTCTCAGCAGCTTCCAGACACTCAGGACCTTCCACCCTGATGATCAGTCATACACCCTGACTCCTTCAATAGAATTATGTCTATTTCCCAAAAAGAAATTGGTAGGAGACTCAACTGAGGATTCAGACTGGATGGCTGCAGTCATGTAACATCGTGATGCAGTAAATCTTTCACAAACTCATTTTTTCAGCCATACAACATCTTTAAAGGCAAAATTTTGCACTTTAATACTCCATCCTAATTCCCTGCAGCATGCTGCTCTCAGGAAAACTGTGGCTACAACATGTGGTAGAAAGAGCTTCATAACGTCAACCCAAGGAGAAAATTTTGCCTTTAGTTCCACCACACAGCTGAGCTGCTCAGGGAAGCTGCTGCTGCACCCAGATGATTTCATGGCTAAATCCACAATTATAAGCAAAGGAACAGGATAAAAGGAAGAATGAATAAAATGCAGAATAAAACAAATGACAATACACTAATATATTGCTGTTTTCATCAGTAAATTTACACTGAAAAAGGGTTAAGAAAGGCAAACCTCAGAAAGTGGTTGCTATGGTGGCTTTTGCTGAAGTAGCAGCCTGTGAAGAGCTTTGCATCCACTCCTGTGAGAAAGCCACAGAAAGGTCTGACTAACCACAACATTTTATCTCTCATTAAAGAAAAAAAAAAAAAAAAAAAGGCAAAGAAAATAAAGCCAGGAACCTCTTCCTCTTCCCTGCTAGGCCCCATGATCAAATATCATGGTTAAGACACTTATTCTGTAAATGCAATTAGGGTCTCATTCTCTGCTGACTTAGTTTGCCATGCAAACAATGCAAGGAGAAAAGCAAAGCAAAGGCTGAGAGATGGAGTAGCCAGCCTCCTGTATTTAAAGCAGAGATATTAATGCAGGGGTAACAGAAAGTAAACCAGGCCCAGTACATCTGTCCATGAATGTACTAACTGTACACAGTATTTCGCAGTACTGTCTCCCTTTTTTTCACCCCTGTCTTGGAAGTGCATCCACTTGAAGAAAAGTCATCCATGAAAATAATTTGATTTTCTTTTTCCACAAAACTCATGATGAAAATACAAACTGTTCTTGAAGCCCATGTGTTATCTCAGTGTTTTCCTCCTCAAGTGCACACCTGTTATTTCTGTTCAGGATTTTCTGATGGGCAAAAAAACCACTTCACTTGCATATCATAGAATGGTTTGGAAGTATCCTTTGTCTCACAGGACCCTCACCCACTGCAGCTGGGTCCCCAAAATGCAGTTTGAATGGTAGACACTGAATGCCACCTAAACTGTGGAAACCAATTTTTCAAATTGTAAGGAACACTATGGATGTTCTCCATTTAAATGAGACCTTACCCATTTCTCCCCAGAAGAAAGGGTTGATTCCCCCTGTTGTGCAGTTGTACACCAACAGGTTTTTTGGTCTGGAAAACAGAAAGAAGTATTATTTTGAGATGTGAAGAAAAACTCCATTTCTTAGGGAAGGGATTAAAAAACCAAACAATTTCAAGAAAATTCCTGGTTTAATATCAAAGTTTGCATATTTTGGTGTGGAACTAAACATAGATCACACTAGTTTTATTTCTTCCTTCAACATAAGTCAAGAATTAAGCAAACAGTTTTCTTGACCTAAGCCTGCCTTGCCAAGGGTGTCAAGTGATGACATCAATACAGTATTTTTCTTACTGTACATTTGAAAACTGTGCAGTTTTAATTTCGTGGATTTCTTAATGCTTTGAGGGGAAAGCTGGTGAGCTGCTCCTCAAGGTCCTTTTAGGATCCATATTTAGCTTACTGGACTTAGCTCTACCCTCAGCTCAGAGCACTTACTCTGTCTTTCAGAGTAAGATACTTCTGCTTTTTATTTGCCTGGGTTTGATTTCTCAAAGTTGCATAAACCTCCAGAATAATTCATGTGGTTTATTCTCTGTACTCCTACCAAATTATTAAAGGCCATGCCAGAGATTCACAGGAAAACACCTTAAATCCTTATTATCACTTCTACATACTCTTCTCAATAACGCAAAGAAGGGAGGTTTTTTAGATCATATAACCTATAAGCCCATAATACATTTACATTGTGCAGTGTTTCCCAAGGAAAACACACAGAGCTTTTTTACCAAGGAAACTCCAGAAGACACTTGAAGAGCAACTCAATGAAAAGGAGGCCCAAAAAACCACTGCTGCACAGCTCTTGGCCTTCAGAAGAGTGACTTCTGAGAGGCAAGGAGCAGGTCTCACCCACAGCTGTAGAGATTTCCTAACTCTAAACCCTGCCTTTATTGTGTCTTCTACACTCTCAATCCTTGCCTACCCACAGGGAGAAAGCACCAGCCGGAAAAAATCAATCAACTAGCCTCTTGCACTGGTTTTTAATCAGCTCCTGGTTCCCTTTAAAGTGCAGGGAGCAAATATTGCAGGTGTGTGGCCGAAAAGGAATGCTAGCAAGAGAGATGCCCTCCCACCTGTGCACGGCCGTGTACCACCCGGCTGCCAGAGTCAGGTTGATGGCGACGTCGACGGGAATCATGTCTGCCACCGCTTCGTTGTTGGCGATGACGGTCCGCAGGATCCCTTTGCCTGCCTGTGGGACACAGGGAAACAGTCACCCACTTCAGGCTAGGCTGAGATTTAACTGGCAGGACTCCAGCAGCATGCACCGGGCACCAGCCAGCACCATAGCAAGTTTTTTTTTCTGCTGTGGATTATTTGGTTCCTGTGACAACAAAGATGGATCTCCTGTGGATCCCACTGTCCTGCATTTTCAGAGGACACCTGCAAACTTGATGATGTCTGTGCTGTGTACAACTAGAAAAGCTGGGACTCTTAATTTAACTCAACACGGAAGTAATACCCAGGGAAAGAAATGTATCTGAATTTGTTGCTGTAAAGTTTCCAGTGATGCCTGTTAAGTTACATTTTCTTAAATGACACAGGCAGACAAATATCTGAGTGTCCCTCAGAGACTGCAGTCACTTTGGAAATGACACCCTTGAAAAGCTGACTACCTTTCCTTTGGATGTATTCACACAATCCTCTTTTCCAATGCTGTCTGTTAAGCACAAAGATACAAAGCATGGCTCCTGCCTCAAAGAGCACATCACTCACCAAAACTCACAAAAAGAAATCATTGCAAATACAAAGTAATGACAACCAAAAAGAAGAAATAGGCAAGAATGAAAAAATTCACCTTGCTTTGGTTGGAAGTTCATTTTTCAGGGGATCAGGCTCTCCAGAATATATACATTTAACCTGAATGCTTATCAAGGGGTTTCCATAATGACCAATCAAGCTTTGGAGGTTCCACAATCTGCCACAGCAACAGCATGGCAGACTGGATCAGAGATGACAAGGCAAAATACAGAAATGTGGGGGTGAAATGGGGTGAAGGAAGTTTACTTGTTGCGTCACAGATGAGGGCTAAACAGAACACATAAGAGAAGAAGTCCCACATGGCAGAGTCAAGGTTGTAATCAAGTTATTTCTCATGTGGGAAACAATGCAGTAAAGCTGAGGAGCCAGGGAAAAAGCTGAGAGGATAAAAGTGCTGGTGAAGCAAGGAAGGATAAAAGCTCTTGTAATTTGGATCCGTGCAAAAGCAGAGGGAAGGACTGAGTGAAGGAGCAAAAGAACATCTGCTACAGATCCATCAATATTTAAAAGTCAGAGCAAAGGAAATGTTATAGCTTTTCTAAAATTATTTTCATACAATCTGAAACTCCAATTTAATTATAAAATTGATTAAAATTTTCTACAGTAACTAACCAGAAAGTGCCTAGTTGTGGAAAATCCCTTGCCTAAAGTCTGAAGAGAGAAAAAAGTAATTTAAATAGCATTTAAGACTTGCTATTAACTTGTAAAGTACATGCCATTGTCTAGTGGTTACTGTATTTTAAGGGACACTGTATGCCCTCTGTGGGAGGTGTTTATCTTTTGGGATCATTTTGGTGGCTGTTCTCCTCCTTTCCCCTTCTGCTGTCAGATGTGTTTGTTGCATTTCACAGCTTGCAAGTAAGGAAATACCACTCCTGACTGATTTAATTTTCAGGAACTAGGACTTCTGAGCAGTCCCATCTCTTCCTTGGTGCATCTGGCAGAGGGACCACAGACTGTGACATAGACAAGAGTGCAAGATTCCCCACATGGTCACGCCATTCTCCTCAAACCTGTGTCACGCATTGAATTCTGCTCTCCTGAGCTGAACTGTGGTTAGGCTCAGACACTAAAACTTCAACTTGCAGCACCACTGTGATTTTTCTTTGGGTTCTTACTACTGTGTTTTTTCAAGGGGGAAAAAAAGGCAGAAAGAAACAAAGGAATCAACCAAGCTCAGTTTGGAATTTTCCACTGCTATGAACACATGCCCACTAGAGACCACTGTGTGATCAACTATCACATTTTCACACTAAAGACCTTTCTGTGGTCTTCAAAATGAGGATGTTTGATGGATCTGCTGCAAAATGTGTTCAGAGCAGCATGTGATGGTCATACACACATGAATGATTTTGAGATTTCCTATGTTTTGTATTTAACAAAGGCTTGAGGTTTAAGTTTTTTAGGTTACTTTTTACATCGAAAATGGTTCAGTGGTACTTCCAGCAGATATGGCTTGGTTTTTATTTATAGATGCTGACATTTTTCTCTTTAGTGAAACAGAAGCTACTGCAAAGTGATGCCTCCAAAATAATTTCCTGGTCAGAGTCTGATGTTTCTGGACAGCCTCTCAGCTGAGGTGCTTTAGGGCCAGCCACTGTCCAGACCACAAATTAAACCAAGTTGTGCCCTACAGCTTCACTGCCTCGCAGGGAGGAAGGTCTCTGCATGTAATAGGGAACAGGGAGACAAAATGCCTTAATTACACTCCAGCAGAAATGTAATTAATTTCATTTTGTTCCTCAATCAACAAACACTGCTCTCCACAGCAGCTGGAGCAACTGTAGGCGAAAGAAACATAATTAGATTATCAAGAACAACTTGGACTCCCATATTTCATGAATATTTAAAAGAAATGTGTCTGTTTATGGAATGAAACGATCAGACTCAAACACTGCAACTAAGGAAAAAGGCTTTGCAAGATTTGGAGTCCAGATTCTGCCCAAGTGACATCAGAGATCATTTGAACCAAAACTCAATCTGTGAGATTCTCCAGTTCTCCATATAGGATGAGCTTGGTTAGAAGTTGAAAGTGAGTATTTTGGTGTGGAGGGACACTTGAAATGCACAAAGCCAAACCACCAAAACCACTTCCCTTTTGCTTTTTTCAACACTTAATTAAAGCAAATAAAGCTACTCATCTAATGATCACAGTTTAAAATACATTTGGCCAGGAGAGCTGGTTGTACTGACACAATGTTCAGGTAATCAAACTGATGCATCACTCAGACATTTAAGGGCTCATTTTCAAACAACTCACCATATTCAAGCACATTAATTCATGTACTTATTAACTCCCTCCTGTCAGAAGAAAAAAGTCTCTTGGGTCCCTAATAATACTTTTCCCTTCTGGAAAACATTCCAAACAACTTTGTCTCTACACTCTGCATCCTTGTCATTGTTTTTTGTCGTTTTGTTGGCCAACTCTCAATCTGTAGTAACAGATCACATTTCAACACCCAAGACCTCAGTGTAGATGACACAAATTTTATTGTCTCTTTATCTACTATACTGAGAAATCTCAGAGCTTCAAACCTGGACCAAAAAATACCACCTTTTTTTCAAATGTCACTGCAAGTCTAATTTTTGATATAAAAAGAGAAGCTATTTCCCACAGAGACCCAAGAATCTCATAATCTTTGCTTTCCATCTAATTTGTATCTACAGATACAGGCTGCATCTTCATTGTTACAAAACCTGGCCAAAGATTTCTTGCAAATCAGTTCTGGATAAATTTTGTGACAGACATCATCAAAAGTTATGATTTTAAAAAAACTCAAACAAATCAAAACCAAAAAAAAATGACCAAAATAAAATTCCTGTCATTACAAAAGTTAGAACGTGACACATGAAAATGTAAGAAGTGCATCTGCAAAATTAAGGAAGTGCAAAACATTCCTTGATTTTGGTAACATCATGAAAGAACCTAGAAACCAGCACAAGATGCTGGAACTAAAGCAGAGAGGCAGTACAAGTTTCTTGAGTTGTCACCAAGGAATAGAAGGCTTTTTTTAAAGAAACTGTGACATGATTAGATGACAGTAATTTGTGAACAAAAATTGAATGCCTCTGAAATGTATAGATGGGGTTCAGATGAAAGCATTATTTGTCCAGTCCATTCCATAACTCTAACAGTTTCTACTTATGCTCTACTTCAGATAAAAATGAGTTTTTTTAACAAGATCATATTTGGATTTTATTCTGCTCTCCCTATGATTGCAGATTTCTAATCCTTTTATACACTGCACCAGGCTGATTAGAACATAGTTTTGACAAATTAATGAAGTTGGACAACTCATACATGAACATAAATATCTGCCCAGAGTTATACAGCATTATGGATTGACACAGAGACCTAAGGCAGTGATTTCAGTTCAGGAAAAAAATTGTAAGGCAGGAGAAAACGTATGCAACTTTACTCTTTTCATGTATTAACTGTAATGATTATTTTCATCTTACAGGGAATATTTTATCAAGTTAGGAAAAAATATAGCAGATTATCCATGTGACTGACAGAGTCTGAATCAATCATACACATTATTTAGGTGTAGTCTGTACAGGGAGAAATCCTGTACAAAGCAGTGGCAAGTGGGAGACAGAATTTTTGGTGATCTGGAGGGATAACAAGTTATAGCAGAGGATTTGGAAACAATACAGACAGAAACAAATGGAAGGATATATACTGCTGGCTTGTATTGATAGTGTGGTAACCTGGCCTGGAAAATAAAGTTGTGTTAAAAGATTCAAGCTGTGATACCCGTGAATTACTCTCATTTCAAGGATATATCTTTTGCCTTTTCTTTGAAAATTTGGCCAAATGTGTCCAAATCTTTATTTTTTTCAGAGTTTTTAGGAACTGCAATTCATGTTTCAGTGAACCAGCAACATGAATACTCTCTCAATATCCTTTTTTGAGCTCAGCACAAGCAGACCATCCTCTGGGTCCGACCGACTGACAAATGTGTGGCAAGTGTGTGACATCTTTCTCCCAGACTCAGGAAACTCCTGTGGTGCTTTACTGCACACAGTTTCTAAGTGAGGCTGTAGAGTAACATCAGAATTGCTATTTTAGTAACTCAAACTCTGCATTAAGGGGAGCTTAAATAGTAACCAGACATACCGCAATAAATATTCCACTGGTCCCGTTGAAGTTGTCAATCCAACCCTGTGGAAAAGAAGAATGATTAGTGTTCCTTTCAATGAGGTACTGCTTACAGAGTCTTCTAAATGATGACAGTGGTGTGATGTAGGCAAAGAAGGAAGGAGACACCAGTTTAGATGGATGCCAGCCCATCTGGGACAGCTGCCAGGATGCCAACTAGTACCAGGGCATGCATTGCCTGCAATTTACTCATCAACAACAGAATCTAAGTTTGTTCTTACAAGCCACTTCTATCCTATCCCCTGGCCTCAGGAATGAAATTTGGTTTTAAACACCACAGTGTCTTGGTGCTGCCACACTTGCTGAAACAGCTGGAGTGATACTTACCCTTGACAGACAACATCAAGCTGTCACCAAGAGTGATTTGGTCACTGCAGCTAATTTCTAAAGGAAGGAAGGAAAAAACCCCAAAACCAAACCACACCACTCCTTTTGAATCCTATCCTACTTCAGGTCAGGGAAGCTGCCACTTGTGGGAGCTGGAGTTCAGAGCAGTGATGAGCTATTTGACCTGGAACAGGTTGTGACACCAAACAGAGCTCTCTGTCTTTCCAAGATGGCGAGCTTGGCCCAGAGCCTTGCCTGTATCTCAGCCATCTCTGGCACACTTCAGGCTGCATGAAAGCCAAAGGTGACTTTGTGCTGCCTTTCCAATTTGGCTGCAATGTTAGGGCACGTTATTTCTATTAGTATATTTAGCTTAATGAATGAGCTCATTCCAAAGTACAGCTGCATTTAATTACTGAGTGCCTGACATTTGTACCAGAACCAGAATGCACCAGGAGTATGACTGATCCTCAGATCTCACATTTTGAGCACAGAAACTCCCCTGGTGTGAATGGACAATCAATTGCAAGCCCAGCATTATGCACCATAATTATCCCAGCTCTTGTTATTATTGTTTAAATGTTGTCTTTTCACAGGAGTTCTTCCTGAAGATGCTGAACAAGGCTTGCTGATCTAATCCAGCACAGGTTCTCCACTTTTTCCTCTCATCTCCCTATGAACTGGACACCTGTTTGTCAAAATACTGCTACAAGGAGGGACAGATTCCTGACAGTACCACAGCTCCAGCTGCATCCAAAGGCTCTTGGTAGGGAATTGTGTATTCATACTTACTGGGAAAGGCTCATGCCAGCTGGCTCCCACGATGGATGGTCTGATGATAGCAATGTTCAAGTTTCCTTTCTCTTGCTGAATCAGGTACTCTGACAAGGCTTTGGTGTAGGTGTAAGTGTTGGGCCACTCCCCCAGCAGCTTGGGTGTGATGTCTTGAATGATGGATTCATCCAACCACCTACAGGAAACAATGAGAACATCATCATCCACCATGCAGGGAGAGAAAAAGACTCGGGCAAAACAGACCAGTGAGACAGGAATCCTCACCTGAAACAGAGGATAAGCCAGTCAAAGCTATTTTAGGTTTGGATGTAAAACAGCTCTGTGGGAGGTTACTTTTGTCTTCAAAGTGCAAAATAAACCCTGGTGAGCTTCATTCTACAATGTCCAGCTCAAATTCAGGTATCTCTACAAACTCACTTCAGAGTAATCTCTTGCAGGGTTAATGCCTCACTGCAATCTGTAACATAAATATTGCCATGGTCTACGGCCTGATGGAGCTCTCCCAGCTAGGAATCCCACTAGGCAGTGCCCATCCTTAGCCAACACAGTCCCTTGTATACTCCCAAATATGTTTCTGGATATTACGGGTAACCTAGAGTTAGCAAGTTGTGTAACAACACAAAGGTCTCAAAAGCTGGAACAACGTCCTACAGGATATTCCAACAGTGGATTTCCACCATGTGCAGTGTTAGATGTTCCTTCTAGCAGGCTTTCTAGAGGTTTGCTCACAGGAATCTGCTGGTGCTTAAAAAAAAACCAACCAAAACCAAACCACCAAAAAACCCCAAAAGAACTCAGCCAAGTTGTTTTCTGTTTTTTGAAGAGACTCAAATATCTAACCCGTCAGAAGCAGTTATGCAGATAGCTTTTAAAAAGCAGCCCTTACCACCATGGAGCTACAGGAAGGTCCTAATGCCCAAAGGCTCTTCCCTGGCACAGCACCAGGACCTCACAGGTCCTGCCAGCATCTGGGTCTAAAGGACAAGAACTGGCTGTGCTTCCAGAGCCCTCGCTGCCAGTCCCCAACAGGCTCCCAGCAGCCTGGTGTTACACCACAGAATCGAAGATTAGCTCCTATAATCCAATTTGTAATTAAGTCAACAGACTTACAGTTCAGATGAAGGAGTAGACTCCTCCCAGGGGCACTGCAAGGATACTGCTTCCTGCAGATCCTCACTTCACCCCTCCTTGTCTTGAATTTCAGAAAAAGGCAGAGGTCAAGGGGAGAGAAATACAATGCTGACTGTCACACCTGAAAAATTGCTCAAACCTGTCAACCCCTTGAAGACATGGTGGCTCAGGTGGCACAGCACTTTTCAGATGGCTCTCACTGGGCACAGATGGGAAATTGCTGGATGTGAAAGCACTGATTCACAGGGGAGGCCTGGACACAGCAAATCTCTCAGTTTTGGAATGCATTAAAAATCTGACAATTTCTAGTATATAGGAGTTTTTTCTTGAAATAAAAAAGCCCTGTGGAGGCACAAACACCCTCCTTTGCAACCTGGTCCTGTGCTGCAGAAATAAGGCAGAAGAACCATTTGAACATAAAATGTGAACTACACAGAGGTTACAAGCAGCACATAATATTGACATACTTTTCAAAGCCGCTTAGGCAGACACTGAACCTCAGGGTCTCAGCTAAACTGCTACTGTTTGAATCTGTGGAGTAGCTAATTACCAGCCTACCAAAAGGAGATGGCTATTTCTGAAGAGCCTGGAGGAAGACTAAGTTCATTTGGGAACTCGGGTTAAGTTGTGTGCAAGTCTTCTTTTTGCCCTTCTCTTTTTTTTTTTTTTTTTTAAATTATCATAACAGGACATTGCAGGTTTGCATTCTCACAAAGCAAGGACAGGTGTAGAAGTACAAGCAGAGGCAATTTCCCCTTGCCCTCATCCTTCCAGATAGGTCTCTGCATTACCTGAGGACCTGTCCCAAGGGCACCATCCTGCCAGGTGATTTGACTGACCAACATTCCCATCAGGGAAGCTGAGCTGACACTTCAGCAAGGAGAACTGCTCTGTGACCTGCTTGGCAGATTCTGGAATGCCAACTCACAAAAGCTGCTGCTTCTGCTCACTGCTGCATTTGCCCCTTCCAAGCAAATAATGCAAATTAAACCATTAATAACTTGTCCATTGTATGCACCAAATTACTCTGCCACAGGAAAACACAACTTTCTGTCTTAATGGCTTTGCATTAGTAAGACTCTTTCTTGTGAGCAATGATGAATCTGTATTTTCTGCAATAACCAACCTACAGCTTCAGCTGAGACTTTGCTGTGTGCTGTGTTCCTTACCTCAGCACACCCTTCAAAGCTGATTTCCTTCAGCTTTAGATTAAGGCAAACCATGCTTGATGCAGCAGATTATATGTTTCCCCTATTGGTCTGGCAGCACTTAGAAGTGTGACTTTTGGTTTACACAGCTTAAGCCTCAGGGTTTACTTGCAGGTTAAATATCAGAATACTAAAACAGCAAGATGTAACAGGAGGATAAGAACAGAAAAAGAAACAGTTGGGAGTCCTCCTTGAGATTTCAAGTGAGTAAGTATTCGTAAGCATGTATCAAGTGCATGGCCAAAAGCACTGTTAAATGGATGTTATTGCATCCAGTTGTTCAATTATCCCTCTTAAAGCACTTGCAGAGCAGCACCTTAAGACAAGGGTTAGCTGTGAAGGGAATCATTCACAGCTGGCTGATGCAAAACATAATCTGTATTTCTCCCTATTTTTGAAGGTAGTTTTTATTTTCTTGTCTGCTTCCTCTCCCTCCCCTGTGAAGTTAAAATTCTGATACCTGATACTCTCCTCTCTGAAACCTTCTGTACCCTGATATCCACACACTATTTCTTTCACTTACATGGCAAATATTAAAGGTGCATCTCAAACATCATCCTCTCTGCTGCATTTTCAAGCTATGATACATAAATTCTTAGTGCTTTATATGAAGCAGCTCAAGTAACAACCTCTGAGGTAGCCAAGACCTTCTCCATACTTCTGACTAGCAATCAGACCTGTGCTGCAGTCTTTTTTTTTAATCTGAGCCATTAACACTAATTGTTTTCAGAGTTGCAAGTGATGGGTAAGCTTTTTGGGACAGTGCGATGGAGTCGTGACACTGATGAACACCAAAGGACAGAAAACTGAGTCGGAGACAAAAGGATGACAGAGCAGGTTCACTTTTAGAGACAAAAGGATGACAGAGCAGGTTCACTTTTAGGGAAAAGCAGTCTATCAGAACTGATTTTAGAGGTTGCTCAGCTCAGAACTGGCAACTGTAGCTCAGCAGAAGCTATCGAATCACAGCTGACAGCTCTGAAACCTCCATGCCAGTGAGTAGCAGCAGACGAAAACATAAAAAAAAAATCAATTAAACGCTGGCCATCATCAGGTACTGAGAATGAGACCAATGGTGTAATTTTGAAGCTATTTAAATAAAATTTTGAGGGACCTCATCTTGAGTACTGCATGAAGTTTTGTCTGACCCCACACCTCAGGGAGGGAGTAAAGTTAAAGAACAGGTAGAGAGGAAGGACAACTAACATCAGCACAAGAGGAGACAGTAAAAAGGCTGAGACTCCTCAGGTTTCTGTGAGGGGAACAAAAAGGAGTATCCAGGCTGGTGTAGTTACCCTAAATAGCATCTCTCAGTGACACTCCTGAGGGCAAGGTACTGGGCCAGAGAGCCCATTGCTCTAATGCACTAAGACATTTCTCAAGTTTTTATCATGCTCTACTTACTGAATAAATGATAAATGATTGATGACTACTAGCTGGAAGTAAACATATCCAAGAATACGGGCTATTAGAGAAATTCAAATAGAAAAACTAACTAGTTTGTACTAACTTTTCTGGAGTGGTGCTTAGAGAGTTAAATTATTTCTTAAGACAAACTTTTATTTAAAAAAAAAATTAAAAATCAGCAGTTCTCTTAGTGGGCATTAATTAATTTCATCTTCCATTACCCTAAATCAAGAAGAATAAATTATACCAGCTCTTTATGTTAATAGATCACAGATCAATTGCTTATATCACCCACTAGAATATTAATGAAAATACATTGACAGTCGTGGGAAAATTCTTCTAAGGAGAATGTCTCCTTGGGCTTTTATCAGCTGATTTTGTTATTCTTTCTAATTATTCTTTATTTTGGTAAATTCAGTTAACCAAGCTTTTTTTTGTTGTTTCATCAAAGCCCTGTATTCCTGTCCAGGTTGAGAGGACATAGCCCCATGCTGTGCCAGGAGAGGGGTTCAGGTGGAAATTGGGAATATTTTCTTCACTGAAAAGGTGGCCAGGCATTGGAAGGAGTTGTCCAAGCACATGGCAGAGTCACCAATCCTGTAAGTGTTCAAAACCCAGCAGTACATGGCACTGTGCTGTGGTTTAGTTGACAAAGTGGTGATCAGTCAAAGCTTGGACTCGGTGACCTTAGAGCTCTTTTCCAACCTAAATGATTCACAATGAACTGTCTAAAAAAGCCTGTTTCTTACTCATCCCCATGTAACTCCTGTTAAATACCATAGGATTTCTGAAAGAGGTGGAAATGATGTTGGGAAGCTGAAGAGATAAAAGAAATAAGGTAATGAAAAAAATCAGTTCTTACTAAGGCAGCAGCAGAGCTGAGTGCTACAAAAAGCAGCAACTCCATTCTTGGCAGAAAACACACTCCTGCAGAACTTAATACTGTACTGTCATAAAAACAGAGTCTTTAAAAAAACCACAAAGAAACAGCAGTAACAGCTGAACAGAAATCCCACTCGATGCTGTGAACAGTTCCCAGGTCTGCTGCAGATGCAGGGAAGGCAGCACTGGAAGGGGCAGTGCAGTTCCTACTTACTCCACTAAATCGAAGAGTTTCTGGGGCTCGGCGGGGGGCGGGTAGATGATCTCCTCGATGCATTTCCGCACGCAGTTTGCATAGGCAGTGGAGATGTGGATGAAGGCCTCGAGGTTCCGCATCTGCCGGGCCAGCTCCAGGAGCCGCTGCGTGCCCATCACGTTCAGCTGCAGGGCGTGTCTAAGAACGCAGGGGAAACAAGCAAGAGGCATTTCACTGGGAAGAACGTCTGAAGGCTGAGCCTTACCCAAACCTCATCATGGAAAGGGAAGTCAGGGAAGAGCAGGGGGCATGGTGGAGCAGAAAGTGTCAGTGAAATGCAAGAGTGAAATCAGCTTTGAAAGCAATGCTGTTGGATCTGCTGTTCTGGACACTGAATGTCTCTCAAATATTTTTACTCCATTTGAAGGGTCACAAGCAAGACTTTACTAACATCTCTAAATGTGATGTGGTGGCCACCCCTCCCTGGAACACAAACATGTATTTCTAACCCCTGGGGCACTGTGGCTCCTACGGTGCACATCCAGACTTCTCTTGAGGGACCACTGCTAAATCAGATGAACACACGGTTTCAGAAAGCAGGAAAGGGTCCTTGGGTCCAGAAAAAAAACATCATAGAATGGCCTGGCTTGGAAGGGACCTTACAGATCATCCAGTCCCGCTCCCTGTCAGGGCAGGAACACCTTCCACCAGACCAGGTCACTCAGAGCCCCATTCAACCTGGCCTGGAACACTGCCAGGGATGGGGCAGCCACAGCTGCTCTGGGAAACCCACGCCAGGGCCTCAGCACCCTTACAGTGAGGAATTTAATCCTAAATATCTAATCTAAACCCACTCTCATTCAGTTAGAAGCCACTCATAATCAAAGAAGACACAATTAGAGATAACAGCTTAAACTCCCAAGGAATGGAGACAGGAACTGATAAGCAAAAGAGAAAGTATGTCCTGGTTAGCAAGGCTGACCTTCAAGCACTCAGCATAGCTAGAAGTTATCCTAGAGACAATCTGCAACAGATCTCAGCCAGCAGACTATGCTGCATGCTTTGTATTGGAATAGAGACACTTTCCTGCACAGAAGGTAGGAGGCTCAGGAATATGCAATCTGCTCAGCCCAGGAATAGAAGCTTTCAAAGACATGTACAATGTTAGGAATTATGCCATCAAGCATAGAGTACACTAAAAACACTTAATTATGTTGAAGAGAAATTGTAAATAGTCCGAGGGAATAAAAACATCAACTAAAGAGTACGATCAATATTTGGATCACAGTATCTAAAGCTAGAGATACTTTTCTTTTTACATGTTGCAATTAAAGAGAAGCATTTTCTGTTGATTTCTATTTTCTTCTGCCCTTCTAGCAGGATGAATACTTCTACTTGAGCTACCCTTCAGACAAAATTTTCTTTTCTAAGCACATTTCTGTTTGATTGCATCCCTTCTGAGAAGTGGTGAACAGAACTGTGTTCATAATATGGGCCTAGCACAGATTTCTGCTGAGTTTCTTAGAGATCCTTTAGCCTTTGAAGGGAATACCATCTAACCCTGGCGGTTTGGTTTTTTTTGGTAATTTTTTAAAATTTCTATTAAAACAGCATCTATACACTCAATACAACACAGTTTTTGAGATTTCTGCCCCCAAGAGTTCCATCTGAAGAATTCCCTAAATGTACTGCATGTTGATGCCAATAATTCATTTAATGTCTCCACTGATTGTTTCATCAGCATGTTCAAAGCAATACTTTTGCCCCTTCCTTATCTACTGGCTTTACATACTCTGTTGTAATCCTGGAGCTACAGCCATGTTGAAAAAATAATTGTATTTGTGTCATCATCAAGTTGCTGCTCGAAATTCTTAACTGAGCAGCAATATTGTGCTTTCACACTGGTAAAGCTTTTACCCATTTGATATATTTTATTATTCAGTCAGGAACAATTTGAGTTGAAGAACTTCTCATACTTTGCCCTCTAATCATCATTTTCCTTGTTCTGTTAAGAGAGATTTTTGACAGATCACATACCATCAATCTTTAAATAGTTTCTCACTGCCTGCAAGCTGATGACCTTTTAAACTTTTAGCTTCTTTCTAGCTATCCTCCCTATTAAAAATGTGGTTTCCCTTTGATGTTTCATGCCACTGAGACTTATTTTTAAAGTAGGTTAATTTGTGCATTGATTTAAGAACATTTGTGGCTACTTATGTATTGGCTCAAGATCACATCAAGAGCTGCTTTCTTTCTGGTGTTTAACTAGTTGTTCTAAAAAGCAAATATTTATGGTGGACATAGTGGATATCTCCTCAGCGTATGAGCAAATAAAGATTGATATTGTGATTGATGAATTGTGTTTTCTACTATCACAGCTTTAGTGTTTTTCAAAAAGAATATGAGAATCTGGCACTGCAGCTCATCCACCTCAGTTTGTTGAACTGGACAATCTGCACTTAAGCACTTACACATCTGATCTTGTTTCAGTGGCTTGTTTCTGCTGGTTTTTCTTAATGGAAAAGCCTGTCTGGACAGGCACTTCCAAGGGAACTCCTTCGGAAACCAAGCACTTATTTTAAACAGTTAATTACAGTGAGAGCTGGGTGTTTTAAAGGTTGTGATGAGCTGTTTTCTCAAACCACAGCTCATTTCCCTCTCTAGCTACTCAGTGACAAAGAAAGGCCATTAACAACACCAGCTTTAGAGACAGACACAACACAGTTTCACTTCAAGCTGTCTCCAGCTCTGCCAAAACATCTCCCTGATGGCTTAAACCACACATTTCCCCACCCCAGTTTTAGGTCATACTTAACTCCCTTATTACAATTCAATCCTGCAGTTCTTCCTTCTGTTCCCGTGGGACTGTGCCAAGGCAGCTCCCTTTTGACATGCACACACACACACACACACACACACACACTGCATTTTCAGAGCACACCCCCTGCACGTTCAGCACAGAACCATGGGGAGCATGAACATGGAAGTGAGGAATTAGCACTGCAGCCATGCAAGGGATGCTCTGGGCAGTGCCATGGTGCACCCTGGATCCCACTGAGCACACACAGAAAAGCAGGACGTACTTGAGGGGTTCGTCAAAGCGAACTGTGGCTGCACAGTGGAAGACAACATTGACCCGGGTCAGAAGCTCCTCCTCGTCTTCAGCACTGATGGCCAGCTTGGGCTGAGTGAGTTCAGCATTAATAGGCTTAATCTTCTCGTGGAAATTAGGGCAATCTTCTCGGACCCTGTCAAAGACCTTGAAGCACAAACAGAGAGAGATCAGGTACAGAATTAGGCTGCTGAGATCGCTTTGATTAGCAGCCAGTCTGATTACATCAATCAACGCAAAAGAGAATTCCTGTCTGGGGGGACACAGGTGAGATGATAAAATAGTTCATTCACTTGTTCCCTCCCAAGGGAAACAGAAGAAAAATACAGGGGGTAATGCATTGCTCTGAAGAGATTAATGAATCTTCTCTGAACCACTCATATCCTCAGAGAGCCACCAAAATTCCTGTGTGTCCACATCTCCTGCAACCACTTGCTACTTGACCTCAAGGGCTGCCTGTAGGACCAAAACGGGAGCTAAAGAGCAGGAGGGCAGAATATGGAGTAGGAAAGCCTTTGCAGCATTAGACTCAGGCTAGATAGTTCTACCAAGGACTTGCAGAGAGGAGAGGAACTGGGCACAGTCTTGCTCCTCCTCCTCCTCTTCCTTTACTGCTCCTTGTCTACTGTAATTCTTTGTTCATGTCAGAGGACTCCAGTGGGGACCTGCTTTTTGGATGGAAGGATGGGGCATCTCAATAATCCCCACTGCTGAGTACCACCAGCAGTTTTCTATAACTGAATATGTGTGCAGCTGGTTAGCCTCTCAAGCCATCTTCCAGCCCTTATTTTTCCCTACAAGTATGATCCATAGCTCTTTCCAAGACACATTTCTGCATTATTATATTTGAGCCATTTCAACTGAATTAATAGGAACTGTTAAGTACAAAAAGATCCTTCCCTTTTTTTTTTTTGGGGGGGGGGAGGAGGGGTTGTGGAGCAAAGGGACATCATGAAAGGTAGAAAGAATCAATAGCATGGAACGGCTGTGGGATCTGAAGAGGTATAATCTAGATTCCAAAGGATAATCACACCTCCAAGTTAACAAGTCTACTGACAGGAACACATAATACTGAGAGAGGGTGATTACTGAGGGATGAATCACACCACCTTTGGACACCTTTAAAAGCTGTCTAAGCAGTGCCAGGAAAGGCAGGGAACAGCTGAACCTGCCTTGGGGCAGGAGGATGGATCAGGTGACTTTTCAGTAGCTCTGTTTTTGGAGTGCCTCCTCTCCTCTGTAGCCTACACACCAGTAACACCCGAGTTTGGAAATATCGTTACTACCATGGCCTCTTGTTTTCTTAGAGTTTCTTCTGCCTTTGATGTGCCCAGTGCTTATGTATGAGCAGAAATTGTGTGACATAAATCAAACATATTAAGAGACACATGAAAGATTAAATTGATCCTAATAGCAATATTTTTTTGTTTAACTAAGGGATTATCATCCTTCTGCTTATCTGACAAGCAAATCTAGATAAACCTTGAGGATCTTAGGGATGAAGAGGTGATAAAAGAACCATTAGCCTTCTCTATTATGCACCACACTCTGTACTTATTTTAAATTGTCACACAGCTGCACATCCTTCAAAAACATGAAACTTTAGCCCAAGTTAGGACAAGACAAAGCAATTTCACTGTTCTCAGCTGCACCTGAGTGCACACATCTTTCATCAGTGTGGCTAGGCCAGAAAATAGATCTCTAGAGAGAGTTATTAATGGGCAAAGGTGTTGGTGAGAGCTGGCTGGACTGTAGGAACTGAATTCCCAGGCACCAACAGCCCTAAATGTCTGCAAAAAGCTTGTTTTCTAACAAGATGCTACACTGGCTCTCCAAATACACATCATATCCTGAGAGATACCAGCAAACCCTGATGGGACACAAAATGAAAAGGTTTCTCAGAGAACACATGTAAGACCAAAGCTATCTTGTGGGACTCTCAGAAATATTAGTTCACATTTGTTCTGTTGCAAAGAGGGTGGAAAACGTCATGAAATAATTTATTTCCTATTTGTTTGGCATAAAAAATGAAAAGGTAGAGAAACCCAGCCCTTTCTCCATCTCAGTCATGGCATATAAAGTAAGAGTAATATTTCTGCAGTGCCAGCCTTGGACAGTTAAACTCTTTCTTACGTCTCCTCCTGACATTCCTACTGCAGATTCCCTTTGGCTTCTGTGCCTGCTGCTACCACGTGCCACTCAGCTGCTGCAGTTTTTCATCCCCTCCAATGATTCACTGCATTCCTCTGAATGATGAAGGCAATTTCCAAATGCAAGTGCACAAGTCAGCACACTGCTTTGGAAACCTTCTGCACCACAGGAACATTCAGTACATTGTCACCATTAAATCAGATAACAGGAGCAGCTGCTTAATCAAAGTCTGCTGCTTCTTTTATGGAAGCTGAAGGGTTCAGACTTGTCAGTGCTTTACAGGGAAATGAAGGAAGATTTAAAGGCAAAACAAATGCAGCTTATTTTATACTGCATCCTGCAGTTCAAGGAGTACTTAACATAAAGATGATGCTTAGTCTGAAGGTAAACTGTAATTGCTTCTCTAAATTCTGATGAACTCACCAAGAGCATAAATAATAAATCCCCAGTAACTGTGTGAGGCCTAAGGATTGTTCTGTCTTTTCTTTTTAGAAGCCATCTGCCAATATAAAACACTGTCAGTGAACTGGCCTGAGGTACTGTTGAAATTACATGAAAAGATTGGCCAGGTCAGCAGCACTTCTGAAGGGATTGCCACAAAAATACACTGAAGAGAAAGGAAAGGCCTTTGACTTCAAGTTGTCCAATATTATTGAAACCAAAAATCAGTAATAACGTTATCCTGACTGCAGTGTCTTTCTGAGCATCCTAACACTGCTATTCTCATTTTTAAGCTCAAGATAAGATGTAAGTTCAGCATGGACTGTGCTGCCCCTCAACAGAGGGGAGAATTTCTTATTTCCCAGTTTATAATCAGGCAATTCCCATTTAAAATACTAATCAAATCTCCGTGTTTTCACCATACGTTGTCAAAAAATGTGAAAACAGGACATCTGGAATTTCTCCCAACGTTCTAGTTGAGCATGTCTGATGGACACTTCCCCTATTCCTGCCCTCCTAAGCTCTGACCTCCATTTCCAAAGCACATCTGCAGCTCTTGTTGTTCCCTGCTCTTGCCTTAAAGCATGTAATAATTCAGAGAGGTTTCTGCCTACCAATCCTTCAATCAGAAATTTTTCCATGCCACAAAGATACAAAAACCTCAAAGAAAGGGCAAACTGCACATCTATGGAACAGCACAGTTGAGAAATAAAGGAACCACTGAGCAGTGCAAAATGCCAAGGCTTCACATCTTCCTCAGAAGGCATTTTCAGTGAAGCAAATACAAAGTAATGAAAACTAGAGTGCCTAAGTCATGGTCCACTTTAAAAAGAGCTTGCATGAGTTTCGCCTTGTCAAAGCCTTCTCAAAGGCCTGGGTATTCCTTTCTTTTCTGGACAGCACTCCTGGATCTCCCTCCCCCCCATCAAGCACGGGTGACTGACCCAGAAGGCGTCAGGTTTTTAAGTGTGACCAAGATAGACAACCTTTTTTCCTCAGGTGTGTTTAATAGGTGCCAGGAAATTCTCTTGGAGGATTTATAACTTATATCAAAACATGAACATTTCAAGGCCTTACTGTATGACATCCTTTAAAATGGAGAAAATCCAGAGAATTTCCACAAAATGGAACTCATATATGATGAACCAATGAGAACATTAGAGCTCAATCAGGAAAAAAAAAAAAAAGAAAAAAAAAAAAAGCTTCCACCTCTCAGATAAAGAAATGGAAGGGTTTAGGGATTGCTTAGCATGATCCAGGAGAATATAGGCAAGAATTGCTCCTTGTGAAGGAAATAAATGATTTATCCTTAGAGAGACACAGGCCAAGGGGTAAAATATCATGGCAAGAATTTCTTCAAAGAAAAAGATGTTCACTGGCTGTGTGAAACAATTTTAAACCCAGGGTGTTTGAAATCCATCTTCTGAAAAGAGCATTGGTGTACAAATGGAGGGGAACAGCCTATGTATAAATACATAAAATAACACCCCCCAGGGTGTGCATCCATCCCTCAGTGATTTCAATGACAGTATCATAAATATACAAGTGATCATCACAAATTTAAACTACTGAAGGTACCAAAGTCATGAAAACAACTCTTAAAAGAGCATCTGATGTCTGCAGTTTAGTCCTGCTGAAAGGGTTTATCAGACTTGTGTTTGCCATTGATAAAATCCTCCAATACGTTTAAGGAAGGTACACAACTGTTTTAGAATTGCCATTGTAGCAAATTTGAGATATAACTGGGCAGCTTCAAAGTAATTAGCCAGCAATTAATCTTTAGCCTGGAAGATTTCCAGCAATAAACACCAGGATTATTCAGTCAAGAAATGTGTGAAAATGCAGATCAGGAAGCTTTAATTGGGATAGATACTCCACCCCCCCTTTTTTGCACTCTCTGCCTCATTTTCTCTTCAGAAAATTACTTTTAAGTACAGTTCTTCTCAAGGCAAATAAAGCATAATTCATCTCATCAGTTGCAAAGCAGGCAGCAGAGCGTTCCTCATTACAGAAAAACAAATGGCTTATTCTTCAATCCAGAGCTATTACTTTCCCCTGAGTTAAGCTAACGTAGTGAAAATACAGGACCCACCACCACCATCTAGTAAACAAAACAGCTGATTATTTAAAGATGAAGACCACAGAAACAAAGAGAGGGACTGAAAGTTTCAATAAAGGTCAGCTAAGACTATTATGTATATCCAGCTATTTGGGATGTGGTTTTGAACAGCCAGTTTCCTTGAAAATTGGCTGCTGACCAAGCCTGCTGTTTTCTAGCAAGAATACTCAAATTACACAGCAGTGAATCTGGAACGTTGGATTTCCGAGTCAGACAATGTGGACAGGAGCATGAGGGATTTGAGAGACATAGAAAAGCTTTCCATGATCTCTAGTGCCACCTTATAGGTGGGTGGACAAGTCATGGATAGAACAAGGAGCTTTTGGATGTTTATCACAGATGTTCCTGGTGCCCCTGGGTGGTACTTTGACATCAGAATCGGTGTTTGATGTAAGTGCAAGGAAGGAGAATGGCAACACTTGGAGCTTTACCTACAGGGACCACTGAAAATGTTTCTTCTCACACATTTCTTAGGACTGTTTTCCTTCTCATCCTTCTCCATAACTATGCCCCAATGAGGCCATGGGTCAATAGGAGTCAACTGCCAAAGCATGCAGCAGTCACAACTGGAGTCAGATCCCTGTGCCCTTCATCAGTTCCTGCCTGCAGAATTGATTACCGCTGGCTTTGAGAATCACTGTATGGGCTTGGAAATATCAGTAAGTACAAAGTTATCCAGACACGAGATCTTTGCTTTTTCATACCCACTGTTTTTAATCACAGATCTTCGAAGTTTCACTGCCAGATTTGCTTGGACATCAGGGAACTTTAGGAGTGTTTGCTGAGTTCCTGAGGATAACCAGCCAGGACTAAGGCTGTGCCAAACACAGACTCCTACTTTTTGGAAATGTTGTTAGAAATTACCAAGAAAGACTTGGAAGGATATTTGAAGAAATTACCAAAAATTACTTTCCCATTCGAGAGCATATTGGCTGTCACACAGACACAGAGAAGGCAGCACCGTACAAAACACAGTGCTGGGATGCAATTCCAAATTTTGCTTCAAGGACAAAACATCTGGACCATTCAGCTCCCAGAAGTACATCTAGTACATCTTGAGATACAGTCTTCTGAACATCGGTCCCTCCAAAGAGCTCTTCCAAAGGAATGGCAGCCTAGGCTGGGTGTCCTGCACTTCCTCACACTGTCCTCCTTCTGAGGCAGAAAGCAGAGAACATCACCATGAAGAGGATCAGGGGTAATGTGGGCACCAAAGTGCACCTTAAAAGGGTAAAGGGAGGTAAAAATCCTTGGATGTCACACACAGCTGAGCTGAACAAATCAAGATAAATGCATCAAATATTTAAAGCTACTCAAATAAAAGATGGAGATCCTTCAAACATTGCAGTGAGAGGGCACTCAAGTGTAGAGAGCTGAACATCTGGAAAATGAGTACAGTAGAGTAGCAATTCACTCTTCTAGAATGAACTGTGCTAGAAGATTACCAGAAAAAGGAACACGTCACTGGTCACAAGTGAGGTGTTAGCCTGGAAAAGCCAGGGCTTTTCCCAACAGATACCCTACCTGTGGCCATGATGTCTTGGAAGGTAAGAAAGCTTTCTGGCATGAGTGCAAGCCATTTCCTGCCAGCTGGTCTCAGTGACCGAAATTCATGCCAAGAATATTGAATTTCTGGACATGTCAAACAGTATACAATCAACTAAAGATGGAAGTTTTGCAGGAGGTTCCTGGAATGCGTTGATGAGGATTTCCTTCTCCAAGTGATAGAGGAGTCAATGAGGAGTGGTGCTGTGCTGGACCTTGTTCTCAGCAACCTCTCATTCTTATCAACAGGTTCAGATGGGATATTCTTGGAAATTCCTCCCTGTGAGGGTGGTGAGGCCCTGGCACAGGTTGTCCAGAGCAGCTGTGGCTGCCCCTGGATCCCTGGAAGTGTTCCAGGCCAGGCTGGACAGAGCTTGCAGCAAGCTGGGATAGTAGAAGGTGTCCCTGCCTATTGCAGGGAGTGGAACTGCATGACTTTTATGGTCCCTTCTAACCTAAACCATTTAATGATTTTGTGATTTACCTAGGACAATTCCTCATTTCAGCATTTTTGCTTTGTGCTCATATCTGACACAAATATTTTGGCCTCCTTATGTCATCCCACATGTATTTTTGTTATCTTTATCATAACAGCATCATTTTTTGAGTGGTAATTAAAAGAAAATCCCTAAGTTGGAGTACCCAGCCTGTTAAATACTGCCTTTTTTTCCTTCCTATCACTTAACTAGTGAACATATTCCCATGGTCAGGCTACAGGCAGCAAACAGAGTGAGAAAACAAATAAGAAAATCCCCGAGAGATTATCAGAAGTTAATGCAATTTAGAAGACTGATGGGAAGAGCAGGGACACTACTAGAAGTGAGGGCCCTTGTGAATGAGGGACGAACCCAGTGAAGAAGAAAACAGTTTATATTCTACGAAAACATCTAAGAAAGGATGTCTTAATCATTGTAAACCGATTTTCTATAGTGTCACTATTCCAAGCAAGCAAGCAAGTAAGAGAGTCACAAATAATCCTTGATTTCCATCCAAGGAGCCTTCAGCTTAGGGGAAATTAAAACTTCTCTAAGAAGATAGAACCATCTGTCCAAATAGAGTCAGCTACTTACAGCTCAACCTAGCTCTACAAGTACCCCTGCTACTGGAGACAAACTGTAATCAATGCCTCTGATTATTCCCAGCAGAATCCATAGAAACCTTTGGATAGGGTTTTAGAAGCCCCTCTGCAATCACAGACCAAACCTTCTCTCTGAATCCAACCTCTTTGCATGTTACTCAAAATATGGACTTCTTTTTAACAATGTTTGGCTCAATTGGTTCTGCCCATAATGAACATTCTTAAAATTCACCAATTTCTGGCCATGGGTAAAAACAAAACAAAACAAAAAATGGTTATTAAAAAAATAAATTCCACTGAACGTTGTCAAATTATCTGGATGTAAGGAAAAGGCAGAGCTGTCCCAGGAAGTCTGTAGCAGCCTTTTGGCATGCAGACTCCCTTTTCCAGTCGCTTGGGTCTCATCAAGCAGGAGGTGTTGTCTTGTTTCACAACAAAGATACCTGTTGTCAGGAGGGCCATTTCCCGTCAGCCTGCGATAGTAACACGTCTGCCAGGAGCAGATGTCGCTCACTTCCCCGTACAAAGATCAGAGCATTGTCACAGATGGCTCAGCTACACCCTCTGAAGTGTTTCTCCCTCTCTGCCATTGCAGTTGCACCCCACTAGAATGTTCTGACAGGCCTGATGGTAAAAGACAAGAGAGATGATATTTCACATACCCAGCAAGACTGTTCCTATCTAAGGCAGAGAAAGATGAGTTTTGTCTGCAGTCAGGTAGGACTTTATCTGTGTTTCGTTGTTTTGTTTTTGCTTTTTGTTTTTTTTTAAACAATAGAGAAATCCAGTTATTTTAGTATGGAAAGAAACACATACACATTTTAAACAAGATCAAGAAAGCCATATCAAGTGTCCTTAAGCCAGGCTCAGGTTTTAGCTTGCTCTGGCACCTCAGAGACTACTGAAGGGTAATTAACAAGCCTAAATTATCATCTCTGGCACTCTGCTAATTCTTCCAGCTAAAGACAGAAATGTTAAAACTTTCTGAGCACAGGATTTGTGGCTCGAGACATCTTTCACACTGACATGCATTTTTCAATACATCTATCAAGAGAAAAGTTGCTTTTCTCTGCAAGTTTATTTTCAACTCATACTGCTTCCAAGGGAGACCAAAGAGGATAATCCATGTAAGCTGAGCTGGAATTCATGCTTGCTGCCTTTAGCTTCCAGCTCTAGACTGCGCCAATTAATTTTGTGTTACCCAGTCCATACAAGGCAGAAAAGTGAACACTTGCGCTTATTATGCCTCAGGTGTAACAAATCACTTGACCACATGTCACCAGAATGAGCAATGTTTCCAACCAGGTTAAACTATGCAGGGCCAGGAGTTGAATTTGATGATCCTTGTGGGACCTTTCCAGCTCGGGGTATTCTATGATTCTGTGAACAACAAAAAGCTGTTTGTACACAAAAGCCTCCCCATCTGTCTGAGCAGGGATTACCAGTAATGAGCCTGTGTCCTTGGCCATGGTCCCACGAAGTTATAAATTCCTTTAATGCTTTAATCTAAACGTGAAAAAGCCCTGATAGAAAGAGTGGAGGAGAAACAAACAGAACATACCCCAACCAAGCATCCTGAGGTACTGAAATGCACCTCTCACCCCACACAAGTAAGAAATACACAATGTATGGAAATACTACTTGCATGAGGCTGTACTCTATCTCCTAACTATGTATTTAACTGAGGGAAGTATAGGTCATTTCTTCACCTGTCCTGCTACAGTCAGTAGAGGTAGCCTATTGGTTTTCCACATTCCTGGGGGAAAAAACCAACCCAATACTTAAAGATCTGCCCCAAACGATGTGGTTGTAAAGTTAGGATCCCTAGGGCATACAGTACAGCTACCACAGTGTGGTAAGGTGTATGAAGGAGGTCCTGATGGAGCACCAAGAAATGCTTCTTCCGAGAATGAGGAAAGAGATTAAAACAGCTCAAGGACAACAAGCTGCAGGAGCACAAAACCAGAGTGTGACAAATACTCTGGTGCTGTGTTATGCAGGCTATGCTCAAGAGGGGAAACTGCTTGTGCATTATTAGAACCGGGTAGAAGAGTCAAAGCTAAAAAAAAAGTGTCTTAGTGAGTGAATATGGTAAAAAATACGATGCCAGCATGAACTGGATGCTGACAAAGCAGTTTTGTGGTGCAAAGTCTTTATATCCACCTGTACCCAGGCAACCATACAAGTAAAACTATACAAATCAAGACTGACTGAGTATAAGTTAACTGGGGACAGACAGTCTCTTTGAGAGGAGTTTGGACAGAGGAAGTGAAATGCAAGTGTGGTCCAAAAACCAAACATAAAAAAACCAAAAACAAACAAAAAACCCCAAACAAATAAAAAAAACCAAAAAACAACCCCTCCCAAAAACAACAACAAAAACCCCCCATAAAAACAAAACAAACAAACAAAAAAACCCACCAAAAACCAAACAAACGAAAAAATCCCCAAAGCAAACCAACCAAAAAACCCCCCAAAAAACCACAAGAAGATATAAAAACAGGTAAAAAATAAAAGAGGACAGGGCTTTTTTTTTTTTTTTTTTCTTGGAATGTGGACACCTACAGATGGTGATGAATCCAAGTCCACAGTGGTGTCAAAAAGATACCTACTGGATAAACTGCTGGAGCTTCAATCATGTCTTCATCTGAAAAGACCTTGTGTGAGACAGTGGAGAAAGGGGGGGCAGATTTGAAGTGGTTAGGGAGATGGAGTTATAACTCAACTGAAGTTGATGTGATTCATAATAATTATAATGATAATTAGTAGCTTTATAGTTGTGTGTGCTTTTAGATTAGATATCATTTAATTGCTTTGTTAGTCTCTTAGCAGTTTATTGCCTAATTTAATATCATCATAATCTCTTAATTCAGGTTATGTCTCAAGCCTGGACCCTGAAGGGGAGAGCCAGGTTCGTGCTGGCTACCTGCTTTGGCTCACCAGCCTGAAAGACCAGCTCCATCCTTCAATCAACAGGGACAGCCTTCAACCCACCTCCAGATGGATGCTCAGCCTCACACCCAGCCAGTCTCTGTCTCCATCTGCCCATCAAATCACACCTGTAATTCCAAAGCACTCGTAGCAGAATGAGAAAACACTAATCCTGGTGTTCTCAGATTTTCTGTGTTTAGCTCATGACACTTCTGCTTCTCACACTTGTACAGAAAAATGACAAGCCCCCTGCTGTGTTTTAATCTAAGAGAGATTCTGGAATTGTTTTGTGGTGTCATCCCTGACAGCCTGAGGGAACCACGACAGCACAAGCAGATTTTCACCATGAAGCTGTTATTGTGATGGGGGGACTCTCATACTCTGCTGGTCCTCCACCATCCTCTGTGCTCTTCTTTTGCAGAACCCTTTTTTGGGGTTGCCATACCAATGAATCTCCAGCTCTCTGGGACCCTTTGTACCACCCATGAGTCAGGGTCCCTTGAGCAGCTGAGTGGGGTGCCCAAGCAGGAAAGGAGAAATACTGCTGTGCTGCAGCTGCAGGAAATAACCTCTGAAGTGGCACGTGCCCCAGTGGTGAATGTGTGTTTTGTATTCTCCAGCAGTATCTGAGTTAATGGCCAAGTATCTCACATACAGATTGCTCTAACTGCAGAGATATGCTGCTTTCAGACTCATTTTCACAGCAAAAAGGTTTTAGCTCACCAGGTCAGCGGAACTATGAGGAAAGAACAAGGAAAATCCTGGTCCATGTAATTTTCCTTATGTGAAACATTTTATGGCAACTCACCCCTTTCAAGTGAAAAGCATTTAGTTTTGCTATTTTCTCTCTGGGGATAATAGCACATCTATTATCTCCCCATCATTTGCCCAATTCATCACACAGAGCATTTCAATTTTGTCTAATTCAGACAGACTAAAAACGTACTAAACCAAGAATATCTTCTTCCCTTTTACACTGGAAGAGATGACTCTCCAAAACACTGTGTTTCCTTCCCTCCCACATGCCTAAAAGCATCTCCTGAAAACGCTCACTTTATATAATAATATCTGATCATCACTCTCTGAACCAAGAGGAATAACAACTAATATACAACTATGACAATGCTGGAGCCATCTGCGCTGTACTGGGTATGAAGATCTGATGTGCCACCATAGAAACAGCAGCTCAGGAGATCATCTCCAAGATTAAAGCCCTATTCCCAAAGGATGCTAATCTATGCTCAGTATTGCAGCCACGGAAATCTGCATTTCCTTGCATGTTGCTCAGAAGACCTTGCCAGTTTAGGTATGATTTTACCAGGACAGATTCCATTTCTGAAACATTACTGCAAGATGTTTTGTACTGGATAGTCCTCAGCCCTTCAGTTTAATATCAGTTATTGTAGCTAAGAATGGTTTAGAGCACATACAGTCATTTATTTTAAAAATGGACATTTTTACTGTAATGTCAAAGGGAAGGAGAATTTAAGTCTCAGATTGCTTAGCACTGCTTCTATTAAACTCAAGTGAAACTCTGCTTTGTCTGCTATATTTTTAGTAGCAGCAGGAGAGTATCCTGGACTACTGGTTAATGTAAGAGGTTGGGAATTCCCTACTACATTGCAGTCAGCCCGAAACTGAAAAGTTTGCCATAAATATGGACTTCTAAATAATCTCCCTGACCTGTGCTGGGTTTGCAGGCCTAACAGACCTAAAATTGCATTTCAATCAATACAGCAACCAAAGAAGTCCTGAAAAAACACTCCTATATAAGAAAGGGCCACTCCATTGAACCACTTTCAGACGTCACACTGGTAAAATCGAGATGCTAACTCCTAGCTGGTGGGATCGTTAAACACCCTGAAAATGAAACATCAGCGTATCAAATGGCTGACAAGGAGCTCATAAGAGATTACTCACGACTGAGCAGTAGCCCACAGTCCTGGGCACTTCTTTGTGAAGGAAAACCTGTTTCATGGGGAGAGGCTTTAATCCACCCACTCAGAAATTGTTCAGTATTGGTCATGAAAGTTGTTATCAGTGCCAATAATTAAACCATGACCTTTAAGGGATAAGTGTGTTATCATCAACACTAGTGGTCTGAAACAAGCTTAAGTGAAGAATTTGTCCCTTCTAACTGTATGTATTGGTGGGTCTTCCACCCTTAATGGTTTCCACCTTCAAGTAGGCAGATGCAAATACATGAATGGAAAGTTTCTCCTAGTGCAGAGTTATTTTTTTTCATTCTGAGTTTTGAGCGCCTTGTTTTCTGCCCTCTTGTGCTCAATGATAAATAAATTTGCATCTGAAAAAGCAACAGCTTAGAGAATCCCTTCCATAAGAGAGCTATTAAAAAGCAATTTCTTTACCAGGGAGAAATACCGCTGTCAAGCATACAACAGGCAGCCTTGCTTCATCGTTCAATTTTGCATTTGTATTATGGTTATTTTTCCTATTTCTGTTCATCTGCAAATCAGCTTGATAGATTAATTCTTTTTTGAGAGTCGGTCTTAGTCACTGGAGTCTGTTCACCAAGAACCATCTGTTCCCCAAGATTTCCCTCCCACACACCACAGCAGAATTACGCCTACAACCAGTTTCTTCTATTAGGAAAGAAACGACTGTAACAAGCTGGGTGACAAGTCCCCAGGGAGACAACACATGAACTCCTAACTTTGTTCATCATTATTATAAAGCAATACACATTACTCAAGGACTGACTCTGCAGGGTAAGTGAACCTGTCTACACCTTCCTACCCACTCTCCTGCTACAATACCAAAAGGTCAAGACCTGTCCAAGAAGTGGGAATGAGGAACTACTGGATGATGTCCTGGCAGCCCTTCCTCCTCTCCCACAGCCCAGGCCCCAATTTCATTGAGTGTTTTTATGTGTGAGTTGGGGATGATGCTCTTCAAATTCCTTCCTCTGCCTCCAATTTTTAATGATCATGCAGAAGTCTCCTAATCTTTCTGACTCCGACTCATCCCATCTACCTTACCTAAGCAGGTGACTAGGAGAGTTTAATTAGATTAAACTGAACGAGCTAACAGATCTATTATGAAGGTATCACCTCACATCAAATCCATGACATCTGCCAAATAAGAGCAGTGAAGTAGGAGCCTCAGCCTAAGTGCAGGACACAGACAGAAGCTGGACTGTAGCCTGTGCCAGGCATTCCAAGACCAGGATCAAGTGCACCCTGGGTAGCTGCCACCTTCGCTTCTGTCACTCAAGCAAGAAGCCAAATTGCCAAATGGCAGTGGGGGCGAGAGCGAGTAAATACATGCCTTGCCCTCCACAGAAAAAACTCTCTCCTGGGAAGGACTGAGAAAGGGAATTGCTGGTTTCAGGTTAAAGACAGCACTTCTTTTCCCTCTCACCTATACAACATTTTCCCTCAGTCCCTAAAGTGACCTGCTGAACCAACCCCCTGGAGGTGTGCTGCTGGCCTCAGAGAAAATCTCATCTCTTTAATAGAACGGTAATCTTTTCAGAACAGAAATGGCATTTCTTGCTACTTCCTCTTTTTAGTGCTGCAGCTCAGAAGTCCTGGCACCTTCCCAGTGCATGGCCTCAGCTGTGCCTTTGGAGCTGGAATCCATCTAGTCTTGAAGGCAGAATAAAAACTAACGAAAAGAAGGGAAAAGGACTGGTGAGTTAATTAAATGCAGCTCCTGTCAGAGGATGGGAGCACAAAAGCAGGTGTAGGCAGAGAAATTATCCAGGGGCGCAAGAACTACCAAGCAGGAGCAAAGCAAAGATGTATCTGATTTGAGCCACCATCTGACAAGAGCTACAAGAAATGTTTCAAAGAAAGATGTAATTCAGCAAATTACATCCTCCCAGTCAGGTCTCATCATGGTTTATAGAAGGAAGGGAGTGGTTTAAATGTTTCATTTACAACATTATCTTCTATATATATTGAAATATGCATTTTTAACCATACAAATGTTTAGTACAGCTTGAAGCCTCATTTCATTGACTAAACATCATATATAATTAATTTTAAAATCTAGCTATTATTTAGTAAAACACTCTTTCCTTCTTCAGTGCTGAATTACTTTCACTGAATGTTGCCTTTCCTGGACACTGAGCTTATCTTACTTTGGGTTTATTTATTTTTAGCACAGCTGTCTCTCACCACTCTGGTTTCATGTTCTGCTGATTCCCCTGATGCCAGGGATTTGAACATCTATTAGTACCTGAACAATCTGCAGACAAGCACACAAAGCTGACTGCTTTCCTAGAGAGCACTGCACTCCAAGGAACTCACTGCTTCCATGGGTGCACACGGAAAGTAAACTGAATAAGGATGGTCTCAAAGTTGTATCAAGTGACCAGGGAATGACACTGATTAAATGTCCCTCAACCTCCAGATTAGATATTAGGCAGAAGGGACAGAAGGGTAACTAAAGGTCTCCAGACATGAATTTTGCATTTCAAATATTCAAAATTCAAAATTTTTTAAAATTAAATATTCCATTAATACCTATTACACAGTCTTCTTCATCAGGAAGTTCTTTATAATGAAGAGCCACATAATTTTTCACAGGAAGAAACAGACACATAGATTTGAAATTACTTACCCAAGGTCACACAAGTGGAAGGAGAACCCAGCTATTTTAAAGCCCTTTAGGAGGCAATATACCTTCCTTAACCAAGAGTTTCTTTCCTGACAGCTACCTTTTGAGGGTCAAATTAACATAAAAATTTTGGCACTAACTCAAAGCCTGATCTACGCTTAAAAAATACATATACAGCGCATGTTTAGGCTTGGGAATATTATTTCTCTGTAACTGGATAATAAGAAACTTTGTTTAAAAAAGGCAAGATTCATTGGGGTGAATAGTAGAAAACCTGGGTAACAGGCTTGTGGAAGAATCTGCTCCGTTTTGTTGGTTCCATGTGCTCTCCACCGACGTTGTTCATTGCTTTTCAGTCCTTTTTCAGCACAGGCCCCCAGGGAGAAGCGAGGGAGATGCACATGGGTGAGGCAGACGAACACCAGCCCCAGAGAGCACCTACCAGCCCTGGGAAAAGATGAAGTTAACTGGAGAATGTCTCTTGCCTCCAAGCAGGCTGGGAACATCACTCTTTTCAGGTCCAAACTTACTCAAAAGGAGGACACAGATAACTACTTTGCTCTCCATGCCCTTCCTACCCACCATAAACTGTTTTTGTCTCCCTCTAATCAGGAGCTAACATTTATCTGGAGGAAAACTGCCCAGAAGTAGCAATCCTGATGTGTCTGCAGAGTTAACATGGATAGGAAACATAGAAATTGCCATTTGGTGATCTGGGAGTTTCATCTAAACCAAAGGCAAGCCGTAAAACCTGTCTTCAGAGGACATATCTGAAAGGGACCAAGGAGTGAGTGATGTGTGACCAAAGCAGACACTGGTAAATGGAAAAAATTGATGGATAGAAACTAAGGTAGAAAACCAAAATAATCCTCTCTGCAATGCACAGATGAGCAGAGGCAGCTGTATCAACTCTCGTTTGATGCAGCACAGACCCTAAATCAGTGCTGAAATGGTACATGAAAAACACTGACAGAGCTACAGATCTCAAAAGCACCTATTCCAGAGCTTTTCATAGAGTCCATTTTGTGCAGATGGATGGGTGACACACAATTGGATGAGGTTAAATGTACACTACTGCTATAAACAGCAGAAGGGAAGCGATGCTGGTGCTTGTTTTTCCATGTCCACTTCAGCAGGAAGTTAATTTTTATCACAGACATAAGCAAGGCTTCAGTTTAGCCACACCTTTGGGCCTCTAAACAAAAAATGTTTGGCCTTACAATAGTTGCTCAGTCATCCCCTGCTCTTATTCCAAATAAGGAATCCATTATGTTCTCTAAAATCTGGATCTTCCTAGGAAAACTAACATTACACTTCATTTTGATAAATTACATACCAGTGCATTTCTTCTGCAATTGATTCTGTCCAGCACAAAGGGTAATTTCACAGCATGTATTTTTGTGTAAAAGTTAGGACTTCTACCCGAATTATTTGCTTTCTCCTACTGTTACTGGAGAAATGTTCACCTTTGAATCAAAATCAATGTACAGATTCACAGGAACACAGAGACATATCCCACCCACATGCACCTACTTCAGGTTATGCCCTGCTATTTAAAATACACAATAGCACACATGGAGAGTTAATATCACATACAACTGGCTTCTCAGTTAAGTGGAAAATTTAACATGAGAGAATTTGGTTTTCAGCCCGGTTTCCTAGGAAACATTTCCAGCTACTATTGGTGGAAGCTACAGGTTGACTGTCAAGCCCATGATTTCCTTTGTTCCCAGTCCATCAGTTTGATTTCTTTTATCATCTGGTCTTCCCTACTGAAATACATCTAATATAGGAGGAAGGGTTCCTTAACACATGCAAAATAATCAGTATTTCCCAAACAGCCTCCCTGAAAGTGAGACACAAAGTGATTAAAGAAGAATAAATGAAATAGAGTTATTAGTATTAATTTAAAACGTGATATCCAGATTTGTATATGTCTGAGTCTGCACAATGTCGATAAATATCTGCTAGAGATAATCTACAATTTTACTATTTACCCCTAACAAACAGATGGGCTTCTGCATTGCCATTTACAGGAGTATAAACACATTCTGAAAACAAGAACGAAATAAGGAAGAATTTAGGATATGTGCACAGGTTTCTAAGCTAATGTGCCGTTACTTAGGTGGGATTTTATAACCCTTTAGAACATCTGCATTTTCAAAATTAAAGCATTACAGACAACGAGGACTGCAGAAAATCTATCCCAAATATCACTGCTCTTTGAAGACAAGAGGCAAAACACAGTGGAGTGTATCTACAGGAAAGAAAACAGGTCCCAGCCCCACAGACAGGCACGGACCTGGGCACAGTGCCTTGGTCTGGAACCTTCCTGGCTTTGTTTCTTACCAAAAAAAGGGATTGCTCCAGAGAAAGGGAGGGCAGCTGGATATTTTCATGCACACAGAGATGAAGTCTTGCTTGCAGTGCTTAATGAAGTTATGCAGACTCAAAGATATATCACTGCTTCTGTTGTCACTCGCCTTTCTGCTCGCTCTTTCCTTGTGCCTTGGCAGGGAAAAATATAGGCAACTGTGGTGGTGGCTCCCTTCTTCTTCCCTGGTGGAAGGAGACTGGACTCCTCCCTTCTGCCCAGGACACTCACCTGAGCTCAGACTGCAGTATTTTTGCAGCTCCTCTACCTGTTCCAAACCCATGGTAGTGGTAGAAGGCTGGTATGGCTCTTTTTAAGGATGCTATTAATAATATCCTTCAGACACCAGAGAAAATTCCTAGCAGCTATTCCCTTTATGCCCATGGAATATCCAGTCTCCCTCCTCAGCTGTTTCAGTCATAAAAAATGGGCATACAAGTGGGTATTGTTTTTGTGGTTGTGGTTTTTTTTTGTTGTTGTTGTTGTTTAACAGACACATTTTCAGTGTCTTTCCATTGTACTCTACATTATTCCTTCAGCTTATGCACCCAGTGGTAACTAAGGCAATCAGGAGCAGAGATTAGACTGTGCTTTATGTTAATAACATGATTATGGGTGATGATCCAGGCCTAATAACCTCAAAACTGGAGCAAGACCTGCCCTGCTAGTGTAGAAAGCACAAACACCGATGCTGCTACAAGCTGAATCTGCCCATGTGAAATGGCCTCCTTGATTGCCACAGAGCAACACTTACTCCCTGAATTTTCCCTTTAGACATCCATAATTCTGGATTATGAGAATAAAGATGAAACTTTTCCAATCATGCCATTGAAACAGGAATGCAAGAACACTCTAAGAGCTCACCTTTCTCTCCTGAGCTAAACTACCTTGAGATATTAGCTTATTATGAAAAAACTGTGGGTAGCACAAAAGCAATAAACTTTTTGATACTAATCACTAAAATTGTTGGAGAAATAAAATGCTGCCATTTCACTTAAAGCCTGCAACAAAATTCACCTGGTTGATAGTGAACATTACAAAGGTTCATTTACTTTATGCATTTCAGTTCTCAGCATGACACACCTTCTATTCAGGGATGTGAATATATTTGCAGTGTACCTCAGGAGATGGAGTATGTCCATCAACAAATCCCACTGTTTATTCATGGTTAATATTTCACAGCAATAAACATTAAATATGTTCCTATTTGATAAGATAACAATCTGAGGCCAACACCTTCTCTTTTGAGGCTCCCAGTAAAATGATAACCTTTGAAACACATCAGCTGCCTGATGTAAAAACTGAGAATTGTCTCCATCAAACAACTCAATAACTGATTTATATCTTTATGACTACAATTTCTCATTATGGAGATACGGATACCACCTAAACCACTTCAGTAAGACATAAGCAAATGTGGCATTAGCTCAGCATATCAAGACACTGATATGAGGAAGGTCTGATGGGAAGTCCTCCCAGCTGGACAAATCCCAAACCACAGGGAATTTTTTTGGTTGGTATCCGTGGGCTGCATAGTGAATATTCCTGCAGTGCACTTCAGCTGTGAACTGGAAGAGAGGCACAAAAAACACAAGAAAAGGAAAATAAACAGTTAATCCCATTTGGGAAAAGGGCAGACACTTAGGGATAAGAGGTTTGTATTATGCTGAGAGGCAACAAAGATATACAGAGGGATATGGAATAAATGACTCTGCTTCCTAAAAGGAGATGGCCTTTAATATCACCTGGTTTAGTGAAAGGTGTTCCAGCAAGGCAGAGGGCTGGAAAGAGATGAGCTTGAAGGTCCCTTTCAAACCAAACCAAACCAAAACCAAACCAAACCAAACCAAACCAAACCAAACCAAACCACTACATGACGTGAAGATGGGACCAAGCAGATCATGGCTGTAAGGAACTGTAGATCATTAAATAGATACGAGCAGCAGAGCTGCACACTGGATTTAGGGCAGAGCTGACTTGGAAAAGGTGAAGCTAGAATTGATGATGATTGAGTGATGTTCTGAACAAAACCTTCCCTGGAGATTTCTGGGGTTAGTGGAAAGTGGGGAAATGGGTTGCTAGGCCCCAAGGCAGCAAATCCTGTCTGTCAGAAACAAATGGAAGAAGTGATGGGGGAAGGGCAGAAAGAATGATCATCTTCCAAGCTTCGAAAGGAAGGGCTGAAGGGCAGAATTCTGGAAGAATGACAAAATGATTTACTGCTTCCATGCCCTATGGAAGCTCAAGGTCTCCATGCTGCTAAGAATGGTTACTGTCCTCTCACTCAATGTACTGTGCACATAAAAAATCTGACAGGGAAGAATCTAATTACCATTCCCTAAAGGCTCAGAGACTCTCCATTGATAAAACTCCATCAAAAGCATACAGTCACTACATTAACAATTCTGAATTGCAGCAAACTTGATTTATTCTGTATTCCTTTCCTGTTCAGGCTGCAGTGTAAAGTCCTGATGCCCTTTGGACATTCCAACAGAACCCAGCCCATTGCCTTTGATTAGTTTGTATTTCTGCTCAACATGAAACAGAAACAAGCAAAATCAGTACTCAGGATTTGTGGAGATACTAATCTTTTAAAGGATCAGGTTTAACAGGTTAAAAATAATAGAATGAGACTCATATCTATGTGCCACAAGATATTTTTAGCACATGTAAGTCTTTACATACAAGAATTTTCCCCCCTCTGAAATTCCATGCTTTGATCTCTTGTGCATCCTTTCTTAGTGTAAATCCTTTAAATAGATTATATTTAAAGAACCACTTATTTGATGCTAGGAAGAGACGCTAAAGCAATATTTTGGCAGGTGTTTCTGAAGTGATTAAAATCTTCTATTTATTCTACAACAGATATAAAAAAAGTATATACATTTATTTTGCTAATTGACATGAAATGGTAACTTTGTAGAACTTAACGGAACTTTAAACTGGTGGAAAGTCAGAAATCAAAACCTGATTGTCCTTTCTTCATCGGACAAAGCAAGAGCCCCATGCAGAGAAAATCCCATGCTTGAGGAACCTGTGTGGTGACAGCATGAAGGAGATGGATGAATCAAAAAGGATGGAGAAGAAGAAAAGTCCTATCTCTCAGTCCTTTGAGCAAACCTGCATTTTCTGGATACATCCAGTGGATACACCTCCCTCTTCAAATTCTTATCCGCAGTACAGGTTTTCTCTGCAGGCTATTTCTATGTTTCACCACACTCTTTATGACATTAATAATTACATGTACATTTATTTATTGTTCTCTGCCCTTTCTGGAAAACAAAACAAAACAAAACCCCAAACAAAGGAACATATACACCCCAAAACCAGACCAACCAAACAAAATACCCTAAACAAACCAACCAAACAAAAAACCCAAACCTATCTCAGCTTTTCTACTACCTTGACAACAACAAAATAATAAACTCTATTTTCAGAGAGGAAACCCTTGAGTATCTCAGAGAAGGCATATTGCGGGTTTAGGCCTTATCTCTTAAAAAGATGCATCACTTTCCTGATACCACGTATGTGGAGAGAATGTGACATGGGAAGTAGTCAAGTGGCAATGACATTTTACAAGAAGAAGTTACAAGCCCCACCTCCATGTTCTTAGAAACTTGAGTTACTTGGATAGTGTACCTGGAAAGCTGAGTTGCACTTTGGGCATGAAGTCTGGAAGAAATAACAGCTGGCAAGAGCATATTTGAACAAGCAGCCACATGAATGAGCTCTCAAACACATTCTGGGTATCTCTGGCAGCACAATGTGGAATTCTGTGGCTGTGGAACTTTACCCACAACGTGGAAATAGATTTCACAGCTTAGTATTCTAGCTAGGGAAGATGAACCCTGCTCTTACAGGTCCTTGGATTGAAAAAATCAGAACTCATGAGACACAAGCTCCTTGCTTGCTTTCTGCTGACACAGGTCAAATAAACCTTGCTCCTTGCTAAGTAGGTATTTTATGTATTTTATTTAGACATTTGTTGAAATGGGAACTCACTGCAAATTTCATATGAGCTTCTGACACACTGCATCTGAAAGATGCACATCTGGTTTATCCCACATTAAAAGAGGGAAAGCAATTTTTATTTATTCGACAGAAGGGGTAACTGATGAATCTAGATATTTAAACAGTTGTCCTGAAGGAAGAATATGAAGTTTTGAAGTATTTCATATCTTCTCAAGTCCTTCTTCAGCCTTCTCATGGGCCTCCTTTAGGCACTAGAAGGGCTTTGTCCTTCCTCACCTGCTCCCTGGATGGTTGAAATCCCCCACGAGGACCAGAGACTGTGAATGTCAGTATTAAGTGCTGTTAATGATACTACCTCTGTTTTAATCCCTTTCCTGCCAGCCGCTCCCTTGCTTCACTATCACCAAGTGCAGTAGTTCCTGTGACTTAAAACACGCTGCCAGGACATGCTCAGGCAGCTGGAAGAACTTATCTCACTAAGGTTTGTTTAAGGAGTGACCTCTGGAACACGGAAACTTCCTTGTAATGAACACTGCTCAGCAGAGGCAGAACAGCAAAAGCCAAAGGATGTATAAAAAGACTAGGAAAGCTACCAGCACCCAGGAGCTCAGAAATCCAGATCCTGTTTCCCTTCTCCAGCTTCCTAAGTCAGATATTACTTATGACAGCACTGCCAGTTACCAGTAGAGCCTCTGGCATAAAGAATGCACTACAATCTGGAGATATTTTCTTTTTTTTTTTAAGGTACTGAACATGGTAAGTTCCCAGACAAACCCTTAGGGAATTCTGCTTATAAGTGACCTCCAGGCAAAGTGTGAACCATTAAACTCCTGCAGTCTGAATGTCCAGCCAGGTTTCTTTTCCCCACTTGACTGTAGCATCCTTATCTGCCTGTTGGCAATCTAATGGAGACAATGAGGAAAGCTTTGCTATTGACAAGGTAAATGTTACCCATGGCTTCCCCCTCATCCACAGATTCAGGCATTTTATCACAGGTCCAGATTGGTCCAGCTACGTGTACCAAGAGTAAATCATAAAATCATAGAAGGGTTTAGGTTGGAAGTTACTTTAAAGATCAGAGATCCAGAGGCAGCCACAGCTCCTCTGGACTGCCTGTCCCAGGCCCTCACCACCCTAAAAGGGAAGAATTTCAATCCAATATCCAAGCTAAATCTATTCTCTTTCAGTTTGAAACCATTCCTCCTGTCCTGTCACTCCAGGCCCTTGTCAACAGAATCTCTCCGTCTTTCTTGCAGGCTCCCTTCAGGTACTGGAAGGCTGCAATTAGGTCACCTCTTTTCCAAATCCATGCTGACCTTCAAGTCACCTCCGTTTTCTTCACGTACCCAGAAATGTGTCAAAAAAATTCACAACATGATCTTCTTACTCAGAGACAGAAGTGAAACTGCCTGTCTGCAGCTGCCTGAATTATCCCTCTTGCCCCTTCTGACAAAGGGTGAAGCACTGGCCCTTTCTTCCAGCCATAAGTGTTCTCCAGAATGTAGAAATCCTGAAGGATTCTGAAATAAATGGAATACATAGTTCTTCATGCTCTCTTTACCCCCTTGGCAAAGAAATTTGCTGCAAAACCTACCCACACACAGAGTTCTAGTAAAGTCAGCTTCCTGGAGATCAAAGCAAGGGCAGCAGCTTGGGAACAGCCCACATCCAACAGGGAGTCAACCATCAGGGAGACAGCGTGCCTCCAGGCATGGATACAGCACAATAAAGGACACAGCAGCCTTCTGAACAGGTTATTGCCTTTCTGCAAGCAACCTCCCCAAGCAGAAATCTACCCATATAAATGTTTTTCCCTCCTCCACCACTGAGAATTTTGTATGGAAATGCCCTTCCCAGTGCTGAAACTATTTGTGGGTGGATAGTTCAGGTGGTTAATTCCTTGGCTGTGGGCACACACACAATGCCAGAAGTGGCACAGTAGTATTCACTTGTATTCACTTCTGAAACATGAGCTTATCACTTGAAGAATGATAAACCCTTTTCTTACCCTCCTGCATCCCAATTGTTGTGTTCTCACAGCCTGCTTTATAGCTGAACACCTTGACTAATGAGTGAGGTACTTCTAGAAAATGCTTAAAGAGGTCAGACTGAGAGCTGTTACAGAAAGTATCGTGAAATTTTTGAGTGGAGGTGCAATTACCCCATATTTACAGTGTGTGTGTGCCTTAGCAGATTCTGATACAACTTTAATAAATAAAACATTAATATAAACTTCAGACAAGTATAGAGCCCTCTGGATATCCTAATTTTTCAAGATGCAGTCACTAAAAAAAAGAGAACCTAAATAACTTATACTTGCTTCATCCAAAAGAGAAATTTTCAATGTCATGGAAAAAACTGGCAACTGGCTAGAATTTTTTGCTTTAATTTAGAGCTCTAGTTCTGAAATTATAAAAATAAAAAAACTGAAATAGTTTAAAAAGTAAATTGTTACTTTGGAAGAGTATTTTGGGGCTTGGGGATTCCCACACCCCCCCCCCGCCCCCTCTTTTTAGAGCCCTGGGTTTGTAGCTCTACCAAAGCAATCAAGGTAATTAAAGAAAAAAAGTCCATTTTATTTGTCCTTACCCATATTTTCTGTGCCAGAAAAACATGTGGGAGGCATTTTTTTCCCTTCCCAACTGGAAGATACTGACTGTTCACTGTAAACATTTTATTATACAGATGAAGTACTCATAGTATTATACACAACTGTAATCCCAGTAATGCCCAGCTTGGAGCCAGATCCAGGCTCCTGTTTTGCTGAATTCAGCAGTAGATTGAAGGCCTTCAGTGTTTTTAGTGTTTTGCAGATACAAAACCAAAAAGAGACCTTTGTTCCTAAACTAAGCTATGAAATCCCATTTTTAGGATGAGATGGCAACACAAGGAGACATCCAGCAGAATAGACAAGAAAAATGAGAATAAGACACAAAATAATGGAGATCAAAAGTACACACACAGTTAGTTAGTATCAAAGGTTTGTTTGGTTTTTAAACAAGCCACAAGTCAGTGCTTGTTTTTGTTATTCATATTTGCTATTTCTACTGCAGCAGTGCCCAGAAGTCCCATCAGGACATCCCACGCTCAGTCCCTGCTTTTAAATCTTGATGCAATCAGACACTGACTGTCCCAAAGCTTTGTGTATGAGGAGATCATTCTACATTTTTTCTCTCATCTAAGTCATATAAATAATAAGCCACACACTTGGCAAAACTCACCCAATTCAGATTATAACACAAGGCAAGTTTCTGTTAATTCTTCAGTGGCATTCACTTTCACACAACCTCCTTGAATTTAGGATAAAAGACCCAAAACTGCAGCACAAGACTGATGCACCACTGAAGACACACCAACCTTCTTCAATGAAAACAAGTGAAAGCTTATAGTAACATAATATATACAGGGTCAAAAATCAGCCTAATGGTAATTTTCAATAGAGTGAATAAAGCATGCCTTGATTTTAAAAATATTTAGCTAGACTAGCAACCCTTTCCTTTTGCCAGCTCCACATCAAACACAAATCAGGCAAGAACAGCAGGCTCTGGACAACCACCTCCACAGTCCAGAGTATGACAGTGAATCATCTCTGTTCCCAGAATTAATAGGGTTTCCCTCTGCAGAGTCAGAGCAGCTCATTCTGGAAGTCTGGCTGCAGACAGTTTGTGCTGTTCAGAGTCACACCATCATTCACATTTAACTTTGAATGGAAGAGCTGTTTCATTTCAAGAAGCAAAATGAATTTACAACACTGATAATACTCTCGCCCCTGGCTCCCTTAAAAGAAAACAAAAGGCCTAATCCAAGCACCCAGAAAATTACTGAAGTCCAATTTTCAGACTTGGGTTCCTTGGCGCAGTTCAGACATTTTGATTTGTGTATGCAATGATGCGAGTCAGAACCTCATAGTTTTTTAAAGAAATCTCCCTAATGTATTTGGCAGTTCTCATGGGTCTGGTAAATGTAGTAAAAACGGCAGGTTGGATTTGCCAGAGTAAACTGCGCTCAAAGATGACCTCCAGACAACTTTTAAGCTGTGTGATCCTCTGGAGGATGGATTTTAGGATCAACTGTGGGACACTCAGAAGATCAAAAGCTCTGGATTGTGAGTATAAAGACACACCCCTGTGTCACAAGTGGGAGCTCTTTCAGAGGCCCAAAGGATCAGAGTACTTCCCCCCCTTCTACCCAGTATTTCAACAACTTTGTTTATCCATGTACTAGCCAGGGATCAGGTTTTGAGAAGGAAGTAAAAACAGAAGTTTAAAGATTCTGCCCCACTATCTTTAGGATTTCTTCTTAAACTGCTATGTTGACAACAAAACGTATTTCTTTGCAGAGTGCCCTACTCAACCCATTACACAGGGTCTTCTGACAAAATTGGTCTCAATCTTCGTCATTCAGTCACAGTTGGCTGCCCGAGAAGAAAAAATACTGGTAAGGATGGCCAGAATTCAATTTCAATTTAGGAAAACAGAAAAGCTTTCTATAAGAAAAAAAAAATGGAAGAAACAGCTGAGGATAGAATGGAATAAAATCAGACACAAAGGATAAAACATGAGTTTATATTGAGTTGAATGACTAAATGGCCAATTCTGCTCTTCGGGTGCTGACTGATGGCTCCATTGCCAACCCACTCCAGAAAAAGATGAGCCTGTGTCCTGAACTATGATTTGCAGGCCCCCAACCAGAGGTTGTCTGAGGTCAGCTGTCCTTATTCAGCCCCAATTTCAAGCAGAGAACCCACACCCACAGATGAGCTGTGGTACACGAGCAGCTCCGCCGGTGTCCAGAGCAGTTCTGAAGTGCAACAGCCCAAAAAGGAATTGTGCCAACTCGCACACATCAAGAGCCAAGTCCCAAGCTCCAGCAAAATGACAAACATTGTTTAAAAACGTGTTTGCTGAAGGCCTTGTTCGTGAACGGGTCACTTGGCAAAACTCTGAACACAAGGCATGCTGTGCAGCTGCCTAAAAGCTCAGCTCTCCCGTGTGCCTGAGCAAAACCAGGATCCAGGAGGAATCAGCAGCTTACAAAGGATGCCCAACAGGACTTCTCTAATGATGCTGCTCCGTGGCCTTGCTGCCAGCAAAAGCTGCTGGGAAATGGCTCTGATTTCTGTTACTGATGTAAAACTCTCAAGCCTGTGTAGGAGAGCTTTTCTCCCCAACACTCTTTGTTCTTTTCCCACCCTCTTTGAAAATGCCATGCTGAACTCCTCTATCCGTCTCATGCACACTCTTCCACTTCCTCGAATTTTTCCTTTAGGATATGTAGACAGCAGTGGTGGTGATGCTGGAAGTTTTCTCCTGGCAAGGAGACCTGGAAAGGCACAACCTTCTGGAAGAAGAGATCTCTGACTGGCATAAAAGTAAATTTTGTGGATTACATGATCTAAAGCTTCCTTTTAGTCACATGAAAAACATTCTAACAGTAGGATACTATTTCCATCTCCAACTTGACACACAAGGCTGAGTTCAGATGCAATTACATGGGAAAAGAGGTGGATGAGAGCAGTACCAATAAAGGTGGATGGTCAGCAGTACCAATAAAACAATTACTGCTTGGGTTTAGTTGCTTGCAAACCCAGAAACTGTCCAGCTTGCTTATGCTCCAAGGCTGGAATCAGACAGTATTGGTTTCCCAGATTTAGAAGAGTGATTAACTGCATTTTCATCTCTGTACCGAACACTTTTCCCTGTGTTTAAATCGCCATCATCTGAAGTTGAAATACTGGCAGGGAAACCAAACTCATACATGTAATCATCCAGAACACCATCAGAAATGCCACAGAATTAAAAGGATGAGTAGTGATCTACTTTTTTGGGCCCATCACCTTTTAAAATCTACCCTTCACGAGATACTCAACCAAAGCCAGCTGAAGGTACCAAGAGAAATTCTACTGATTCCAGAAACTGGGCCTTGGCTGCAAACCAGAAAGTACGCAGGCATAAATGCAAATTCAGGCAATGTTATGAAGATCCTTTAAAGCTGTGACTCAACTGCAATCTTAGTTTGCTAACTCCCTTATGAGATTCCCTCTTTTTTCTGGATGACACCCTTGCACATTAAAGAAAAAATATTGTGAAGTTACAGGCTGTGTCCCAAAATATCACTGCTTATGGAGCACTAAAAATGCATTTCATTTTACAGACAGCAGCAAATGCAGCTTAACTGCAACCTCTACGCTGTTACTGACAAGAGAAAATCTTATTGTTGATGCTTTTTTAATTGAATCATTCTCAAGGTACTGCCTGCTCATTTGCTTCATGGGATGAACTTTTATTTTGCCATTTATCAGCTGGCAAAATCTTCACTGCAGAATCTTCACTAACACAAAAATCCCTTGGGACACACCACTAAATAAAACAAAAATGGCTAGCTTGAAAGAGAGTGCCCTTATGCATATGTGTGCATTTGTAGCTATATAAATGTCTATGTGTTAATTGGGCTGCAGAGCAGTTTTGTGCTGGCTGCATAAGAAGCTTGTCCTTAACACTCCTTGGACAAAATGAGGTCTCTGACCATCAGAGTTCTCAGACAGCAGCATACTATTAACCACAATGTCTTTACAGATTTAGCAGAATAACTGAATATTGTCTCTTGTTAGATATCTTACATGAAACTGAGAAAATTCTCCTTTGTTTTCAGCTTTTTTTAAAGTTTACTGCATGAGCAGCACACGCATTAGCACACAATTGGCTGTAGGGATTTTTCTGGAATGCTTCTATTTGAGGCTCTGTATTCTCTCCTGGAGGTGTTGCTGTTTAGATCACAATCTACTTTACACCATTAAGTGATTTTAGGAGGAAAAAACCCAGGAAAAAAAAAACAACTCCTTCTAAAATCTGATGATTTATTGTGGTTCCAGTCCAGGCCACAGAAAAGTAGCATGAAATCAAGAAGTAAAGATAAAAGTGAGCGGCAGCTTTTACAGATTGCTCTGCAGGTGGTGGGAATGTGTGTAAAATGACATGAAGACAGAAACCATTAACCCCCTTGCTGTTGCAGCTGAGCAAGTAGGCACAGAGAAAGCTGAGCTGCACAAAAATATCTTGCTACCAGGCAATTTTTCTGTACACACACCTTGCAAGGATCAAGACTCTGCTGAGCTGGCAGCTGCTGCCAGGCAGGTGGCCCCTGTTTGATGCTGGACTACCCTGATTCATGCTGGGTTTCTTTTTCAGTGGAAGATGAGGAAACTGATGTGCCAGGTTTTGACACCAAAACATTTTTCTTCACAGAATGATGAACACACTTGAAATGAACGGAGAAGCATCTTTGCTTTCAATGACTTACTAATTTCAGAGTAATCCACCTCATTTCTACAGTTTCATATCATACTGTGTTTTTCATTTGTTTTTGTACTTGTTTTTCATTTAGAATCTTATGGCATTTAAGCATTCTTAATTCCTTTGCGATTTACTGTGTACCTTTGTGCAACTGCAGGAAACTGAAAACTGCAGTCTATTTTTTTTTAAAGGAGTTGACTTTACTACTCTGAATAACCGCAGGAGAAGAAGGACTGAAGACAGATTGCAAAGATGGAACATTACACTGTGACCTCTCCTTGACAGTGATAAAACTGAGGTTTGAATTCTGCACCATCTGCCAGAGCTTGTGACCTGGAGACAAATGGCATCCCCAAGGCTTGTCTGGGTTTCAGCAGCATTGCTTCTTTTAATAAAAGACAACGCATCACACCATTAGGTCATAATCCTTTCTAGAGCTTCCACTACTGCACGTTCTGATTTTAAGGGGCAAGATCAGCAGGAACCATGCTAATAACACCACAGAACTGCATCTCTAAGTGATCAGAGTCGTTGTTTCAGGGAGAGAGTCATGCAGGAGTACAAGGAGAAGCCATGTAATGTAAGGGACACAGCTTCTTCCTTCTTTGGGAAGGGTCTAGAGCACAAGTCTTAGGAGGAGTGGCTTAGAGAGCTGGGGTTGTTTAACCTGGAGAAAAGAAGGCTCAGGGGGTACCTCATGGCTCTCTACAACTACCTGAAAGGAGGTTTTAATAAACTAGGGGCCAGTCTCTTCTCCCAGGTAACAAGTGATAGAGTCGAAAGGAAACAGTCTCAAGTTGCTTTTGGGAAGGGTTAGACTGGATCTCAGGAAAACTTTTTTCACCAAAAGGATCATCAAGCATTGAAACAGGCTAGGAGTGGTTGAGACACCATTCCTGGAGGTATTTAAAAGATATGAAGATGTGATGCTTAAGGACATGGTTTAGTGGTGGACTTGGCAGTGCTGGGTTAACAGCTGGACTCCATGATCCTGAGTTTTTTCCCAAGATAACTGATTCTATGATTTTATAACTTGAGGAAGATAGAAAAAATATTATTTCAGTCTTGGCCTTGAACCCTTTGAGGGATGGGGCACATACAGAATCAGAGAATCAGTTAGGTTGGAAAAGATGTCTGAGATCATCGAGTCCAGCCCATGACCTAACACCACCATGTTCCATCAACCTAAAAACCTCATTAACCCTGATCCAAGTTCAGGCATCTCTACAGTGGTCACAGCAGATTTCAGGGATGCTGTTCCAGATGGAGTGGCACTGCACCGGTTTGGCATGAAGAGCTTTTATTGCTTATGCTGATGAGTGAGGGGGCAAAGACAAAGTCATAGGAGGAGGGGAAAGATAAATCTGGAATGATTTGCTGAAATGTACCGGGCCTCGCTGGATGTTTGCTGATAAACACAGCACACTTCATGAGGAAATACTGAACACAAAGGTGTCTGATAGCATTGCCCATCCCAATGTGCAGCTCCAGACAAAGCTTTGCAGAGAAGAGAAGGTCTGTCTGTAGCATCCACTGTAACTAGAAGGGTTAACTGTGGTTGGACGACAGGAAAAAGCAGCAGCATTTTACAGTCACACCTAATTCCCCATTTTCAGCAGCAGCATTCACAGCCTCCCCATTTTCTCTCTGAATTATCAGTTACATTAATAAGAGCCTTTTCCATCCCCCCACTCTGTCTGATCTTTCTAATTAGCAACACTGAACAAATGTATCTCAGAAACAGCCTGGCAGCAGCAAGTGGCTGTGGTTCACTGCATGCAGGGCATGGAAAATGCTCTGCTCTCCCAGGGACAACGGGAAAGCTACAACCAATGACTCAGCATTAGCCCAGTAACTGCTCTCCAGGGAATCCAAGACAACCCTCCAAGCATTCCTGACTATTTCTGTGCACAGAGGGATCAGACAGCAAAAAATGCTCCTTGAAACAATTCCCTACTTCTGATAAAGACACATCTCCCATCAACTAACAATTATACAGCCCTGGCAAGCTTTGCCTCATGATCCACATCTCTGGACACATCCAAGCAGCAGCCAGTACTGAAATCTGGGGGTTTTTGTGTAACAGCTGTGCTCTGTGCAAGGCAGACGTGGCATTTCATTAAGCACAGGGTAATAGCTTGATTCCCTTAGGGACTTGCTGCTGGAAAATAGAACATCTCCTTTCATAAATAGGCAAGGTCACCATGCTTGTTTTGGATTTGATGCTGAGATAATTGAGTATCTGTTCATTATACATTGAATACTAATGCACTAATGCACCTGCATGTAAAACTCATTTTACTAGACCTAAGGAAAGCAGCCTTATATTAAATTTCAATGCCTATTCAGCTACAGAATGCAGTTAAAGAATTCTGATTTATACCAAAAGTATTTTCTGTATTTTACTTTCCATGTTGGATTCTGAAGTTGAAAAATTCCAAGTAACCAACTGTTGAGAACAAACTAAATTATTTTGCCTGTTCACACTGTATCACCCTTTTATAACCCACAGCTGCTCTTCTATTTAACAGGAGTCATCTTCCAGCATATTCACATGTACACACTGTGAACAAGACAGGGCACAAATGTGACACCTCAGTTTTTAAACCCCTGTAGTTATAATGATAAAAGCCATACAGATTTCACAGAGATTTACAAAAAGGATCAAAATTCTAGGCAAGTTCTTTCAAAATATTTCTAAGTACTACCAAAACACAGGAGTCCCCAGAGGACCTTACCTGAAGAACCTAAACACTATGCAACTAATTCTAACCAATCTGCTTCACTTTGATCTTACTTCATCTCAAACAGTCATTTTATCTCTTTGTTTAGAATATTTAGAAGTTGGCAATCTGTATTTTTCTGTTCCTTTAGTCCCTGAAATACTTCCTTTCTGAGTGTGCAAACAAGAAAATCCAGAGGACAATACTAGGTAAAAGCTAAATGCAAAAGAAGAAAGAGTTACTTGCAAAGTGAAAGCATCACGGGTCAGTAGGGAAGATTACATAGGGTAGAATATGAAAAAAGAAATAAAATATGTTCTCCTAAACCCTGATACAAATATTATATCAGTTGTGGGGAAAAGGAATAATTATTCACTAGAGTTTAGAAATTATATAAAGATACACGTAAATAGTACACATAAATAAGAGAAAGGATTTTATTCTGAAGTTTCCTATGCTTACTCCAGTTTATCTCATCAGCGATTATGATCAGAAATTTCAAACGGGAATGTTGCCTGAAGATCAGGAACAAAGTTTTGCTGCATTTTTTTTCATTATATACTTCAGGGATTTCCCAAATTGGAGGATGCAAACCACAACTGTAAATGAAAAGGCAGTCTCTAGATTGTGATCAACCAGAAAAGATCTGCAAATATGTTAAGAATAATGTTTCCTGCCCTCATCTGTCTTTAAATTAACATCTAGCGGAATTAACAGTTTCATTTCTAGAAAAAAAAAATCTGCAAGGGTGTCAACATTTGTAGATGGCAAACACCTTTGAGGAGTAGGGTTTCTGCCTCAGGCAAGGATTTTGGAGTAATTTTTAAATGATCAGCATCAGAAAGACACCTTCTTCCTTGAGAGGACCTGGATGACTTGTGAGTTTTTTTTCCTCCCAAGGCTGCAGCAGCCTAACTTAGAGCTCTACCTTCTCCTTTTGTTCATTTGAAACACGTTGGAGCAGGCTGCCGAAGGTTCAAGGAGAGGTTATCAGGTCCTGTTTGCTGTTGGCACGTCTAAAACTGCTGACACATGCTAGGAAGAAAAATGGGTACATCTAGTACAGCTGCAGCAATAAAACAGCTACTAGGGAACCTCACCTAGACCTAACAACACCACCAAGCTGTGCTGCCCAACTGAAGAGATAAGCCAGTATTTATACAGTAGTATTTACACATAAAATGCAAACAGAGCTTACAAAAGTCTTGATATATACCTAGGTTTATAATTTCCTCAAGTGTTTTAAAACACAAAAGGCAAAAACACACCACATTTGGGATTTTGTTGGTTGGTGATAAAAAACATTATCCACTGTGATGAAAGCTGAGGGTGGACTTGGCAGTGTGAGGTTAAGGGTTGGACTCAAAGACCTTGAGGGTCTTTTCCAATCTAAATCATTCTATGACAGACTTGCAAAAAGCAACCAATGCAACTATTTCCTTTTTATATCACTGACAATCTTCCTGAATATAAAAACAATCTACCCTCTGTTAAAAACACACCAAAACCAAACAATCTCTGTTCTTGGACACACGTAAGATGTTCCTAGCTTAATGCCTCAAAACATTAAAAGGAAAAAAGAAAAAAAGTTACCTCTTTTACCTCTGACTTCTGCAGAAGGAGGAGATTCTTCCAGTCAAGTCTTGCTTAAACTTTTAGACCAATGCTCCATAAAGAGATGACAACATTTCTCAGATTAATTCTAAGTAATTCTTTGCCTCCTAGGGCCAGATCTGTCCCTTCCTCTCATTTCACATCAGCTATGTACAAATTCACACTAGCATTAGGCACGAGTGTGAACTCTGGCATTTATCATAGCTGGAAGAGTCTGAGCAAGTTCACAACCTCACCACTGGCCTAAGATCCAGAGGATCTTAAGAGTCCTGGGAGCCCTAGGCCAAGTCAGTGTCTCCTTACAAATGTTTACATTAAACACAGCAAAGAGCTTTGACATCCTTCTTTCCACTGGAGATTTCCTCACGGGGATGGCAAACTAAACAGGATAGAGACACATGGGTGGAAGTGATGCAAAAAGGAGGTAAAAAAGATTACATTGTTACTGTGTAAAATGCTGTGGCATCCATCAAAATCAAACATTTACAGGTTTGTTCATTGTCCAATTCTTTTGGCTGTTTGTCTTAGACACAGCAAAAATACACAGCTGTTACAGCAGAAGTCAGCATTTTGTTCTTCATGAACTGAGTAAAACAGAAGCCCTTTGCTTCACCCAGCTAAATGGATTTCAGATTAGACTCCAGAATAAACCACATGAACTTACCTTACATTTCAACATGTTAGCCACTCTCTCTTGCATTGACTGCCCAGCCTTTGGCCTGACAAGAATATAAACTGCTTTCACTTCAGGACTGGAGCGCAGAAGTTTTTCCACCAGCACTTTGCCCATGAAACCTGTAGCTCCTGTGATAAGTATGGTCTTTCCATTGTAATAAGCTGAGACTGAAGACATGATGCTTTCTTGTTCTGTCCCTTCTTGCAGCAGGTACCTGAGAAGATGCAGAAATAAAGCTTTAAAGGCTTTTGGGATAACCTTTTTAGTCACCTACATCAACCCAAATTAGTTCAGTCAATGGCAATTTTAAAAATAATTTTTCTTAAAAAGTCTTTATTGCAAAAATAAACCACAAAAATCTGAGAAGCTTAAAAAAATCAAGCTCAGCCTTAACCTCCACATGATACCACAGCTGCACACAGAGGTCAAACACAGCTCGTGCTGTCCAAGGCTCCCAGCAGGAGATGCTCACTGCAGCGCTGAACAGTGTTTATCTGCTACTGTGAAGTGGCAGCCATGGAGATATGCAGCTATCCTTACAAGACAAAGGAGAAAGAGATTTCCTCACAAACACTGCTGTGTTTTCCACTTCAATTCCACTGTGCCCATGGCATTCCTTGTCAGTCATCACTCATCAACATGCTCAGTCTTTTCCTGTTGCCTTGGCTTGGAATAACACCATGAAGAAAGCTCTTCCTCATGGAAGATACAGTGCAGTGACATTGCTCTGCATAACTGTAATACCACGTGCAGGTCACCACCCCTTCTGAGCTGTAATGGCCAGAATTCATCCCAGTTCACTCTAAGGAGTGTAGACATGATAGGCTCCCCTTTGGAAATCCACTGACATGGACCAAGCTCCCATATGACATGTCCCAGTTAAATATTTTAATTAGATGCAATGGTTTCAGGCCTGAATGTTCCCAGCCATCCTGATTCAAACTCTTAAGTTGATTAAATGCAAACAAGGCCAGACTGAATCCTCTTAGAAAAGCCCCTCTTCCCTTATTAGCCTAATGAAAGGAAAACAACCATCTTTGAAGTGGAGCAGACCACTGAAAGCACATAACACACACTGCAAGGGAAAAGGCTCATGAAAAATACCAGTAAATGTTTTGAAAAAAGCCTACTGAATTTGAAACAAAAAGAAACAAGAGCAGTAGAATACTGTCAATCACATATTCAAGAACTAGAATGATGATCTTCAAGTATCCCAGAAAAACTTCCTCCAGCAGAAGCTTAAGAGACACAAACTAGGGACTCAAGCCTAACAAAATATTACTTTTCTTTCCCAGGGCTGCCTGGGACCACAGTACTCAGCACCAAACAAATGAAAATCCCCAAATTTCTTTATCTATGACATATCATCAGGTGTAGAATCCACTTCTGAAAGTGGGTCAAACAGAATAACCTCTCAGGGACACTATTTTACAACTAATAGCTGTGGGTATTCTGGCTCAGTGAATTTGGTTATTAGCCTACTTTCAGATGTTGTCTAGATTATAACTTAGATGAATGCAAAAGGCTCATCTAGGCCTATTAAAAATCTGTTACTATTAAAAAGTTGGCCACTTGGGAAGTTAAAGCAACAGGTTAAAACTACTGGATAATTAACTTATTTATAACAAAATCTCACATCTTGTTCCAGTTCAAAAAAGCTGACTTATACTGGAAGACAGGAACTTGAAGAGCCTGGAAGCATGTGAAAGGTGCGTAGGGCCAGAAGAAGGTTGTAGTTTAGCCAGATGAAGACAAAAGACCTCAGAAATTTGGCATGACACATGGCCTGGAATGTAGAAAAATGAAGAAGTCCTTAGTCACTACAGGCCATACCAATCCCACTGAACAACAGGAAATAAAATGATAAAATATAAGGACCCCTTCCAGCCACTGGATACTTGCTTTGAATTTGTATCCAGAAGATCCGCACCAACAATTGTACATTTATAGAGTACTCTGCACCACAAACTTGGAGATTACCATAGGAGTTACTCTCCTTCCCACACTTCAGGACTAGAGAGCATTTCCAACCTGCATCACTAAGCATTGCTGCTTTGCCATAAGAGTTGCAGACTACTGTACAAATAACTGAAAGGTTTCCACGTGTGGACATCAATTTATTATGTTGTTTCATTTGGGTTCCCTGCTTCAGTTATCTAAAAAGGGATTAATTTGTTTTGGCCAGATGTTCAATGTCTGCTAGAATAGTTAAGTAAATAAATCACACTACTTTGAAGTGTCCCTATAATTAACCATGTAGCCATGTTTCATTAAGCATTTCTGACAAGGACTACATGCACACAACTGACAGTTCCTCTCCATCTAGTCTGAGACCATTTTGAATGTCAGATTCCAAACAAACCCAAAAATTTCATCACCCAAGCCATTCTGGTATGATGAAAATGGAAGTACCAAACACAGCCACTGAAAAAAACATTCAAGGCAATCTGCTGTTATTCTTGATTACTACTTAACCTCAGGCCTCACTCACAATAAAAAGCCATACAGAATAAGATGGTGTTTGCCTGTTTTGGGAGCAGATTTGTGTCTCTTTACACTATTTTTTTATTTCCTAAGTGAGCTTCAGAAGAAATTATGAAAACCTTGTACCCATCAGATGCCATGCTAATTATCAGGAAAGAAAAATCTGTGAATTTGTTTAGTGTACATAAACAAAGATCATGACACAAAAACCAGAATGCTGCCAGTTGGAATGTTCAGGCAGATCCCTGAATCTCCACTGTTCAAGCAAATTTAAAGAGGCTTTCATTACATTCCAGCTTCAAAAGCAGATTCCAGTCTATATACAGGATTGCTGAGATATTTTCCTTTCAACTTAGTCTTGAATTTTTCATTTTGTACAACTATCTTTGTTTTTTTATATTTTTAAGAGTGTGATTGATTTTTCTGTTTTTATGGATTTTGCTTGGCCTTTGTAAAGAAAGCACTGGAGAACATATGGAGATTTTAAGGAACCAGAGGATTTCTGAGGTCAAAGGGTGTGACCCAAGTAGTGCCGGCTGACCTGACCCTTTGGAAGTCTGCTTCAAACCAGGGAGAACCATATGCATGCCTTTTTGGCTTTTTTACACTCAAATTGTTTCCTGCAGAAGGTTATACTTGGCCTTTCATTTTAAGGAATACTCTATACTGAGCACTGACTATTTTCTGGTCAATTAAACTACAAGGGATTAAGTGCCTGGTAGAACTATTTGAAATGTGGTCAGAAGTTGCAGTGAGGTGACCCTTAGTGAGGTACAGAAGAATAAAGACTGTTTCATAGGCTGAGGTTCCTGGCTCTTCCAAATCTGACTGGAGGTGAGAAAGCCACTGAATTGTGGAGAAAAGCCCATACAAGGGCTTCCTGAAGCCCCGTCAAGTGACTGTATGCAGACAACTCAGATGTTTTTGGCACTAACTAGAGCAGGAGAGTAATCACTGATGGAACCTGAATTACTGAGCACAGCATCTTTGCAGCAGCACAGATCTCTGATGCTGACTCATCTCCAGCCAGAGCATGAAAAAACCACGAGCCAGGCATCCCACTGAGCATCTCTGCAGACACAAGTGCACAAGCTGCTCTGAGGGTACTGCTGCCTCTCACAGTCTCCTCTGCATTAAACAGAAAGGACAAGCTACAGCGCTGCATTACAAACAAAGCAAAGGGAAAGGTGGGAATCCTAATCCTACCAACCTAACACTTCCCTCCTGTGAAGGACAACCCTTATATCCTCAGCTGAATAGCACAGGAGAACTTCCCCCCACCGAGAGCAGGTACGACTGAGCTGATATTTAGCAGAACACCTACACCACTGTCCTCATCTTTGACATATTTCAGTGATGTCAAACCTGCATCCAAGACTGGAATGGTGTAATGCAGAGAGCTCCTATGAGAGCTGGAGTGGTGGGAAAGGAAACCTTCCTGAACCTCACTGTATGCTGCCAGTGCTCATGGCAGCCCCATGGCAACAAGGGGTCAAGGAGGGACAGCAAAAGGGAGGATGAGCAGTGGAGGTGGACTGGACAGAGGAATATTTCAGTATGGTTTGGATCACTGCCCTATTCAAACAGGACAGCAGCCATTTCAGAAGCTTATCTGTTGAGATATATCTTTTCAACTAAACCGCATAAAATGAAAAAAAATCAGTTGTGTGCAAGAACAAAGCATCGTATGCCTGCAAATGTACATGTAGATTAAAAAATGGTCTCTCTGGCATCTCCTTGTACTTAGACTGGTTTTGAGGAGCTTTTTCTTACAGAACTTTATGCAGGGATGTAATTTCCATAAACAAGAGAGTTGGCCTGTTCAGATGAGTCTTTCAGACATCATATTAAACACGATGAACCAGCTTTAACCAAAATTACACTAAATGACAAGCAATAGTTTTGAAACAAAGCTACAGACAGCAAGACTCCTTTAAGACAAAATAATTCTTGGCCACTTTCTGAAAATAAATTTTTAATCTTTGGTGAGAATATCCAATGATACATAAGACAATTTTCTTTAATCAGGATTCTGGAAGAGTTATAATTAACCTGGAACATGTAGAGAAAGAAAAATTCCTCTGTTGTTTCAGATAACTTGTATAGCTGAGGTCAGAAAAAGCAATACAAAGTAGTCACAGACTATTTCTGTCTCATCAATTTACTTCTTCAGTCTATTAATTATTTTATGAGTTTTAAATGGACTGAACACTGAGGACGCCTGAACAATACATCTTCATATAATTATTTTCTCCTTTACATTTTGTTCCAGAATGAATTACAGAGATTCTCCAAGGTAGGCAAGTAATTATAATACATAAAAGCAATTATTTCTAATACATGTTTTTTTTTGCCTGAAAGCATTTATTGCTTGGTTAATCATCAGAAAATACACATTATTCATACTAGAAATAGCTGAAATAGTGACTTGTTTTACGTCATACTGACTCCTGGCTCCTTGGTAGCACCAGAAGAAGTTAACTCAGCTCCCTTGATTTCATTTTTCTGGGCCAAACTCATGTCCAGGGAAGTTCACTGCAATGACCAATGTTTCAATGAGGATTAATGTGAATTAGCTTAGATTTGAGCCTGTGGATTTAAAATGTTTCCCGCATTTTCAGTAACAAGCAACAGTGAATCAGAGCAGAAAATGGCTGTAGTTCAACACTGCACACCATTTGTGACAACAGTGCTGCTGATACAAACAAGCAGAAAAGTACCAGCAAGGAGGCACTGAAGTTACATAATGCATTTCCAAAGATCTTTAGGCACAGAAAGATTTGTGCAGCCTATGAAGACAGGGAGATTTTACTAACGACCGAAAATGAAGCAAAGAGGATGATAAAATGGTTGTTCTGCAGAAAAATTAAAAGTTCCTTATGGCTTGTTGAACTTCCACGGTTATTTAACATCACCTAACAGCAACAACAAAGATTAAACTCCTCTCATTTAGCTACAGAATTAAAAGGAAGGTCATAATCCACCCTTTATACAGGCACTATAGAAGCTAATGCAGCATAAAGAAATAAAACCCTGCGATTCAAAGATAGGCACATTTACAGCCAGACTGAACTCCTGATGATAATCCTCTTTGCAAAAGAGATTTTGCTCCAAGCAATTTACACCAAATATAAATGTTGTTGTTAGAAGCCTGAAGGTTAAATCACTTTTCTCCAGCTAATACATTTCAAATCATTTTTTGTTTGCCAGCAGTAAAAATTCAAATCCGTAACAGCATCCCCAAGTAGCAACATGCAAGGAGAAACTCATTGCTCCTGGAAACCCTTCATGCCTTGAAAAACCACACCAGTTTTACAATCCATTTTAATTTATAGCAGTTAAATCTAAAGAGACAGGGAAGTGTGACAGCACAATTAAGAGCTGGAGACAACGAGCAGCATGCACAGCTGGATCCTGCAAACTGCTGAACGCTACACAACAGGCAGACAGACATGGAAACCTCTGGGAATTGTGGCTGTCAGGCCAAAGACCTTCCCCCAGGACAGATGTGGGCAGAAGCTGGAATTTCCAGATTGCTTAAGCATTACCTACACAGATGTTCTGACTCTCCTGAGCAGCACACACTGTTTGACCACCATGAAGAAAGAGAAAAAAAAAAGGAAGCATAAGGGCCACCGACGCAACACAATGCAGGAGGAGCCTCTTGATTTTTTAGTGAAACCTGTTAGTCTTTCTCAGTGTCACAATATTTCCTCTGCAAAATTAAGGAAAACAAGGCTCTAAACATTTTAGAGCTGAGACAAGGCCATGGTGCTGAGGATGTGTGTCATGTAGTATTTTAAAGAACAAATATTTTGCAGTAGCCCAAGTATCAATGTATTCTGCCTCAATCCTATTTAATTATCCACCTGGTAAAGAACAGCAGCTACCAGAGACTTCAAAGATGCAGTTTCTGCAGTCTCCTTTCTGCATCACCTAGTCCAGCATATGTATCCACTCTCCCTTTTTTTTAAAGCTAGTTGTTGCAAAGCCATTGAGCAGGTTACAGGATCAAAGCATAGATCAGGACTAGAAAGGAGTTTTTGCTTTGCCTCAGCATAATTAAATGCAGGCATCCTACATCACAGCTTTTCTGCAGGTAGTCTTTCCACTTATCATTCCCCTAATTCACACTTGACAGCCATTTTCCTCTTGCTATTTCTCCTAGGATCTCTACAAGCAGCAGTCCTCTCCCAAAACTGCCATACCCCACTGCACCCCAGCATTGTACAAGTGAGGTCTCAGTGAAGTCAAGAGTTAACTCTCTGTGATAACAGGCTTGTCTGGCACATTTATTTTATTTCAGACATCTCAGTTGGTAACTTTTATTAGCATCCAGCAGCTAATATACTGACAATGTTTCTCTGTCCTTTTCCACTACTCATCCTTGTCCCCCATCAAAAACAGTAGCACCAGCATTTATGACATGTGTTTTGTTTTTTTTTTTCTCCTGAAATGGTTATCAAGCATTGGAATAGGCTTCCCAGGGAAGTGGTGGAGTCACTAACCCTGGAGGTATTCAAAGATGTGCAGCTGTGGCACTTGGGAACATGGTTAAGTGGTGGACTTGGCAGTGTTAGAAGCACAGACCCACAACATGGTTTGGGTTGGAAGAGATCTTACAGAGCATCTCATTCCCACCCCCTGCCATGGGCAGGGACCCCTCCCACTATCCCAGGTTGCTCAGAGCCCCATCCAGCCTGGCCTTGGACACTGCCAGGGATGGGGCAGCCACAGCTTCTCTGGGAAACCTGTGCCAGGGCTTCAGCACCCCCACAGGGAACAATTTCTTCCTAATATCCAATCTAACCCTGCTCTCTGCCAGCCTAAGGACATTTCCCCTTATCACTATCTACCCATGAAAGAAGTCACTCCCCAGGCTTCTTACAGGCCCTCTTCACACACTGAAAAGCAGCTTTAAGATCACTCCAGAGCATTCTCTTCTCCAGGCTGAATAATCCCAATTCCCTGAGCCTTTCCTCCCAGCACAGATGCTCCATCCCTCTGATCCCTTGGTGTCCCTGCTCTGTCCTGGCTCCAGCAGCTCCCTGTCCTTCCTGTGCTGATCCCAGGGCTGGAGGAGCTCTGCAGGGCAGGGAGGTCTCAGCAGGGCAGGGCAGAGGAGCAGAATCCCCCATCCCCTCCCCTGCTGCCCAGGCTGGGGGCTCAGCCCAGCACAGGAGTGGGGTCACTGCCCACTCACAATTGCAGAGACACACTGAGCTCCTACACACCAACACCCTCCAGTCTCTCTCCCCAGTGATCTTTAAGGTCTTTTTTAACCTAAATGATTCTGTGGCTCAGCCAGTTTAGGAATGCTCACATACAATTTGAGGGTAACCAGTGACTGAGGTGTTTTGGTGCTTTTTTTCAAGCCCCACTTCTGGAAACGTCCAACTAGCACAGCTGCTCTGAAGGACAGCAGCTGCAGAATTGCTACCTCCCCAGCAATTTCCAATTTTAGCACTCATGGAAAAGTATCCCACAGTGCCCCAAAAAGGACTGGGTACCTAAAAACTGCCTACATTTCTGTAACAAGTGGAAATGAAGAGGTGATTGACAGCAGCAGTGCAAATACTTGTTTGATTACAGCAACCACGTTCTTCACAAAGGCACTGTCATGACATAAAGAAGAATGGTCTTCACTCAAGATTTAGAGTCAACAGCAATATTGATCCAAGTAAATCAATATCACTGATCATTATCTAGAGAGTAAATTTATGCCATAGAATGATGGAGAGTGCCTTCCTGAAACTGCCTTCCTTTTTCCTACTGTCACTCCATCCACTGCTCCTGTCACGTAAATATCCAAGCACAACGCTCCAAACTCTTAATAGAATCAAATGAAACTGAATTTCTATGCTTTCGTAAGAAAACCTAAAAGCAAACAAACAAACAAACAAAAACCAGAAAAAAAACCACCAAAAAAACCCAACCAACCCTGCAGAAAGCAACAAAAGAAGAAACTGAGGACAATGTACAGGAACATGGTCAAAATGAAGACCCTCCTAATGACCACAGTTTTAAAAATAAACAATTATCTAAGCCATGCTACCTTCCTATTTTCACAACTTTTTTCCCACAGCTATGTCCAGAGGAAGATGTAAATAAAAAATACAAATAGCTTTTTATTCCTGTGCAGATTTATCACTAGAAAAGTGCATTTTTGTTTGTATTGAGCTTCAAAACAAATGCAAAACAATTAATCGTTGGCTGAATAATACAAGCTGAAAGCAAGCAAGACAGCTGTAGGGATTAAAACATACATACATGTATTTACCATTCCTAGTTTCTGATGGCCAAAGAGTCCCCCTGTTCAGGCTGCCTGGATTCCTCAGAGCATAAAGGCTTCCACTGGAGCCTTTTCTTTAGGAGTACTCATGTACTTGTGCAGTACATGCATAGAAAACCATTTTTTAGGTTGTAGACAGAAAAATCTGCCAACTGCTTTTTTCTTTGAGCCTCATCCATTTTTGGGTCATCAAGACCATGATGGCAGTGGTTACAGAATACCTCAGACTACGAACTTTTACAATATGTAACAGGGCAAATACTCCTTTTCCTCTATCCCTCCATAACATCTGATTTTTTTTCATACTTCCTTATAAGACAGAGGAAATCACTTATCAGCTGAGAAGTTTTTGACATACTGTGAAGGAAATGTCTTGGTGAGTTCAGATAATACAATAGCTGCGGTGACTGCACTAAGGAGTTTAGCAGACCTGTGACAGCAAGCTAAAATGACATTTCACACTTTAGATCTCAGATCTAACAGAGTGGAAAAATTACCTGCTGTGTTCAGACACAGACTTAAGGCTAACTACGTAACTGTAATTATTTTTCTTTCCAATAGGAAGCCAAGCTCAGCAGTCTGAGTAGTTTTATATCAGTGTTTCATTAAGAAGTGCAGTCTAGAACCCTACTCTTGTCTTGGTTGGAGCTGAAAGGCAAAAATGCTTGAAGTATTTCCCACCAAGAAGAATCTTAAAAGGATGACCAGATGAATGTGAGAGTCTGTACTATTAATTTCATAGCAAAGCATATATATAGACACATATTTTCAAACCTAAAGATTTAAGATACTGCAGGTTGGGGTTTTTTAGACTGAATCCTGAAAGAGAACATCATCCATGGAAAGACCACAGCTTTGCCTTTTCCCTTATCATTGACTCAAACTTCAGGCTAAATTAAAAAAAAATATACAGATTTTCATTTTCCCCACATTTCTCTATTTTTCAGGCTTAGAGCATTTGATGCACCTGGCAAAGCTGTTCTGCCCAGAGCAGGATTGAACTCTTCAGGAGCAGGGAAGAAGCATGCCCAAAGTCAGTGTGCATATGGAGGACTTTCCATTCAGCTTCTACCAGGAGGCACCTCACAGCAAACTGGGAGTGCCAATTCAAGAGATCTCTTCACCCTGCTATACCCAGAATTACCTACAGCATCTTCAAACTTCAGTAGTTCTGAGATGTCTAAACACACAAAGCCAGACTACTCCTGGGAGATATCCTGGCAGTCTGCAACATGGATGAAGTGGAAAAGGAGCTCTTCCAGAAAACAGTTTCCTCAACACCAAGACTAATAGATGAAAGAAATTAAAAAACACCTATAAGGGTCTCTTCACATGCTTTGGAAAGTTCATCCTTCTCATGGAATTTGCCAAGTGGCCTGCTGTGGATAGCTGGCAATAGAGTCTTCTAACACAGCTGCTGATCAAAGCAGGCTTTGGTCAAGCAGGACATAGTTCACTAGGAAATAATTTCTTGGCATCTGACAGCCACTGCCATAATATTTTGAGACAGATTTTGAAGGTGCAGTTTGCAAGAAGGTATCAACAAAACACAGAAATTATGGTGTTATTTGCACTTATAAATGTATTTATGCTTCTTTTCCTACCCTCATCAGCTCTTCCCTTATTTGAAACTGAGCTATGAGTATGCAGAGAACATTCTCATTCTACTGAGAACATTTTCACAAAATATTTCACCAGTAACACAGCAATGTTTCTCTCTCCCTCCTGCTGCTAAAAATGCTTTTTTTAATGCAGCACTGTATTTGTGCAATCCTTGTTTTATACACCTAAATTAATGATCTCTGAAATACCCCAGAGAAACAATGTAAACATGCACTTTATTATTCCCATTATCAGAAACACAGTCAATTAAGGGGCTGGCAATGAATTAATGATGCAGTGCCAACCAAACACCTTGGTGTTTTGAAGAGTTGTATTAATTCCTTGATTGCTTAGGTCACATTGCAACAGGGATCAGAAACCACATCCATTTCATGATCCAAAGAGCCCAACAGCAAGAAGACCATATATGCTCTAAGTTACATTAATTTCATCAAAGTTGTTGTTAAAGTATTACAATTTCGCGCTTATCAACTACATATGTTAATTTTAAGAAGTATTTTGTTGTCGTTGTTTTGGTTCTTGGTGGGTTCTGGTTTGCTGCTAGATTTTTTTTTACCATGCAGTTACTTCTCTCACTGAAGAGCAATAAGACAAAACTCTGGATTCAGAAGGGAAATTATTATTATAGATGGAAGAAGCCAAACTAGAAGATCAAAATTATATCCTTCCAAATTAGATTTTCTCACAAACTGCATGGAAAATATACCCCTAAAATCTCCTCGGCTTCTGTGGAAGACAGGCAGCACAGCCTGCAGATTGTTCTGCCCTAAGTTCTCTAAGAAACATAAACATTTACTCTTCAGATAAACGGAGAAGAGCAGGAAAAGGAAACTAAAGAGAATTCCCTGGAGTTAGTGAAAGCTGCATTAAGGAACTTTCCTCTTCACATCAGCAGCTCTGAAAAATGAGGCAGCAGTGAGCTTTGCAGCACTGGGAGCCTGTGAAACACACTTCTCCAGAAAGAAGAGACAATAAAATGTCAATAGAAAAAGCCTCTTGGCTGGCACACATTGGCACAGTGAAAACTTCTCCTCCTTTTGCACACAAAGAGGCCAATTCTTCTCTTCCCCTCTTCTCCAATATTTAGAAGACAAGCTGATGAGAGATGACAAGGCACATTTACTGAAGTTCAAAAAAAACCAGCACTGAATAAAACATAAGTGAAGCATCAGAAAAGGATGGTCAGACTGTACCAATGTTATCTAATACATTCTCTGTGCACTGACATTCAAGCAGGGAACGGAAAGAAGAAATTCAGTGATTATTTGGTTCAAAACATCTGAGAGAAGTCTGAATTAAGTTTAAAGTACTTGAATAATCCTGCTGTAATCAGTGCCACATTCAAGTTAGTGTACAGGTTTGCCTTAAACTTCTTTCTCACCCTTCCAAAGCTCTGCATTCAAAATTTCCACATTCTTAAAAAGAATAAAGGTTTTAATTACTTTCTATTATATTTAACAATATCTTAATTATCTGATAAAGAAAAATATCCAAGAAGTTTGCAATCCTGGTTCCCCCACTCCTCAATCTCATTCTAGCACGATCTATAAAATAAAGAATAAATAAAATAAAGAAATTCTTTTTATTTCTAGGGAATCCCACATGGTCCTATTAAAGTCGACTCAGTTTAAATTTTGAAATAATTTTAAACCTGAAAATGAGGTACATGCTGACTTCACAGGCCTCAGGAAGCCCAATCCCATAAGACAATCCAATGTCAATCCCTGCAGCCTATCTGGTAGTAGTGCCTCTGGAGGGACTAGTATGTGCATGCCCTAAAAATTCACAGGACCACACAAAGTTGGTATATTAGCTTCACAGACCACAGAGAGGTATAGAAATAAATATGCCTCCCGATTATTCTCCTTTTCAAACCTTTTCCGTTCTTGCAGAGACAGGAAATTGCTATGTGCCAAAGTGGAGGTATTTAAGACCCATCTAAAAGGAAGGATATATCGGTATCAATTGAGGAAAAAATAACTTATTACTCAATTTTTTAAAGCAATTTTTAATTTTTCCAACAGATCATGCCCTCTTTAACTTTTGTATGACCTCATGATCTTGGAGACAAAGCCCACAGTTTGAACATAGAAATATCAAGCATTACTGGTTCCGAAACACTCCCAAGTTGCTTTGGTGCTTATAGGTCCATCACACTAAGACATGCAAAGCAGGCACACTCTATCTTAAATCTCTCTGTTCTGTGTATTTTAAACTTTGCTATTCAGAACAAGCCACATCTCCCTCTCTTAATTAATTTGTGCCAAGCAGAAATACAGAAGATCTGCATCTTAAGCCAGGTCTCTTAGCTCCCTGCATCTCTGCAATCACAGGATCAGTCTGCCCTCAGCCCAAACCCTGGAGATGCTGTGAAAATAAACATTAAGTGACTTGGTGTAGCAAGTAAACTTTTACAAATCTCTGCTTCTCTGAAGAGCAGCCAAAAGGCACAAGGTCCTCTTGCTGGTGTCACCAACTGAATTATTGTCCACATTCTCCAAGCCTTGTGACATTTGTTGGCTATCCCTCACCTTGGATTTCTTCCTGCTAATCTTAGCTCCAGATAAGAGTCCTATTAGGAAGGGCTGACGTGAGGTACACACAGATTTGCCAGGCCAGAAAGTTGCAGCCAAAATACACAGCTGAGTTGGGCAAGGACATAAAAAGTAGCATATAACCCCACCAGGCTTGCCACAAGAAAGGAAAAAAGTTCTGTTATTAACAGCCAAAACATACACTGACCTTGACAAAGAGTAGTCTTCAAGGCAGGATACTTTGTGCAGAGACATTTACTAAAATCTGCAGAGAGATTAGGGCTCCCACTCAACTACACCTCTTAGGAAAGTAGACCCTAATGCATAGTAGCAGCAACAATATTTTTCTACAGTTTAATAGCATAAAACAACTTCTCTGCTGTCATAAGAGCAAAGAAAAACAAAGCAGGAGAGGTATTTCACTCTGCTCAAAATTTTAGTTCTTGAAATCTCTGTAGCACAAAATGCTATTTTTAGGAAAAACGTATTTCTCCTCACTCCTCCCCTGGCAGTACAAAACAGCCTGAAACTCAGCATATTTGGCTTCCTGGAAATTTTTCCTGGCTAAGTACTGACATCCTACAGAGATTCTCTGTTAAAATTGTTGCCAGCTCTCTTTCTTGACCCCTTTCCAACAGGATGAGAAGAGAAAAAAGGTGGCAGTCAGAGAAACAGTAGAACCCAAAGATGCCTGTTTAATCTAAAGGTGTTTGAAACCACAATGAACAGTGCACTAAGGTGGCCTTAATTTGCACTGGAAGCCAGTGTAGATTTTGGGAGACTGCCACCACATCCCTCATAGCTTTTGCCACCACATCCCTCCTCTTTGATCCTATACTGCATGAATGCCAAGAGACTTGGATTTTAACAAATGAATGGCAGAATTGTCATACAAGAGAGACAGTCCTTAATGACCAGAGGGTCATTAAGGTCTGGGGATGCAGTATGAGCCTTTTGACAGAAGGAAGTTTAACCACAGATACAGGAAGGAGATGGTAGGTGATTGTGCTGGGAGAAAAAAAAACAAACCCTTGTTTAGATGATACTTACCCAGGAATTATTTGATCTAACTGCAATCTCCTAGAAACACAGGATAAAATGGTTGCTGTTAAGACATACAAACTGAGAGGCTAAAGAATAAATGCAGTGGAGTGATCCTATGTACCCCAACTTCAAAGAATATAAAGAGATCAAGTCTAAGGAGACTGGATGATCCATTTCCTCCAAATTAAAGTCAGGCATTTTTGTAGATTTTCAAGCCCTTCAGTAAACTTCAGCATTCAAATTCACGTCAGAAAGTCACAGTGTTTAGCAGGACAGAAAGAACTTAATGTAAGTATTTCACAGAACAAGTAGATCATCTTAGAAACAGTGACAGAAGATGAAAACTGTTACCTCTAACCTAGAAGTCAAATGATGACCACAAGGAAGAGTAGAAGAAAGACACCTTTGCACTGCCAGGCTTCCCAGCTGGCTGTGGGACCTCAGGCTTGCCAGGTGCCAAACACTCCATAAAAACTATTAGCAGCTTTAATCACCATACGAAACAGCAATGCCCACAGGTGATAGTGAAATTCTTAGATCATCTTTACATTACAGAGAAGTTTTCTTACAGGTTGACTCTTCCAGACTTTTTTACCTGAAGTTTAGCTCTGAGACAGAGCCTGGGCCAATTAATTTACTAAATGTGTACATTCACATGCCTTAATTTCAATACTCTTCAGGTCTGACAGCAAGCCTAAGACAATCAATGCAGTGTATTCACAGGGGAAACTCATCCCAATCCTCTGCTGCTCTCTTTCATAAAACCCAAAATGCACTATGCTTAAACACAGAGGGTTTGGCAGTAGCTTGAAGGATTTCTAGAAATTCTTACCTGTTGCAATTAATGTGTCGAGACAGACACGGCCAGTATCACCACCAGCCCTTTAACTGGCATTCCCACCAGTCTTTTATTAGCAAACTCTGCATGCCTTCTTCTCCAAATGAACATCTTACTTTACAAGTCCCACTCCTTTTTTCACAGACCTATCTCTCATGCAACTCTGACTCCTTCTTTCATAGGCAACTTCACACAGTACTGCTGCCTTCTCTTATAGCAGCTCTACACAGCAATGACTCCTTTAGCATTGCATGACTGGCAAACCCCAAGCTGTCCCTTTCCCGGCCACCTAACCCCAACTGTCCCTCACACAACATTTTCTCACCTTATTTGTCCCTTGCACAACCACACGTCCCTTACCTCCTCACAGCACAGCCAGCAGACTCCATCCCAAACTGTAGCAGAACCTGGGTCTCAAGCTCAAACTCAAACTACGAGTGCCTATAACTAGTGGCCAGCTAACCCACTCTTTTATATCCCCCAGACTGATTGGCCAGACACAGATCTTTCCACTCCTTGGCAATGAGTACAGCAGCAAGTCATGGGGAAAGATTCCCTTCTGCACTATCCTTTCAACCTAGCTACTTACACTTACCTTTAGCAACTCAGGCCATTATTTTTCTTGTCCCTTTACATGTGCAGGAAGAAATCTTGTGGGATCATGTTGTGAATTAAACAAATACACCAGACTGGTTTATGATGTGGCTTGGAGAAAGAGTTGTGTCAGCACTGCTGAGGGTGTTGTGAAGCAGCAGTGGGATGAAAGGCAGGGGCAGGAAAGAGCAAGAATTTTCTGGTCCTGCATGACTGCCCAAGCTTTCCCTCAGTGAAAACACTGGTTTTTCCAAGAACTGGAATACTCCAGTTTTACTATTTAACAATCCTAACAGTTACAGCAACCTTGCCCTGGATTTGCGCGATGCCTCAAATAATTTCAGATTATCTCTCCATTTCCTTGTGGATGTTTTGCCAATACTCTGCTAATTCTCCTTCAAAGACTTTATTTTCTTTCTCCTTCTTTATAGAATCATATATTTGTTTAGAATAGAAAAGACCTTTAAGTCCAACCTGCAGTTTTGCCTCCTGAACTGGGAAACTTAATGGCAGAAACAGATCCTCTATGGCTACAAAGCAAGAAGGAGTAAAAGAAACTCCTGATAGCCACCATCAGCCTTAATCCATCCCTTCTATGAGAGAGTCACAGCCAGTAGTGGAGAAGTGAGGACCAAGGATCACTTAAAAAGGGAAAATCCCAGCCCAACATTGAAGAGGAGGTCTAGTATCACTTACAGGACAAGGATTTAGGAACATGACTCACCTAAAAAATGAGCTGCTACCCAAGTTAATCTGCAAGCAGTTAGTTTAAGTCTCGAAAATCAGCCAAACTCTCAGGTAACATGGGAACATTTATTGCACAGTGTGGGGATCAACTAATTTTCTCTTTGTCACGAGGGAGGTATTGTGAGGTTTGCAGTAGAGGTCATTAGTTATTAGGAAATAAAATGGCTCTAAGAACACATGCAATCATGGTATACCATGATTGCACAAATACATACAAAAAGAATTGCAACATCTACAGACAAGCTGGCACTGTAGCCCAGGTGAGCTTTTGGTTTGACAGCTATTTCTAGAAGACATACCCTGCTCTTTCCACAATGGGTTTAGCATTTTTCATTTTCAGCTGAATTAAAAGATAAGTCACTTTATCACAGAACAACTCCAGCATAGCTCAGGTTTCAGCCTCTGAGAGAACTATCGTGCACACAATATAATCTATTAAGACAATTTGACATTCCTTTCCTAATGCCTAGGGTAAACAGCCTCTTTATTCCAGAATTTATTGTATCTTTGTTTTCACTGAAATAGCCTAATATGATGCTTTCATGTTTTTCTCCAAGTATCAGAGCAAACAGATCTCAGGCTGTAAGTCTTCCCTGTGCCCTATCTTAGAGCAAAATATTCAGTTCCGCAAGAAAGCAGAAGAAACCCAGGATAAAAATAAAAATTACTTTCTTTCCCCACAGAGAATACTTAGCTGTATCCAACACATTTTCTTGAAAAACATTATCAAGTCCAAGTGAAAAGATGCATGTTTTACTCATGCAACTTGTCCCCCCACTAACAGGGGACAATATTGACACAATCAAGATATACAAGAAGAGCTTGCTGCTGTTACTGTTAGGACCTTAAAGCACAGTCCTAAGCAAACAGAGTGAGCAGCTTCTAACCTCCTCCTGAAACCAGCCTCCCTTGACTCCCAGGGAGTTGTAGGGAGGAAAGTGGGAGAGAAGGGCATGAAACAACTTGAAAAGAAACATCAGTGATCTCTACCCTGTGTCTCCTGTCTGCTGTCATCAGCACAGAGAACCTTCTTGGTCCAAGACCCAGGAAAGGGCCCTTGTTTCCAAGGAGGCTCCCAAGATCTGCTGGAATGCTGGACCACCCAAACACAGCTCTAGATGAAGGGACCAACCCCGAGCTGCCTGCACTTCATTATTCCCTACCCACTGTAACTTCCATTTTCCTTGCAGGAGTCACTTTAGCCCACAGGCTAAAAACTAATCAAGTAACAGTTTGATTACCTTTGTAGCATGACACCCCAAATGAGCTAACTACGTTTTTTTCCCCTGTTATTGTGACTCCTAGGGCAGGTGTTTTAGAGACTCCCAATGAAGAGAGAAATTTGTGTGAGCTCCTATGGAGGCCTTTTCTCGCTAAAAAATTACATAAAGAGCATCCCAATTAAATCCTATTCCACATGAATAAATACCCCTTTCACAGAAGTATTTGCTGCAAAATAACAGCTGATGGCTGCTGTACAGCCAATGGATGAAGCACACCTGCTGATCTGGAGATCTTCATGGCAAAGCTGAATTAAACATGAACTTTGTGAAGGGTTGCATAAATGTCCTGCTTTTCTCTCTCATTACAAAACCTACTTGTCATCCCAATAAGCTTCCAGAAACGATGTATTTTAATTTCCCTTTTCTACCTAGAACACCACGTGTCATGGTTTTCCTTTGAGAGCACACACCACCACCTTCCTCCATTTCTTACAAACGACGATATTCCCCACTTTGTCACAACCTACAATCCATTATCACCATCAGCTGCACCTTTTGACAGGCTGTATCTCCCAATAGAGACACTCTCATGCAAAATCCTGGCATGTGCTGTGACCTCTACTCTGCCAAAGCTCTTTGGATGCAAAGCAGGAGGTGCATCAATGTCCCTCACCAGGGCAAAATGCTTGGTCAGTGACCCCAGCTCACAGTAATAAATGTAGAGACCTCTGAATTGCCATTTCCAGGACTCAAAGTGGTGGGGGAAGACAAAATGTCCAAATTGGTCCTTAAAAAAACCCCACAACATCCTTTCAAAAACAAAGATTTTTCATAACCCTCCATTCTAGCACAGAAGATAAATGCTGAAGTAAGGATAATTCCCTGAGGGAAGGAAACACCAAGTTTTAAGTCAGCTCTAGTTATTCCTCCTCCTCATTTCTTCTCAATCAGTGCTTGCTATGACTTCTACTATTAAACTGTTTCTCATTTATCTTTCCCAGTCAAATCTTTTTGTTTAAGTTGTTCTTTAAAACTCTTTCTGATTTGCTGACTATTATCAGAGTGAGGTGAGGCACAGAATTACAGTCCTCCCTCTTAGGGAAGCATCACAATGCCTTTGCCTAAACACATGAAACTGTACTGGGTTCATCTCCATTTCATATTTCAGCAGCTTGGGGGCTTCTCCTGCCTGTTTACTACAGAGCAGCATCTGTCTTTTTCTCAGCTCTCCCTGCTCCTCCCCATCATGCTACAAAGGTGGACTTCATTTTACTACCTTCTGTGAACCTTTCTTTGGACTGCCTCTGCAGAAAGTGAAAATTGTCTTAGGTTGCCCAGAAAATCCATTCTGTCAGAGTGGGGCATTACCAGTTCTACCAGTTACAGAGGCTGGAGAATGGTAGGACAGGACATGCTCCAGGACTGCACTCTCCTGGCACTGCACAATCACAGAAGGAAAAGCAGTCAGAACTGCAAAGATACTAAGGTAAAAGTCTTCACTTTGGAAGTAAGAAAAACAAACCAACCAAACAAACCTTTACAAGATTTTCAAAATCACTTCAGGTTTCCTGCAACTTGAAGGTCAAAAGAAACTCTTCCAAGCTGCTTTACATCAACTCCACATGGAAGTCTCTGTATTTAAAATACAACATTTTAAATTGTGTATTTTTATACAGTATGTGAAAGTACTTGAAATAGGTCTCTTTTTTTGAAATAGGTCTTCAATTTTTCTAATTATCACTCATTTGTTTTTTCTCCATTTTGCCTTCTCCTTCCTTTTTGTTTAAGCACTGTGGCAAATCACATCCCATATTCCAGTATAATTAAGCCCTTGAAAAAATTTGATGAAGTTACAGTTGGTGTTGCCCAGTTTGAGGGGAATAAGTCATTATTTGCAAAAATCCCAAACACTGATGCATGGGATGTGATAAAACTAGGGTTCCATCAGTTAGTTCTTTTTTTTTGCTGCTAAACTACTAAGTCCTGATATTGGATAGAAACTGCAACTTCAGTAGAGGAAATTTTCTTAATTTCTGTTACATCTGTGCAGAAAATATAAATTTGTAAGCCTGTGCTCTAGACTGCTCAGGTGCCTGTGTCTCCTAGAGGAATCTGAGGGAGAAAAGTGTTACCTGTGGTACAGGAAGATGGAGTGTGGCACTGGATGGGAAGCATCCAAGGGGCCTGAATGAAGTTGTTGATGTCACTGGAAGTAAACAATCTGGTGTTTTGGGAATGCATGGAAACTGAGAACACACCCATGGGCAATAAAAGGCAAATGTCAAGATCATCTTCAGGATGGGGAAAGAGAAAGAAATTTCCAGAAGTGAAAGATGACCCATTCTGTATTTCTGTAATTCTGTGTTTCATATTACTCTGACTGTAACCACATTTCATAGCATTTTTCCTTAGAAAAAGACAAGGAAGAAGAAAACAAACATATAGAAGGGGAAAGGGGAGCTGAAGTTCAGTTTTCTTTCTGGGCTGGCATTCAGTTTTGCTTGCTGTAAATGGTATACTGGCCTCTGGGAAATATCTCCAAATAACAGGCCTTAAAACCAGCCTTCATTAGCACTAATGAAGATGATGAAAAAAAAAAAAAACCAAAACTCAATACAAATAATCCTGTAGCTTAGGCAAAAACAACTTAGACATTATAGATAGACATAAATACAACTAATTCTTCCAAGCTAAATAAAGAACTCTAGAAAAGAAAATAAAAATACTTACAAAACCACTGAGTTTCACAGAGTTATGCAACTTCTCTATAGTTTTGTTTTTTAGTGTACTAATCAAACACCTAGATTCTGAGTATGACAATTCCTGGTTTTGAACAATAGATTACTATGGAGCCCAATAGTTATTTTGGTGAGAAAGGCCTTCCTGAGATGTCTCAGTCTCCTGCCTCAACCTGCTCCCCAGAAAACAATTCCTTTTCATCGAAGGAACACTGCCTGCTTAATGACAATCAGAATCAAATATTTTTATCTTCCCTGCATTGGGAAAGCCTCCAAATAGCTACTGAATGACTAAAACCAGGGAGTGTCCAAGCAGGGAGACTGATTCAGAAAAAAAAGCTTTGTGTCTGCTCTCTGGAAGCCACAGCCTGTGAGCTGGCTTATTCTATTCTTGTTACCCTGAGAGCAGATTTCTACATCTTTCTGAAGTGTTGTTTTATCAGCATGAAAACCCAAAATGTAATCTTACTACTCCAGTGGTATTTCCATGAAGGCTTCTGTGGGAAGCTGGGATGAGCAGTGGCTCTGTTCCATGCACAGCCAAGTGCTCTTCCTTCTGGCTGCTGCTGCCATTCAAGGTCACTGATGCAGACAGCCCAAAATAAAATAAAAATAAAAAAAATTAAAAAAAAAACAACAGAAAAACAATGGAAAGAGATTCTGACTCTCCTTGTTGGACACTCCTCTTTCTGCCCACTAAAAATATGAGGAGCAAGAAGTATTTGGCCTTTAACTTTGAGGTCTCATATGCAAGAGCAGAGTGACTACATAATACTACTTTACTGTTACTGACACTAGCCCTAGAAAGGGCCAGAAGTGAAAGAGTATAAAAAGTAAGAAATAGATCAGCACCTAGAGCTGAGAAATTATTAGATATGAATGAGTGTTTCAGATATCATATAAATAAAAGAATATATTTAATTGAAAATTTTCTGGTGTGTCAACAAAACAAAAGCAGAAAAGTATTAGTGAGCAAGCTGTTTTTTGACAGTGTCTTGACAAGTTCTTTAAGGGAAAATAATTTCCTGACCACCAAAAGATAAATAAATTTTGTCTTTGTTTTGTGAAATATTTATTACTTGTCTTGATCATTCTCTGTCTTTCTATGATGCTTGTGCTGCTCTGGGCTTTTTTCTCCTTTTCTGCAGATCTCTTCTCCCCTGAGTACTTCTTCCCTTAGCTCTGAAATATTTCACTTTTAAAATAAATATAGAGGAACTGCTGCTTCCCTAGAGCATTCCCAGAGGCAGCTCTAAATGACTTTCAATGTAATGCTGATTCCTGGGTCATCCACCTGATGTGGCTGTTTCTTCATTAGGTCAAACCAGAAAAGACACAATATTTAAAAGCCCTGCAGAGTGGGAAACCTGCGTGGCTAAAACTTAGAATTCTTGGCTTCTCTGTAAAAGACTGCAGAGAAGTGGTACCATAATATAGCTGCCTGAATAGCCATAGTAGATTTGAATTAATTTACTTTAAAATGTATGAAATACATCTTTGCTGCTAAGAAAGTTATTTCATGTCACCCTGCAGCTTTTGATTTTTACCCTCTGCCTTTCCCACATAAAAGCACAGTTACAGAATAAGGAAAAGCATGTCCATCTACTTTCGAAACAGTTAAAGGTGCAGGACAGCTGATAGTATTTATTATAATATACATTAATATATATTAATTAATTATAATAATTAATTAGACTTCATGACAAGGCTTTGGGTTCAAGAAGGGCCTCTGGTAGACTAGACTCAACAACAACTGGACTCTGTTTCTAGTCATTACACTCTTTCTGGGCAACCTTTCAAGTCAAATCCAAAAAAAGCTTTATGATTTTTACTGACTTCTCCCGCATATTATTCTTTTCTAATCTAAGCCATACATAGCAGTTTCCAGCTCACTGCAGCATTGTAAGGTAGAGAAATAGTGGTGCATTTAATTTAGATCCCTTAATCTAACAGAAGAATAAGGAATCTGATCAAAGGACACAGAAATCACATGGGGAAAAAAGGAGGAGAAATTATCTGCTATAGAGGATTTCATTCCTCTATAGCATTCATTCAGTGCCTGGTAATTCAGGCTGGAATGGGGATGCACCTGGGTTTGGGTGCATTCCCTCTGACATAACAGGAACATTGTAAAGCAAGAAGCGTCTAACAAATAACATATGCAAAACCATTTTAGTTGCTGCCCAGCTATGACAAAAACCTTGTTCTTAGCTGCTCAAATAGAGAAACTGAAAACAGCTGTTGGAGTTGCTGAAGATGCTGAGCAATTGTTGAGTGAAGTTGTTACAGCAACTGACAAAACCAGACTGCATCCTGCAGGCTGGAGCTGTGTCAGGGCAGGGTCAGGGTGGATATCAGGGAAAGGTTCTTCCCCCAGAGGGTGTGGGGCACTGACCAGGCTCCCCAGGGAATGGTCACAGCCCCAAGGCTGCCAGAGCTCCAGGAGGTTTTGGGCAACGCTCCCAGGGATGCACAGGGTGGGATTGTTGGGGTGTCTGTGCAGGGCCAGGAGATGATCCTTGTGGGTCCCTTCCAACTCCAGATATTCTACAATTCTAAGGAGGGATTCCAGAGAAAATTTAAGGAGGAACAAATCTGGAGTGAGAAGCAGAGGACAAGGCATTGTTGATGGAGCAGTTTAACACACCAACTGGGTCTTCCAGGGAGCTGTGAACAGAGAGTGCAAAGGCCACATGGTGAGAGGAGAGAAAAGGAGAGGGTGACTATGAGCGCAGCCAAAGCTTGCTGAGGACTAAAAGCAGCTCCTGGGTTAAGGGAAGACAAGTAAAGGCACTGACCTCTGAGGAGTCTTCAGAAAAGAAAAGCACTTTTCTGTGCACTTGAAATACTGATTTTCTAATTGCACGAGGATGGCCAGTTAAAGAGCCTGTCCTGCAAAGTTAATAACCTCAAAGGATATCATTAAGCACCTAGCTTCTAAGCATGTTAGATCTCTTTGGAGGCAGAAAAATGAAACAGGGTGATAATATGACTTACGACTTTCCACTATTAGGCGTGACAACTGTAGCTGTAGAGGCTGAGACTTGTGTAACCTCCTTTTTCCAACTCCAAACCTGAAACAGCCGAAATTGCCAGTGCAGCTGCATACAGTGTGAACTGGTTTGTCCATTCTTTCCCCAAAACCACAGTTTAGAAAAGTAACAAAAGAAATCACTGTTAAAGTGCAACCTACACTTCATCGTCTGAAACAGGATTTCCTCGCCTGTCCTGGTTAACATGTCACAGACAGAATTATGCTTAAAGCCATCTAAAAAACCCCTTATTTGCAACTCTTCCTATCCAAGGAGGCTCTTGGTACTCCCAGAGAGCTGGTACACAAACAGATTTCATCTGACTTAGAGTGACAAAAGAAAAATCTGTAGGTCTTAAAAATAATATTAAAGCACAGTGACATTAGAGTGCTGTTTCCTTCAAATCACTCACATAGTATCAGATCTATTTTTAAGCTGCCTCTCTCTTCAGTGAGGGATGATAGGATGAATTTGGCTGAATGTTGGGAAGAGAAGCTTGCTGTGCTGTGGAGAATTAAGCACTGATACTGCATTAAGGCCAGGGAAGGGGCAGGAAGCATGGAAGGGTGAGGAACACAGGATACATGCTGGGGAGACATGTAACAGACAGAAAAGAAGTGGTTAACAGCATTCACCTGGAAACTCAGTGACATTAAAAAGCCTGACATTTACTGCCAGCGAAGCTGCTCTGGAGGCACCAAACTCCTCCCAGAGCTAAGCTACAGGCAGGCCTAGGAACACTTCTGAGTCAATCAGTCCAACTAATCCAAGCCCAGACTTACAGTTCTTTTAATTCTCAAGTCAGAAAGCCATCTAGTTAGAAAAAGAATTTGCTAGATAATCACTGGCAGAACCTGTACGAGCCTCAGACTGTCTTCACATACACTGAGGAACCAGGCTTCTTCTCTGTCACCAAATACATACTAAAAATACTGGTTTAATTTTTTTGGCACTGTTCAGGGAACATTTTTTCTTTAAGGCCAGGTTCGTTTATGGTTTTATATGGGAACGGTTAAGTAGGGAGCTCTTTGAAAACCCTGATACAATATAAATATTTAATCCTTAAGTAAATCCATTGGACCTTGCTCCTCTGTTCTCAAGCTTAGAATCTACCAAAGGCAGCAAAAGAAATTACAAAGTTCTGTTGTAATTCCTAAGAAAACAAAGGAACTCCTTCACAGGCCAGGTGTTTAGCAAGCATATTCGAAGACAGCAATACAGACTCACATGAGCAGAGATTACACCCACGCACAGACACCCACAGGACAGAGGGAATGAGAGCTGGAGTCAGAATTCGCTGCAAAGCTTTGGGTGGCAGAGGCATGTTTAAGTCAGTGAGGCATTGCTTTTACAATTACTTTCAGACACACATAAGAACTCAGCTTTTAAAGAAATATTTCAAATGCTGGAAAGCTTTAAAATTTACTCATTTCGTAACAGTGCAATATTTACCATTTCAATGTCATCTGAGCAAATATTCTCAATCTTTCATTGAACTTTTCTACTCCAAGCATCACTACAAAGTAAAAAACTCATTACTTCATTAAAATAATCTTCTTGCTGTGTTTAGAAAGGTATAGAAATAGGATAAAATCCTATGACAGGCCTGTCACCTTTAATTATTTCATAGCTGGGTGCTTTTTATATTTCTCATTGATTAAATGAGAACAACTGTAAAAGTAACTATGAAGTTTTCCATTCTCAAAATTATTGATTTCTCTGACATGAAAGTCAGAGCTATTAAACACAGTGATCTGGTTGTTCTTTCCATTCAGAAGAGGTTTCCTAACTTGTTTGTGCAAAGGAACATCTGTTCAGGCAGGGCAGCTTTCCAAACTTGTTCATATATCTGGCTGCCCTAACAGTTGCCATCCTGCCACCAAAAGCTGCAAATAACCAGGAAGTTCACGAGGGAAAATAGTTCTTATCTTACAGCCACTGGTGGACAATTCTCAACTGTAACTGCAAATATTAGCAATGCTTCTTTCCCATTCCCCTCCCAAGATGAACAGATGGTAAAAGACACAAAAACCAAAAAATCCTGGCTCTGATGCAGACACTGGTGAAGGACTGCTCCTTCCAGCAGAACTGAGGACTCAGGCCCTATCTCCAAGCCACCTGACCATCCTGTCACCATCAGAAACGCCTCCTCAATTTTTCACAACAGCCTGGAAAAAAGAGGTGTGGATTTGCCTGTTTTCAATTGCAACAGTAATCTAATTGGGAGAGGACTTGAAATCTTTGTTGCTCAAGACATCTTATGTGACAGGGGAGGTGTCACCTCTTCATCAAGAGGAGGCAACACCTTCATCTCCCCCCTTGGTCCAGGAGCCTTCCCTCCCTGCACATCTTTGACTCTTCCTGCCAGAGGACACACTTGTTATGCTGAGCACCAGCTGTGCTCTTGGAAAGCTGATGTCACCAAAAGTGACTGAATTACTGCCATTCTCTGCCGTGAGTCTCTGTGGCTCCCCCCAGAGCAGGGTAAGGCAAGTCCCTTGTCACTGCATGGGAGTGACCATCGTGTTGACCACTGGGTCACTGGCCAGTTTTAAAATCTTTCATATAAATATGAATCAATTCAATCTGTTCCCTTGCTGCTAGCAGCCTCCTCTGACTGGATGGATACCTGTAACATTCCTCCTTCTCTCCTACCTATTAGGCCCTTTTTACCTGCTTCAGCTGAAAACGTGGTGGGGTGTGGAGCAGAAGTAGCAGGAAGCATCCAGGAGTCCTGGGTGACTGCAGAGCTAAGAAGGAAAGCACAAAGCTCTCTGGCAGTGAACAATGAATATTCTAAAATATATCTAAATTACAAGAAGAAAGTAAAAAAGAGAGATGAAAGCTGACCTTGCTTCAACTGAATCAGCAGATTGCAGCTGGAGAGGAGGAGCACGCTTGTTTTCAAAACAATAAAACACAACAAGCACACATCATTCTGCAACTACCATTCTTAACAGCACTCTTCACACAATGCTCTTCTGTCACACAATAAAACCAGATCCTTTGTTTCTACTAATAAAAAACCAAAACAGCAGTATAAGAAAACAACAAACCAACCCGAAAAACAATCCCTTCTTCCCACAACAAAACAAAAACGCCCAAAGGCAACTCCAACATTGTCAGTGCTCTAAAGACATGATACACTCACCAAAGCAAAACAGATAGAAATGTGTTTACCAAACCCTTTCATTTGTAGCGTCCAAACCATCAGCCAAGGGAAGAACATCCTGAAATGACCCTGAAGCAGCAAAGGACTGCAGGGATAACCTGGTCGAGCTGTGATCAAGCTGCTTCCAGCACCAGGAGTGCTAAAATCCCCTCCAGACAGCACTGCTCCTCAATTAACACTGCTCGTTTAAGCCATGTGACAGCTGGCACTTTGGATGTCCCTTTGAATCTCTCAGCTCACACCGTGCCCCAGTACTGCCAGACTAAGGTGCAGCACAGATGTGTCCTCAGCTGACACAACCTCTTAACCCTCTTTTTTTAAACATCTCCATCTAACAGCAACCTCCTTGCACAAGGGAAAGGCAGCACCTCACCCAGCAAAAGTTAACAGGCTTGGAGCAAACTCACCCTGCTGCTTGCCCCAAGCAGAGCAGTGGATTTGAATGCTGGGGCAGTCATTTTGGATCTGCATGAAGAATGGCAAGCAAACAGATGTGATTTGAAAGAGAGAACACAAATGCATGTGCAACATTTAGGGCTGCAAAAGACTGAGAGTTGTGGGTAGTACCTTCCTATTTTGACCATTTTACATTCATGGAAGTGGAGCTTTGCAACACAGAGACAATTCCTCTTCCTCACCAGGAAGACTCTTAATTTTTAATTACTCAAACCATATTTTGATTAGATAAAGGTGTTATAGGATGAAGGTTTCAAATCCGAATTCACGCCTCAGCTGTGCCTACCTGTTGACTTGCCCTATTCACCAGCAACACTGAAGAGCAGAGTTCTGTGAAGACAACTTTAAAAAACCACTAACACACACCAAAAAACCACTCCAAAACTTGTCAGACTCTGCCAGGAACTTGTCAAGCCAATAAGGGGGGTGGTGGATGTTTCCTCTTCTTTGCATTGTCAGAACAGATTTTGTCAGCAATTCCAAGAAAGTTTAAATAACAAAATTTCTTTTTGCTTTGTCACAACTTAATTTGAATCAATGTTCTGATGAGGAAGAGTGAGTGATTACAGGAGTAAATTCTGCCTTCTGGTAGTCTTTCCTCATGGGTACCATGGCAATGAGACAGCAATGTAAGATTCTCCCAAGGAGAACAAATGCAGCTTGATTAGGAGAAATGCAACCAGGAGAAAAGATCAAATCCATAGCATTAATATTATAAGAAATTGCCAAACAACTGAGTTTTACTCAGTGCTGATACATAAAGGTTTTTTTAAAAAACATGTCACATCCTTTCTCAAAGTCTGTGATATTTTTAGATAGATTTTTGGTGGTTTTCTCATAACAAAATGAAAGGTAGAAGGCTTGTTTCAGTTCTGGAATATATATTTAAGGGAGTTTACCTATGCTAAAGGCTGCATTCCAGTTGGCAGCAGTGTGAGCAGCGTTAGTGTGTTAAGCCTAAGATGTCTACTGTCTTATCAAGTGCACAGTGACAAGAGGCAGTAAAGCCTGTCATTACAGGTCAGCCATCATCCTGAGCTCTGTCCCCAGCTTGATCCACCTGGAAACAGGTATCTCAGCTATTGTGCCTAATCTAGATGGATACAATCTGATTTTGGCTACAGAGATTAAAGTGCTTTGTACCCACTGGAAATTGCTACTTCACCAAAACTAACCTAGGACCTTCTTCCTAGATTGGTTCCTTTAACAGGAACCAGTGCTCTCCTGACAAGAGAACAGGAGGAATCCCAAGCAAAAGTGAGAGAGAGATGAAGTTTTTCTAGAAAAAAGGGTGTAGGAGCAGGAAGGCATCTGTGATGCACTCTGTAATGAAACATCACCGAGGTGCAGGAAGTGAGACATATGCTGCGATTCCCAGCTGGCTGACAAACATGTTCCCAGCCCTGCGGCTTAGGACTGTTTGAAAAGCAGCTGGCTGGCAATGTAGAAGGTTCTCCTAAGGTGAGGAGAATTTTTCTAGGACTGACCAAAGAACAGAACTGATGCTCCTTATTACCTGCTGGGAAGAGTCAGGTCTACAGGACTGATTTAATGCAAAACCTGGGTGATGTGTTTACTAGAGCAGCCACAGCATTGTCCTGGTGTGAAAGGAAGACAGCCCAGCACGTGATGCTCCCACAAGACTTGGTATCTGCTCCTTGATTAGAAACTGAGAGGCAAACCAGAAAAAATCTTAGTCACAATCTCATTTGCAAAGCCAAGACAGACAAGCAACTGAATTGTCCCTGCTGTCTCTGTAAGATGAACAGATATTCTCAAAACCATGTTAATTATATGTCATAGGTTTAGTATTTCATGGTGATGACTTTCAAGCAGAGAACCAGAACTGTTTTATTTTAAAATTTAAAAACTGAAACAGCTTTTAAAGTTTAAACTTTTAAAAACCTTTTAAAATGTTAACATTTTAGTTTATCACTTGGGAAGAGGTAGGCTGACAACGTGGACAGTTTAACCAGAATAGTTTTCCTCCTCAAATTCACAGGCCAGTAATTTTTCCTCTCTGATTTTTCAGATAGCACTGAATTCTAATGGCAAATAATCCTTATCCAACAACTGCACCTGCACCTGTGTAATCTATCCAGAGACATTTTATTTTCTTTCATCTTTCAAAATACTGTAGAAAACCAACTAATCCTTGCTTAGGAAAGGAAAAGAGAAAGAACTTGTAGAAAGAGCTTCTTTTTGTTCTGCCCAGCTCCCACCCGCACCTGCAGACAAAATTCAGGAGCAGAACTGGGGAAGTTGGTCCAGAATGAGGGATAGAAACGTTTCCAGCCATCCGCATCTGAGTTGCAAGGTGCTCCCCTCCTCCTCCTCCTCACCAGACGGGTGTGAAAAATCAAAATGTGGAGTAACTGCTCAGGTACTAGATTCTCCCTCCCAATCCACAGAGGAATGCAGCCTCTTCATTTATCTCCAGGCTTTTCTTACCTGCCAGCACACGTGTTGTGGCGTAGCAAGGTGGAAGACAATAGATGCACTATTATCTGCAATCTTTGCAAAATGCTATCAGGAGCAGGACTCTCCCTTTCTGCATCTCCTGTGTTAATTAAACATTCCTTTAACCAATGGAAAATTTAGAAATTATATTATTGCTTGTGCTGTTTTAGCTTCTTGGAATAACAAGCTTATATTACATATGTGCCTTCAACTCTAATTTAAGACCATAGAGACTCCAAAGATGTAACAATTTTAATAATAATTTAAAAAATCCTCTTGACTCCAAGAATATTATTCTTAAGTATCATTAACACAGCCTTAGTGACATTTCCTGTTGGACATAAACAACCAGAGAAAACTCCCCTCCACTGGAACAAGATGAAGTGTTACAGGTACCTCTCCACTCATTTTGCCTTTTATACTCTGGCCTGTGACTGGGAACACCACCAAATAATCTAATTTTTCATGTATCTTTCACTGACAGAGATGTCGAAAGTTGAACTATCTGCTCCCAACTGTTATATTATTCAAATTATCTTAGCCTCCTATGAGAAAAGGCTGGGAGAATTAGGATTGTACAGCCTGGAGAAGAGAAGGCTTTGGGGTGACCTCACTGGAGCCTTCTGGTACCTGAAGGAGCTGACAGGAAAGATGGAGAGAGACTCTTGACAAGGGCTGGAGTGACAGGACAAGGGGAATGGCTTCAAAATGACAGAGAGTAGGTTTAGATTAGATAGTAAGAAAAAATTCTTCCCTGTGAGAGTGGTGAGACCCTGGAACAGTTTATAAAGAGAAGCTGAGGCTGCCCCATCCCTGGAATTGTTCAAGCCAAAGTTGGTGGGAATTGGAGAACCTGGGATAGTGGAAGGTGTCCCTGTCCATGGTAGGGGATTGGAACAAGAGGATCTTTAAGGTCTCTTCCAACCAAAATCATTCTGTGATTGTGTGATTCCATATCTAGTATCTGGGAAGCATCTGCTGAGCAAAGCAGATGGCTGGCTAGAGACCCTCAGAAGAATACAACAGTTCTCCTAATAGTGGTTTCCTCACTTAGCATATAGGACTCCACAACCCAGATTTGGTAACAAGAGCAGCGTTTCCCCAGGAGGCTGCAGGAAGAAGGGGCAGCTGGAAGCAGGCTCCCTGGTTGCATTGCTTCTCCATGCAATCACCCCTTTGACACAAACCAGGCTGAACCCTTCACATTACATGAGCAAGGGAATGATTGTGACACTGGTCTCAAAAGCCCCAGAGAGGCACAAAGAGTACTCCAGAGCTCACCTACAGTTTATGTAACTTGTTTGGTCTGTGCGTATCTTGCAGTCTGTTACATCCTCCAGTATTTCACAGGTGCCCCAAATTACGTTAGGAACTTTGCCTTATCATGGGTGTGTGCTGCTGCGCCCACAGATGTGGATAGACAGAAAGGCAATTTTTTTCCCAAGCAATCCCAAGGTTGACTGAAAACGAGCATCAGCATCTTTGTACTTTATTATAGTGTGCTGTCCAGTGAAGACATCCTTGTCTTGCTGGTGTGCAAGGATGAGCAGTTTCTTTCTGACAGCTACATACAGATCACTTTCTCTCTTCATGGAAAAGCAGGATAACAAAACCCTGCATCACACAAGGATTGTGGCTCCTATTCAAGAGCTGCCTTGAGGCTCTTGCCTCAAGGAACAGCTGTTACCTTCACCTACTTTAGCAGGCCCCTGGACTGTAGAATTCACTTGGCAAAAGGAAGGCATTGGCATGGAAAATGTAAGCAACCAGTACAACAGCAAAGCTGCAGAATACCATTCTAAGGCTGATACAGTGGCTGTGATGATAGCAGCTGATAAAGTGACAGAGTGGTAAGACCAAGCACAGCAACCAGTGACTCTTATCGAAGGGCGGAGGATGATGAGTGTTTATCACTTTGTTATTGCTGCTGCCCGACACCAGGAGGAAAGAAAGGGTGGAAGAATATATTACAGGTATCTGATACAAGATGCATAGCCCATCTCACTTTATAGCCCCTACAAACTTAATTTTTAATTACAGTCTTACTATGACATTGATCAGGTTGGAGAGGAAGAAGAAAAAGAGGTGGCAGGCAGAGGTTTTTATATTAACACATACCTACCGACATTTTAAGAAAAAAGGACAAAGAAAACAACAGGAAAAATGTCAACTAAGTGCACAGTGTTTGTTAAACATAAATGTGCTTTTTTCTCAGTGGCAATCTTTAATTTGTAGCTCCTTCTACAAGAGAAAGGGAAGAAAGGAATAAGAAAGGAAGAAGAAAGGAAGAAAAGAGAAAGAAAGAAAAGAAAGAGAAGAAAAGGAAGAAAGAGAAACAACTTACAGCTCCAACTTTGGTACGACTAATTTTTTCAGTGATTTAAGAAGTTCCCCTTGGTATTCCTACAGTTTGGTATTCTGCAGGCATTTGGGCTTCAGTGCCTAACAAATGGAGATAACTGTGAATCAGGTATTTTCCTTTGTGTGATTTAAGACTGCAATTTCTTTATAGGTACATTTATAGGAGTGAAACTATCCCTTCCAGGGGTGAAAAGGTACAATTCTCAGTCTAAGAATCCAAAAATCCCAAAAAAGGAGGTGACATCATGGCTGGCAGAAAACAACAACCTGGTTTTTATCAGAGAAACAGTATTTTTCATTCTGTTAATCTATTTCAGGAAGTTTACCTGCTTGGTTCAGAAAGGTACAGAAAACCCTGTTTCCCAATTCACATCACTGAACTGCAGCCATGGGCCCAGAACTCATTATATAAGTCTGCATCAACATAAAGCAATGAAACAGTTCTTGACCAAAAAAACCCAGCTGTTTAAAGCAGTACCTGGAAGGAAGTTTTGACAGTGAAAGTATGCATATATGCATATCTGGAAGAAAATATATCCCAATTAGTTCTACTTAACACATTACGGTAGGAGCAATAATTTATGTATGGCAGTTTTGTAATTAATTATGTGTATCTGACACACCCAGTGTGACACAGTATCACATGAGCTTTTATAATATGCTACCTGGGGAAAAAAAAGCAACATACCTCTAAATATCATGCATTGCTAATTGGAAAACATGCATGGAAATGAAAAATCTGTTTTAATATTTGCTATTCAAAAATTTAAAAACAGGCACAAGCTAGCAATCTGCAATAGATCATCTTCTGCTTATTTTAGGATATTGGAGTGGAGGGGGAAGCAAAGGAAAAACTTTCTGTAGATCTCATTTATGGAAAATGTGGCATTACATAAAAAGCCAATCACAGCAGGACTCCTTCCATTTCTCAGGTACCTTGAAATGCTTCTAGGAAGCCACATTAAGAGTTATTTTTAAGAAAGATTTACGACTTGTTAAGAAATTCTAATTAAGCTTCCCACCATTCCATGGTATTTCCATGAAACATCTTTAAACAGCATCGAGCAAATGCCTCCAGCTATCCCTGTCTGTCTGCTTTTTAGTTTTCATATTTCCAGCTACTGTGGAAAAGGAACTTTGTTTATCTCCCAGGTTTAAAAAGCCCTCAACTCCTCTTCCCTTCCCATGGGTGGACAGGTGATGGAAACAGTTAAATTCTTACCATCCCCAGCATGTGGATTTGTTAGGTGCACATACTGCACGTGAATGACAATGAAACTCCAGGCAGTAGCACTTGACCTGCAAAATCAGTGGCTTTGAAGCAAGAAGAGCCAGGAAAGGAGCAGCTGCTCAGTTTTCTCTGCTGGAAATCATTCTTTGCATAGTTTACAATGAAGATGTTTTCAGCCTGACACTATCAAATTAGCAGGCAACAAAAACTATTCTTTCCTGACATTCTGTCTTCTGGTTTCCTGCCACTGATCCAGGTCCCTGACTGTGACCACAGACACAGAGACTCCTGTGGGGGTCTATGAATCACTGCCAAAATCTGCAGGTAGAAGGGACAGAGAGAGATATTGTAATATAGGCAATATATTGGAATTTCCACAAATCAAAAAAGGCTCAGTAACACTGCTTATACCAATTCCACCCATTTACAGCTTGGGAAAGGAAGGGGTTCACACTGTGCACCACACTAGGTGCTGAGACTGGAAGGCAGGGAAAGTAACATCAGGTACCAAGCTGATGATTTCATAGAGGCTGGTACCTTCTGCTGTTTTTCATGTCATCCTAGCTTGGGGCAGTATGAAACACATAAAACAGTCAGTAAATTAAGTAGATGACAAGTCTTGGTACTTATCTGAATTTTCCATGTCTTTGCCTTTAGGTTTGATGCTGTAATTCAAGATTGCTCTCATGTTACCACTCCTACATACACTTATCTAAACCTAGCCTCAACCCTTGAAGCTTTCATGCCAGCATTTATTAATAAATAAAAAAAGAAAATACTCTAATTTTTTCTAAATTGGTAGATACATAGCTTAAAGAAAAATATAAAATGAAATAGAGTTCAAGATGAAAGAAAAACCCCCAGAAAGCCAAACAGCTACCATTAAATATAAACATCTTTTTTGGCTGTCTGAGACAGAGGTCACAACAACCTTGATGTATTAGCACCACTGAGACACAAGATGAAGTTCCTGTGGTGCTCCTGTAGTTACATGGGGACTACTTCTCTTTGAGCCTGTCATGCTGGGATGGTGTTGGGATTGATTTTCAACAGAAGGGTAAAATACCATGTCTGCTAGAAGCCAAGGCAGTTTAAAAAAACAAAACAAAACAAAAAAAAAGTAGTAAGATATTCTTTTCTTCCCTTTTCCTTTCTGCAGCAAAAGTTCTTCTGAAGATGGTACAAGAAGGCATTCTTGTTCATCTTTTCTTATGCTTATCAGTACAAACAAGATAATCCCTTTGTAAATAAATAAAATGTTTCAGGACACAATGGCATACAAAAAGTATTGAACAAACCCAAATTAAAAACTGTGTATATACCTTTTCTAGTTTATTCACCTTTGACTTTGCAGCAAATACATTTCCATCCCTGAGATCTGCTAGAGGGCAGAACATGTGGGAGGATAATGGTACAATTAAAGTTTTATCAGGATTTTAAACAAGAGAGACAAAGCAGTATGCATGAAAGAAGACAAAAGCAGTAACTCAGCCTGAACAGAGAGTCATAATTTCACTGTGGTTAAGATGTACATTTATCACTAATTCCAAAGATCATTAACTTTAACAACTGTTCAACTGAGCCAAAAACTTTTGGAGGTAAAATAAAGGGTTAGTGCCCTGGCAGAGATGTAAAAAAATCCCACCTTCCATCCTCTTACAGGCATTAGATAAAACAGGAAAGAGCTGTTTATATTATATGCAGGGCATATACACATTGAATGGTCATAAACTCACAGAATAGTTTGGGTTGGAAGAGACCTTAAAGATCATCTCATTTCTATCCCCTGCCATGGGCAGGGACACCTTCCACTGTCCCAGGTTGCTCAGAGCCCCATCCAGCCTGGCCTGGGACACTGCCAGGGGCAGCCACAGCTTCTCTGGGAAACCTGTGCCAGGACCTCACCACCCTCACAGGGAACAATTCCTTCCCAATATCCAATCTAACCCTGCTCTGTGTCAGTGTGAAGCCATTCCCCTTGTCCTGTCACTCCAGGCCCTTGTCAAAGAGTCTCTCTCCATCTTTCCTGTGGGCTCCCTTCAGGCACTGGAAGGCCACAATGAGCTCACCCCAAAGCCTTCTCCTCTCCAGGCTGAACAATCTCAATTCCCTGAGCCTTTCCTCCCAGCAGAGCTGCTCCATCCCTCTGATCCCCTTGGTGTCCCTGCTCTGGACACTCTCCAACACATCCATGTCCTTCCTGTGTTGGGGACTCCAGATTCTCCATTCAAGTTTGCAGCACTACTGCGCTCCTGTAGATGTATAGTCAGTAATTCCTAAGGACTTTCTTAATTATTTGTAATTACTGCTTTTATCACTATTTATTGGTATTCAAAGATGCCTCTGTATATTCACAGCAAGATGCAAGAAACACCCAGCAGCTCTTGGCTGCAGTATCCTTCCAGGAAAATGAACACAGTTCCAGGAGTAAAACAATCCCCTTTCAAATAATTTGGAAAAGGACAGCAATAACCAAAAAAAATTCCTAAATTATGCCAAAACTGGTAATTTCAGCTTTTGACACCATGCCCTTCCCATAAAAAAACCCACAAATATCTTTAATACATAGGTCAAAGATCCTCAGCAATGACCCTTACAGCTCTCTGCTCCAGAGAGCCTTGAGGCCTGAGGTCACAGCCTCCAAGCTGAGGCTCCCAGGGTTTTACCCCTTTCCCTCTCCATGACAAACACCCTATTGTCCGGGGCCAGGCACTGCCCACAGAGCAGCAGTGTTCGGGCGCTGAGGATCTTTCGAAGGCAGGCAGAAAAGTGCCAGAGCACAACATTTGCAAAAGTTGTTTTATTGGAATTTTTCCAACTAGATCTGATTATCAGATCCCCTTCTACCATATACGTAAATGGACTGGCTGAAGCTGTAAAACACAGCGCCTGAGTGCCTGGCCAAGTGTCAAAACAGTTTCAAAGGCACGATTTTGAACAACAGTGACAAGGTGGTTGTTTTGATTCTCCCTGGCACTTATGGGGAGCAGGTCTTGGTCAAATGAAAAGCATGACAAAAAATATTTGTCCAATGTTCATAAATTCAGGAACAATTCAGAGTTAAAAATCAGAAAGACAGCATGACAAACCAAGTTAATATATTCTCAAGCCAGCCTGAAAACTGACTTTCCTAAGGAATTTTACCTTTTGCAGAGTTTCACTCAGAATTAGCAAAATACAAATTCCTAACTTTTCCATCTTTATTCTGAGCCTGACTTGCAAAATGAATTTTGAACAGTAGCTTTAAAAACCTTTTGAGTTGTCTGAAAGGAAGCCTGTTAGAGAGATGACTATGTCCCATAATGTTATTAGGTTTTAGCTGTTCTCATGAATCAAAGAAATGATACAGGGAGTGCTCGGCTCCAAAGCCAGTTAGGAATTATGGAGATGGTGCTGCCCTTTCCAATTTTCAAATGCACATTTATCAGGTCTTGTGGGCCTTCTGCAGTCTAGTGAAGCTTTAATTCTAAAAGATACAGACATACAGCTTAGTGGAAGTGGCATCTTCAGTCTCTGTTTCCTTATCTTCTCAAAAACAGCTTTGAGAATTAAGCACATGGATTTTGCAGAGTGCTGCACTCTCATCCCCCATTTTTATCAGCTGTTCAGCTTTGAATAGCAGTTCAGTATTCACCGTGTCAGCAGTACTGCCCTCCAGGAGCTGCATCCCTGGCCAAACCTCAAAAGAAAGAATCACTTCTTGGCAGAGGCAGCTTCTCACAAGCTGCTCTGCTTCCTGCCAACCACTTTGGGTCGAGGCTCAGCTTCCAGCACCCAGCCACAGAAGATGCTACTGACAGCAGCACAACTGATGCTCTCGACTCACCCAGCTCCTCTCATCTCAGAGCAGTATCAGAAATAGCTGCAAAGATCTGCAGTGGCTTAGGAGAAGAGCCACTTGTGCTCTGGTAGGATTTTTAGGGTACAACTGGAAGCTATCTTCTCACAGTGAGAACTCTTCCTTCAGAGGGAAATGCTCAGTGGAAGTTGGTTTCTTTTAACACCATTCCACGATGTGGTCTGTGCCATCTCAGAGTTCAGCAGCTCTACAAACATGGAGCAGAAATTCCTCTTGGTTGTCAAGTATTTGTTTGACTCAGATCCCACTGAAGCAAGTTTAGCACAACCGGGATAAAAGAGGTTTTACTTTAATGTACTGCTTATCAAGGGGGAAAAAAACCCTATAAACAACTAAAAAGCCAACCACATCCAAAACTAGATTTAATTGCAAATTAGCAAGGACAATTGAGTAGCACTTAATGCAGCCACAAATCAAGAAAGGAGATTAGGTGGTTCACCACAGACTCCCCAAGATAAATAATTTTATAATTAACGACACTGTTTTCTGTGCTTTAGGGTACAATGTGTATTACCCCTCCTGGAGCCAAACACAGGTTTTGTTTTGTGGTTTTATTTAAGCACACTGTTGACCACAATTACAGGAAAAGAAATTATGCATTTATATGTCATCCAAATTAATGTTTTTTTGAGAACTCTTTCAAATTTTCCAACTACCAAATCCAGTCTCAAAAGTAATTCAAGCATGCTATAGGCCATACCCTACATAACAACATGCCATTTCTTAGAGTAAAACCAAACCAAATCAGAAAAACCTCATCATCAGGTTAAATAATTCTGTTTCCACTGGAAGATCTCCTCAGAAGCAAAAGGGTGAGCAGGAGCAAGCTTCTCTCAGGAAGGCTGGTGAAGGCCTTGGGGCATGAAGTGTAAGGATTTTTCCAAGTGCACCATGAAGTTGTAAACTCAGCACTAATAAAAGCTCACACAAGTAGAAGATGAAGAAATAAGGCAGTTCATATGGGAATAAAGCCCTTGGTGGTCTATGTTTTGATTAGTACTGACTTTACAGCTGCTGCTGCACCAAAAGTGCAGCATCCCTTAGCCAGCTTGGCCATACCTTCTTTCTCCTAGGATTGCATATACTTTAATTATTTCTGGGCAGACTGCAATAATCTGTAAGATTAACTGTCAGGATGGCTTTCCACTTCAAGTACTATTTTCTGAACTCATTTATTTTAAAAGGAACAGTGAATCTGAATTTCTTACTTCAAACTGCATGCTAGAGTATAATTTTTAACCTTTCTATGAGCATGAAGAGTTTTTTAAAAAAAACATTACAGAAATGAATCTGTTGTTAGGAAACCTCTTCAAAACAATTACAGAGAAATTTCATAATACTCGTTTTTGGAACATACTCTGCCCGCTTGACTACATTTCATAAATTACAAATGGGTTTCATTTTATTGGCCTCCTCTGAAAAATCATTGTTAAGAGTTTCATAATTAATGAGCTTGTAAGAAAATTACAAGGACATAATGCATTGCGTTAACATAGTAAAGAATAGGACAGGCTGACCTCATTAAATCCATGAATTTGGGAAATGCTCCTGTTCAGGACAGCATCTGAAGCACTTCTTTCAATTGCACACAAATTATAATGTCCTAAAACGTTACCACTTCAAAGAGATTTAGGACTATATGCACCTGTTTAGATTAACAGGACTTTAGCTGAATATGAATCACAGAAGACACAAAATATTCAAAAGGCCAGGATGCTCAAATGCAAAATATTAATAAACAAAATACAACACCGTCTTTAACACTTACGATAACTCACACTTTAAGTCAACGTTAGATCTTTGCACTTCATCAGATACAGACTGTAAGTACCTGCACAAGTCTGCGTGGAAAGAACAGACACTCATTGGGTTGTTGTTGCTGTTATGCATGCCAACTTTCCTTTTCCCTTCCTGATGAACACTCATCTGCTTTCACTTAGAGGAAACTTGTCAGACAGCAAAATTAAGATGTTCCAAAATATTTAATTTCACTTGGCCTGTGGCAAATAGTCAAAAGAAAGATGACAGCACTACATGCCCATCCAAATTTGCAACTAAAAACCATTGCACTCCATGATACTTTTAATGAAAATTAAAATGCAAGTGAATTCTTTTGTAAATCAAAATGCTACATATTAGATGTGGAAGTCCTTGGAATGGAGACAATAAATATTCCCTACTAAAGAAAAAACCAACAAAACAAACCCCTTAGGAGATGTTTATGTATAGGACTGCTAGATCTTAATTTAAAGTTCACCGTGACTTCGTTGAAACACATAATTCCAGGAGTTGTAACATCAATTAAGATTAAATCAGCAGCAGTCAAATGGTGTTTATCAGATAACAAAACTGAACAATGCCCACAATTCCACACATAAACCCACAAAAAGTTAATCTGTTTTGAAATGGTAACTACACAGACCAAGCTTGCTAAAAGGAGTTTAGACTGTACTACTAAAATCTGAAGTTTACAAGTGATTGCCATATGAGGCTGGAGAAAAACTTGTTTTATTTCCCTTTCCATCTTCAGCAACATCAAAAGACAAGCTCAAAATGAAAACTGAGGAAAACAAGGGGTTGTAAAATGACTGATAAATTAAGATTCTTGCTCATGCATGAGCCAGTTGGCTCTCTTCTCATTGCTTTCTACTTCTAAAATACAAGCACCCAAAGTCTAGGGAGCAAAAGAACACTTGACTGCATATGAACAATTTGGTTCTCTGGTAAAAGCTTTGAGTGGACACATGGACACAAAGCATGCTGTGCCCAAAGGAAACAAGGTGCTTAAATGTCCCTAAACCAAACAAACCAGAAAGATCAAAATGAAAACTACAGAGTTCAGCCAAATGTTGTCATGATCTTTTCGGGCGAGCTGTGATTCTATTTCGCATCAAGAAGAACAGAGAAGATTAAAACAGCTACATTTCCTGGCAAGTTTTGTACCCATAGTACAACAATTTATGCAATAAGTAAACCCCTATGTGATTTCAGTGGTTTCTTCCTTCAACTAAGTAAAACAAAGAAACACTGCCCTGCTTGTAAGCAAATTGAATTGACAGCTTATGTATGGAGAAAGTTGAACCCAGAAAAACCAGTAGACATCATCCAACACATCATATTGCTTTTAGTTGTGGCTAAAATCTGTTACAGACTACACTCATATTACAGTATTCTCATCCTTTGTAATACCAGAGCAATACCTGCAGTAATATTTTTGTTGAACAGCCAGGTCCTGGACTCCCTGATGTGGATTTTGCTCTTCTAGCCTCAATTACTGCAGTGAGAAGACTAAAGCTCAGGAATTCAAACTTATTTGCTCATTTGTCCGATTGTTTTCTCATTCAGTGCTTTCTCATGGTTTTTCAGGACATGATTTATGTTTCCTGAATAGCCAAGAACTTGGCAAAACAAGTGCCATTTGAGGATAACAGAATCTAAGGAGAATCATCCCTGAAGCTAAATCAAAATGTCTATTAGTCAGGCACAGAGGAAGGGTTCCAAGGTTACGCACTCCCAACTCATCTGCTCAGTTTATAGGCTTCATTAAACAAAACTAAATTTACAGTGGGCATATTTTAAAAGAAAAGTGACAGTTCACTGCACAGTATTTACACAGTATTTCATAACACTTTTTAGCAAGAAAATGAAGCATTTTCAACAACTTCAAAAAAACTAAACTAATACAGTTGACAAGCCTCATACCTGAATGAAAACCATTTACTTGATTCATTTAATAAACTTACATTCAGCATGATAATTCATTCCCTTTCAGCCTGCAGCATACAGGCAAAATACCCTCTGGCATTTGGAGGCTACACAAGGCAGTTTTGAGGCATTAGATCTACCATGTAGGATGGTACACTCCCTTCACTAAGCCTTTAAATTATTCTGGTTCATATAAACATGCTGAATGCTTTCACAATTAGGAGATTTAGTAAGGTGTGTAACACAGAAAACCAAAGAAAGCTTTGCCTTCAAATTTGGCCAAATGGTGTTTCTACGGTCTGTAGTACTTGCAGTGTGCAGACTGACTCCATCCCATGGCAGGAGGCCACAGAAATGCAGAGTGCTGCTCTGGTAATGCCTTGTGGTTTGGGTTTTTGCTGTTGCTTAGCAGTTATGAAAACAATCCACTTGACAAGGTCAGGATTCATGACCAAGAAGTGTGGTGAGCAGAGCAAAACTTACATATAGCACCCTATCTTTTAAAGTACCAGCTAAAGCCCTAAAAAGAAAGTTGCTGTAGTCATGATATTAAGGTTACAAAAAATGTATTTTCTAGTAGGAAATCAGAACAAACCTTGACATTTTTTTGTTCCCCTAACTTATCCCACACTGACCTACAAAAAATATTTCTGCTTGTTACCAAGTTCTCTGCAATTCTAGTTGACTTAAATGCCATTTTTAACCATGAAAAAAGTAAGCCAAAAAATCTTCAATGACCATAAACCAATGCACATCACTCATTTTGCTGGAATTCCATTGCTGATCAAATCTATAATAATAATCTAAAAATAACACCAAAATATTAAATTCCACCATCAAGGTTATTCCAGCACCAACAGGAAAGACAGACTCTGCACTAGCATAGTGGAAAGAAGTGACAGATGAGGGTCTTGAGGGCACATGTTAGGCTTTCAGGTCATGAAGAAAGTGACATTCCATGCCCAACATCTCACAGGTAGGCTTGGCTGGAAGGCAAAACCTGGCTTGCAGCACAGTCCCATATTATGTTGTCTCTCCAACTCTACCAATTCACCGGCAGCAGTAGTCTGGAACCAGAGAAACTCTCCACAGACAGAATTTTAGAGAAGAGAGGCCGATGAACTGAGTCGTACATGTGAATCATGAGACTCAACAGGCCTGTGTCAGGAGAGGCTCACAGCCTTTGGGACTCACATTCACACATAAAAAGTTTTGCCTACAAATGCCATGCTATACTTTGTAATCTCAGGCTGGTGTTCATATAAAATTTCCATTAAGAAATTCAAATTCCAATTTAAAATTAGCATTCCAAAATGAGAACAGGCTGTATGCTCATCATATGTATAAGTTTCATGCTGACTCCTGGGTTAAGTAGCTTGTACCGAGTTTAACTACAAGATTTAGAGGCACTGGTGTGTTTCCAATAACTCTCGGGTGGCCATGTGGTGATGACACTAGTCACACATCAGCTAGCTTTGTTTTAAACATGTTTGGGTTCAAAAACTCATCTGTGCAATCTGATGGCCCCTGATGATAAAGCTTTAGCCATATGCTTCACTCCTCTCCTTCTCTCCAGTGACACAAGTGATTTCACCTCCACCCTACAGGTTTTGATGGCATAACAAGCATTTCTTCATTCCTTTTGGTTTAGGCCACCAAGCACCCAGAGAGAGGTATTAGCAGGGCTCTTCTGCAGGGGCAATTTCTGGAGAGGGGCAACTAAGTTATAGCCTGAGATAGAAATAAGTCTGTTCTCAGAACTCACTGAAAAAATAAAGAGAAGGGGTGGGATCATACTAACACGATGATTTTGGTACAAGGGGCCCAAAACCACTCCTCACCTATGCTACAGAGACAAAGGCCCTTCAGTAAACTGTATTTATATCACATCTCAAGAGCCTTGAATCTCTCAAATAAAATCCAGTCTAAAGTCTAAGCACAAAGTGGAATTTAAAAGGAACATGTCACTTATTACAGGATAAACAGAACCAAGAAATCCAGGAAAAGTTAGAATTTATTTCAAAGCTATGTGACTGCAAACTCAGTTCAGAATTCCCAGATCATATCCCAGAAATTAAAACTGATTTATGCTTTTGTTTTCGTAACAATGACCGCTCAGCTTCTTGAGCAAAATGCAATCACAAATGACTGATTGCACTCTTACCTTAGCTGCTGTCACTCTCCAATTCTTGAGTTCATTTCATAAATGCTCTTGCATAATGTACAGGGTTTAACCAGAATCAGGTTTGTATATTCTAATTCCTATGTGCCTGTGGGTTTATGCATGTAGTCTAACAGTGAGATTTGCTGGCTGCAGTCACACAGTTCATTTTCAGGCAGCATACCCAAGAAGACAGGTGCTGACCTTCCATCCTGTCTTCTTAGATACCCCTTGTGCATACCCTTACTTCTGAATGCTGCTCCTAATTCTGGACTGAAAATAGAAACATTAAAAAAGACGTGGTCTTATTACATTAATAATGTGATTTACACAAGAAATGCTTACCAGGAACATTTTCTCTTTGAAATATATTTTCAAGATGTTCCACATGTAATTTCCTTTTTTTCGTATGCCTCCTCTGAGATCTATACAAGATCATAATTAACCCTCCAATATATCCAGCAGAGACAGAGACATTCCCAACAAGAACCTTTCCAGTAAAACTGCCACAGTGAACACTGATACTTAAATTAAGCTACAATAAACATACTATATCCAGAGAGTGAAAAAATCTGTTTGCATCTAAAAACAACTTACTGAAAAACCGAATCCTAAAAATAAAATTATTTCGTTGAAATGAAAATTGAGGCTTGGTGGGGGATGAAGAAGAAAAGCAGGTATTTATTTCATTTGATGTTCATTGCTAAATACAGATATACTTTACTACATATAAGATCAATGGCAACTTTTGTAATTACAGTCATGGCTTGGAGGGAAATGTTGCTATAGCAATACCAATCATAAGAAGGAAATCCACATCTCCTCAGAGCAGCATTTCTACATTGTACCATTTTTATAGCAAAGTCCTTTAGCACAGAACAGTGCAGTAAATAAAGAGTAATGCCAATTTTAATCACATAGACATAGTCTGGAAAAGTATTTCACAGAAATATCCTGAATGGGGAAATGATGACCACACATCAAGTAAGGTTTTGTTCAATTTTGTAATTTCATTCAGTTTATGTCAATTCAAGTTAGGAGTTTAAATTCAGGCTTTCCTAAGCCAACTTCTCCTGGATTCAAAACACAAAATATTTAGGGGTTGGCTGGGTGTTTTCCCCCCTGTTCTCTACATAATCCCAAGCAACTTAAATGAGATCTGATGCTCCTTAAACTGGTTTGAGTTAGGTCTGCAGGGTTTCTTGGCTCAGGCAGTAGGTGAAAGAAATAAAACTGGTTTGGAACTGGAATCAGCCCTGAAATGAATGCAGGCACATCTGCACGTTCCTACCCCTGATGCAGCTGGCATCAGTGTTTATCTAAGAGTCAGATAAAACAGGAAGGATGACCAACATACCACTGCAACACCTTCTCCTGGCCAGCCTCAAGGGAGGGAATTCCCACCCACAAGTTTCTGGCAACGGGACTTGGGCTGTGGGTTTGAGGAACCAGGACTTTGGGTGTTTCTTCTCAGCTTGTCAAAGGTTGACCCCATTCTGTCTGTCTCTGCTCCTACCCTGGATTACTGATAAAATCATGCTCCCAATTATCCTGGCTTTTAGCTGACTACTTTTTCTCCTTTCCATGAGTTGGCCTATTCAATTATATCTTGCAGCACTCGCAATCAATCACAGTCATATTTAAAACAAAGATCAAATCAATTGAAAACAATCATCAACACCGATATGTGAAAACAGACCTATTATGATTCTGACAGCTGATTTTCTCACATCTCTTTCTTACTTTCGACAAATTAAGTTTCAAAAACAGATTTTATACATTTCTACAGTTCCTAGAACACCTACAAAGAGAGAAGCAATGACTACAGTAGATATAATGCTTAATAAATAACACAAATGAAGTAATTCTGATAAAATACAAATTACCTGGCTTCCTATGGTCATGTGAACATTGTGGTGTTTACTCCCAAGACACGTCAAAAGAGCAGAAAACTTGAAAACTGCTAGGCAATATAAACCCACATCTCTATATAGACTTAAGGACTCCCAGTACATGGATACTTTTCAAGCTGACAGTAAGGAAGAAATCTTTACAGAAGGACTTCCATTGTCCATTCTTTCAGATTCACCCTTGTGGATACAGGAATGTCACAAATTCTTCCTCTGCATTGCTCAGCCTTGATGTCCTGGGCAGAATCACAGAAAACCACAAAAAACCCTGCTGTGATTCCTTGCAGATCAGCAGTTTGTTTCTCTGCTTGGAGAAGGACTCTCATCAGTGCTAAACAAGGTCTGCCACAGCTTGGTCCAGGCTGAGTCCCGAAAACACCCAAGGAAAGATTTCACAATCTCTCTGGGTGGCAAGTTAAAACTCTTGTGCTACCCAGTGGGGAAAAAAAGTTTTCCTAATAGCCAATTTGAGCTGCTGTTTGTGACAGTTGTTCCTTGTTTTCATGACCTGCCACAAACAAGAGTTCATCTCCATGGTCATCAGAACTTGCCTTCAAGAAGCTATAGGCTTCTATAAGAAGGCCCCTCGGCCTCTTTTTCTGGCCAGACTAAAACAGCCCAAGGACCCTAATCTCTCCTCATTACTTATGGTTCCCATGGCTCAGAATCACATTGGTAGTCCTCTCTCCATTTTCTAAACATTGTGCTTTTCATTTGAGGAACCTCGGGACTGACTGAAGAACCAGAGTACTCAGCAATACTGAGAAGGACAATTACTCCCCCTGATCCGCTGGCCCATGGAGGCCACTGTGCTGTTTGACTTATTTGCAATGAAAATGCATCACTAACTCATTTCCAACTTGGCAGCAATCATCATATCCCATAGCTCCCCCACAAATGTTCTGTTCAGCCAGCTGCTTCCCAGACTGTGCTGCTGCAAGGAGTTGATCTGCACGGGCACAGAATTTCGTGTTTATTCTCACTGAACTTCAAGAGCTTTCTGTTAGCCAGATCTCAAGGCTTACCAAGATCCAGCTGAATTGAATTTCTACCCACTTAATGCACTGAACTCTCCCTAGTGCCAATAGTGTGATCTATAACTTTTCTCCAGGTGCATTCCATCTCACTATCTAAGTAATTAATAGAGAAGTGACATCACTGGCCCAATCCCCCACAGGCCAGTTCTTCTTTGTCTCCAGTGAGACACTGAGCCATGCAAGACTACATTCTAAACTCCTGGGATGGGGCATCCACAACTCCTCTGGGCAACCTGTGCCAGTGCCTCACCACCCTCACAGCAAAGAACTTCTCCACCAGGATGCCCACATCTACATATTTGGTCATTTAATCACAAAGGGCATTCAGGTTTGTCAAATATTTCTTGCCCCTGGTACAATTTGGGTCAGCTATTCTTGATTATCTTCTCCTTCCTCACATTTGGAAACAAATTCCCTGGAGACATGATACATAATATTTCTAGGGATTGCAGAAGGCTGACTAGCCCTGAACTACTCTTCTTTCTCTTCTTAAAAAGTTTGGTGTAATAAATAAAGCCTTTTCCTAGTTTTCAGGAACCTCTCAGATGTATTTTCATGGAGAATTGCAATTGCATCACCTGCCTTTCAGCATCCTAGCATCAACCCCATCCAGCCTGATGGATTTGAACATAGTCAGCTTTTATAATAGCTCTGAGTAGTAAAATATTCAGTTTCCTGTGCTGACTGCTTATTTAAGTTCTCCTAGGCAATCTTTGCTTTTGCTCAAAACTGTATTTGGAACAAGAACGTATCATGCCTCTTGCTTAGTGGGACAAATTGCAAGACAGGCCACCTCTTGCCTGTGCACTTAATCCCACACTGCTTGAGCTCTGATGACACAGCATTTATCCCCACCCCACCCTATAAAACTCGAAAGGGCTCTACCCTCAAGCTCCATGAGCAGCTATCTACCAAAAAGTGCTTCTCACAACTAGCCAGTGATATTAAACAGAAGAGAACCCATATATTCAGAGCACTAGCCTCAAAATACTGAGAGCAAAGAGCCAAGAAATACTCACAGCATGAAGAAAACTTTCAACTCTTCCCTTAATGGTATCTACTGTAACTGAAGGAATGAAGAAAAAGACTAACTCACCTTTCTGACACATGACCTTAAACTTACTTAATAGGACTAAAATAGCTACATTCCACACGGATTCTGCTGGGATGTGGTTCCCCCAGGGGAACAGAGACCCAGTAAGCAGAGACCCAGTAAGACTCCCCTTCACTGACATTAAAGAATCTCACTGCTGTCAGGGCAGATCTGCCAGGCTACCTTCCGGAATGCTCAGTACAAGATTGCTACCTATCCTTTCCTTTACCAGAGACCTGCAATCTGCTGCAGACTTGTCATTACTTGTTTCTGAGTTGAGAAACAGGAGGACCCAAAGGCTATCTAATGGCAGCGTTTCCAGAGGTCTTCAGACAAAGCCCACTGTGCAGTTGCCAATTCTCAATGTTCAGAACAAAAGAAGGGAAGCCATTTCCACCATAGGCAGTTTTGAACACTGCTCCCTACTCAATGTGTTTAGACAATGCATACATGCTGTTACAGAATCCCAGGATGGGTCAGGCTGGAAGGGACCATGGTGGGTCACTGGTGCCACCTCCCTGCTCCAGCAGGGCCATCCCAGAGCACAGGGCACAGGATTGTGTCCAGAGGGGTCTGGAATATCCCCAGTGAGGAGACTCCACACCCTCTCTGGTCTCTGTTCAGTGCCCAGGGAAGAAGTTGTGCCTCCTGTGCAGGTGGAACCCCCTGGGCTCAGTCCCTGCCCGTGGCTCTGGTGCCATTGCTGGGCCCTGCTCGGAGCCCTCCCTGCACACAGGAACACCCAGGGCTGAGGGCCCCTCTCAGCTGGGGCTCCTCTCCAGCCTGGACAGCCCCAGCTCCCTCAGCCTTTCCCTGCCAGAGATGCTCCAGGCCCTAAATCATCTCTGCAGCCTCTGCTGGCCCCGCTCCAGGAGCTCCCTGTGCCTCCTGTGCTGATGATCCCAGAGCTGGACACAGCTGTCCAGATGTGCCTCCAGTGCTGGGCAGAGTTAATCTCATGTTCTTTGTTAACAGTGAAGTGGGAAACACAAGTGCAAAGCACTGCCTTACTCCTCTTCATTCAGCCTGTGTCATGCTGGCAGACCTCTGTATCTGATTCCAAATCTACCATGTTTACTTAATTTTCACATACTTTGTACCACTTACTATCACTGATGAGCTTTGCCATGTTCCCTTTGCTTTCCAGTACTAATGCCATTTTCTCCTACAAAGAAAATGCACATCTCCAATGAGCATGTGAGTAAACAAAGTGGAGACTCAACAGGACCACTAAAATCATCATTTTCTGACAGAAAACATTCTCAAGAGGATAGAGACCACACTACCTGTGGCCCAGCATATCTTGTTCTTGTGGCATGCAGTCCTGGTGGAGAAACATTAGTAGAACTTTCATGTTTCTGCTAAAACATCAGAACACATGTTCCCTTGCTAACACTACACCAGATATTTATTTGCAATATATTAAAGAAATTATTTAATCAATGAAGAAAAACTCAAAACAAAACAAACTAAAAAAAAAAAAACAAAAAAAAGGAAGTTCTACAGTTCTGAACAGGAGGACAATGAAAACAGAAAATTGATATATTTTACCCTAACAGTGTACTCAGATCAGAATTTGCTTTTTAAAGGAATGAAGGTAAATCTCCATAAAACATGAAAAACATGGCATTTTAAAAAGCTATGCCAATGAAGTATGACCTTTTCATCACAGAATTAGTTATCCTTGCTGTATTTTCCAGGCCTTAATCTTCCTGAACTTTTAATATGATTATCAAATAGATGCAGCATCTCTATTAGTGCAAGTGGAACTTTCTTGTTTGCTAAGATTTTTTGCACAGCACTGTACAGAATAAAAACCCGTCTACCTATGGTACACTCCAGTGAAAAGTCTGTAAATGATTTAAAGGAAGCTGCTGCTAGCAATTATGAGCACTTCAGATAAAAAGCATCTCAGACAGGATATTTTGGGCAGTATACTTTGCATGGAAAGGACGTAAGGTTGCACATAGCAGGTAGGATTTTTGAAATCTGAAAAAGAAAACATGGAGAAAAAATAAGTGCAAGGAAGTATCCATTTTATTTTATAAATGAGTCAGCAGTACTGGGTGATATTTTTACAAAGCTGGATGGAGCAAAGCACCAAATGCTGTCAGTGCTACTCTAGAGTGATAATATAGACAACATATTGAAAATTATATGTTTAGAGTAAAAATCCATATGAGGACTTGCATGCATTTCACAAAACCAAATCCTACTGTCTTAATTCCAAAAACAGATGTAATAAACTCAGCTTACTCTTCTTAACCAGGAGACAAGGTACAAGTTTCATGCTCTGTATCTAGGGATGCTGTGAGACCTACTTCTAGAATTCCACTTTTTATTTAAGGGCTCACAGTCACAATCACATTAGTCACGCTCAGTGTAGGCGTATGTAGAAACTAAGAGAACTACTCTCTTTGAAGGCACCCTGTCATTTAATGAAAGACTTACAGTATTGTGACTGTTTTAACATTTTGAACACATGAATCTCAGATCAGAAACAAGCTCCTAGGAAGGGCTCCAGATCACCTTACTTCATCTCCCAGAACAAGACTTACCTAGGCTGCCAGGGAAATTAAATGTTAGTGACAAGCAGAGGAGTTGGGTTTTGATAAATGCAGATTATGTCACTTCAGAAGGCAAGAACTTCCCCATCTTCAAGGATGCAATCTATAGTTAGCAATGGAATCTCTGGCACTGTGTATTATTTTTTTCTTTTTTTCAACATGCTTATCTAATTTTTAAGGTTAAATACCAACAGCCAGACATGCCAACCTATAACCTTTAAGACTGGAAGTTTAAAATCATATTGAATGCCAAGAGCAAAGCACCTGTCCTCCTGTGTATATAAGCATCCCAGGCTGGGGGAATTCTGGCCTTCGAGAAAAGCTGATAAATATGTTCAGTATTAATGCAACTTCAGCCTGTTGATGATTCACCAGCAGAGGGGTGACTATTGAAACACAAATATTCATTACTTGAAAACCAATGTTGCAGTACATGTAGCACTGACAGGCAAAAATTTCCAAGAGGAACCTGAGAATTAAGACACATACCCCCTGTCCAAGTAAAATAGTATGAGCAGCTAATGCATCTGTAGGCTGTGACTGACTTGCTGTCAGATCACAGTTTAGTTTTGCATATGTGGTTGGTTCAACAGTATTACTGTGTTGGCAGAGTCCAGAGATCTCATCTTTAAAATATGGGTGGGTTGTCATCACATCATCTTGGAAGCACACAGTCCCACCTTCTCCTCGATCTGCTTGCTGGGAACTCTTTGTGGAAAAGTTTATCAGCTATAAGCAATGCCTTATCAGTCCCTGAGCCAGCCAAAGCAATAGGCTTTCCCTTCGGTGGAAAACTGAGCACTCCCAGTGGCAGGAAAACAATCTCAGCTGTATATGGGCCAATACAAACATCCAGCAGAAAGAAATGTTGGGCCAAAACACCTGAGGCCCCATGTACGGAGCATTCCAGTACCAGGAACTGATACTTCCCCACAAATCAGCTGATTTGGACCCTGTAGCAAACAGCAGAACGCCAGATTTGAGACAGGTGCCTGTAAAAGCACTGATTTTAGTGTAAATACAGACAGCTTTAGTACATTGTGGAGATGAGTTCAAATCTACTCTGAGCCAAAGAGATTAATACACAGCTAGCAGTCTGCCTGACATTACAGAGGAATGAGGGGTAAAGAACAGGCCAAAACAAAGGTGAAGTGATACACCTCTGGCAGGAAATGAGTCTTTGTGGACACAGCCTGAGCTCTCTCAGTTTAGCGAAGTGACAACAGAACCAGGCAAAGGAGCAAACCAAAATGAAATAGGGGAAATGAGAAAAATATTAACTGAGAAACGAATCAAGGATCCAGCACTTCCTATAAAATCACTATGTTGTTCAGGGTACCCTGAAACCTTAAATTCAGCTATAGTAGAAGCCCACTGGCTGCTTTGAGGATGCACAGGACAAGGAAGTAGTCGCTGAACATAAATGTAAGAATAAAGAAAAATTAAAACCATAGCGAGACAATATAATGGCAAATGTTACTGGTTATCTGCAGAACCACAAAAGTTTTCCACTGAGCTGGCAGGTTTGAGTATTGCATCTAGATGCAAGATTTAATGGTTACTTTGCTACACACAGCAGAGCATGGCATAAACACCCTGGTACACCCAGGACTCCTTGCCCTCTCCTTTCTGCAAGTGTCATCAACTTTATTTCAGATGGAAAGAGAGGCATGAAGAAGTGCAGAGGGGACCACCGACATTTTGTTCTGTGATAGGAATGTATTGCTCTGGAGTATCTAATGAAGATAGCAGCAATGAGGACCCAAAGGAGGTCACTGGTAGAAACCAGTGTCATTCAACATCTGTAACATCTTGACCTGGGATTTCACTTCTTCCTGCAGCAGGGCTCCACAGCGAAGTAGAAGCAGAACCACATCAAAGCAATAATCTGCACTACCGGAGAAAGGATCACAGGGCATGCAAAAAGCTAGGCTGAGAAGTTCCAGCTGCAGTCACAGGAATAAAGAAGAATCTACTGCACATGCTGCATGGCTATCAGAGCTCCAAGACTGCATAAACAGATCTTTTATCACAAAAGCAAGCAGCTTGTTTCTTTGCAGACTGCAGGGTCATAAAGTAGAGCAGCAAGGATGCATTTATATGAGCTGAGGGTTAACTAAGGGTGTAATTCTGTCACATTCAATTTAGGAATGTGAATACATTTCACATGAGTTTGGGTGTCTTATTAATGGCCTGGGGACCAACAGCCTCAGCCTCTTCAACAATTTTTTGTCCAACAAAGGAGTTGAGTCCTGTACAGCAATGACATTTAATTCAATAGCCAAAGGAAATGTAGAAGCAGTCCTGGACTGTGATGTTCCCCTTGACTTAAAGCTAGAAGCAATGATTAAGTTGATGTCAGTATATGCAATAGTTTTGCTAAGGGCTCCTTCTGTAACAAAATTTCACCCTCAAAATTGTCCTTAATATTAGGTTTAAGCACAATCACGCCATGCATTTCAGACCAACATATAACAAAAATAAAAGAGCTCTGTGAGCATGTACTACATCAGAAAGTGCTTTATGTCAGGGAGGCAAGTCCTTTTATCTCTCTCTCCCCCCAGCCTCCCTCACAACAGAGCACTTCTGAAACTCCTCCATTATAAACCCACAGCTCAAGCATGGGACTATAGAAGAAACCTATTCATTTCTGTACTTACGAAGAAAAATTTTTAATACTAATGCCCAACAAGACCATGTTAGTGAATAAGCAGTGACAGGTGGTAAAAGCAGATGGTTTTGAAAAGATTTGCGGCAGTCCCTGGCTCCACCATCCTAGAAGCTCCACAGGGTACTGGCAGAAGAAGTGGCTCCCTTCCTTTTCTTTCCTTACTCAGCAGCTGATCTCACTGGTTGCCACAAAGGCAGGAAAGGAAAGGCAAAACTCACTCATGTTCTTCATCCCACCTCCAAACTGCTTTTTCCTCTCTGTAGAAGCCCAGCTGAACACAAGCTGTTGCTCTAGGCTGTGCAGCCAGGTGCCCACCTGCCAGGAGACCCATCCCCGTGTTTGCTGGTCCCAGCCAAGACCAGAGTGGGCAGAGCTCTGGGGTTTGGCAGTCACTCACCACAGACCACGACCACTTTGCTTCTGACCACAGCAGAGGATGGTACCTAAAATAGAGCATCACAGCACACTCCAGTGCTGAACCCCGGCATGCACACCTGCCTGCAGGCCAGAGCTCTGCTCAAAGCACCAGCACCTGTTTCTGAAGGCCCTAGCAATGAAGGAGACATCTCAGATGCTGCAACCCTGCACAGACAAACTTTGACAAATGGTGAATAACTTCATGTCAATTATCTTAGAGCAATACTGCAATGGGAGTGAAGCTCATGGAAGCACAGCTATTCACATTACATCTCAAAACATTATTTCATGTGTAAACGACAGCAGTGACAGAAAAATATATTTCCAATGAATGTTGTGTGCTTGGCCAAAGCAATGTTGATTGCTACAGATGCAACCTTCTCCAAGTTACTGCTATTTATGCTCAGGGAACAAGGACCCATTAATGACGAAGAGACAGCGCGAGTGTCACGCCATCGTTTTGGGCACTGCCTGAGCTGGAGCACAGCACCAGCTCCAGTCAGCTCTAACTCTCCTCTGAGCTGTCACTGCACACCTAAAAAGATGACTCAGACAATTTCTTATTCTGCCAATGAATCACTACATGGTGCCACCTCTGGCTACTATCAAAGCCACTTGTAACCATCTCAGCCATTAACTCCACAGTACACTCATTCCTTTTAGAACATTGCTCTGATCTGTTAATACACACATTTTGTGAGTAAACTAAGAATCTCACTTTCAGCATTTACTAAAGTGCAGGGCAGGAACTACACTCCTGAAAAGGCCTGGTACTTTTCCTACACTGCATCTCCATTTTTCAGATTTTCCTCAGAAACAGGAGTGATTGGCTCAAAACCAACGTAACACTTATTCTTGCTTTACATTATTTCAAACAATACAACTTCATGGCTTTTTCTTGTTGGTTATCTATTGCACTGCTTACAAAATTGCAGTCAATTAACATTTTCATAATTTTACCCACAGTATCAAGGTAGTTTCTGAAGGAATATTCTAGGGAGGGTTGTAACACTGCAGTGTAATTATATTCAGCAGCCCCCAAATAAGAAAAGGCCTTTTTGAACCATCTATAGCAAAATAAAGCCCCCTTCTCTACATTAAATCGGGGAACTTTCTTTCCTTCAAACAATTAGGTTTATGGCTTCTTTTAGGAAGGTAAAACAGAAAACAAACAAACAAGGAGTTGTCAGTCCAGCCAGTCTGAATTTTATGCAGCACTGCAGAAACAGTACTGAAAACTGAGTCTGCTACAAAGGTAAACACAAGCCATTCAAAACTGGAATCAAAGCCTTGTATTTGTTTCCAGAGAACACCTCATGGTAAAATTGCATCTTACCTTTGGACTCAATAAAACACGGATGGGGGCTTGGACAAAGACAAGACGGAAAGATGGGTTTAGAAATGTCATTGTAAGCATCCAGACTTGTGACCAGTCCTGCCATTCTTGAATGCATTAATTAATCATCAAGTTTCATATTTTTTCTCTTAACCCCACAAGACAACCATCTGCTACTCAAAGCAGATATGGAAGATGGATACTGCTATAGAGGGTTAAAAATTAATTGAAGTATGCAGAAAACCTATTATAACCATATTTTATGGGCACAGCTGGACCACAATTACATTGTGGGTGGAGAAAAATTAACTGGGAAGGAGAAAACTTTGGAGTCAAATACAACAGTGTATTTTTGAGGCACAAGATACCTTTTTCTGTGAGCACAGGTGGAAGAAAAGAGCCCCATGCAATTTCCAGCCACTTGAAACTGCCTAAGCAGAGGTAAACACAAAGAGAAATATAGTCAAGCAACTCTTGCAAAACACAGCTAATGTAAGCTTAGAACAGAACACAATTATAACTGAATTACAGGTATTTTTGCCAAACCTTCAATATGCCTCATGCTTTAACAACAAATATAGCCACAGATTTGAGAGAGTTTTCAGTAATTATCAACAGAACATTAATTACATGCCTACTGTTATTATTTCACTATGTAAAGACCTAGTTGGCTGTAATTTTAATGCTGCATGTCACTCAAAGACAGCTCCATTTTCTAAAGAAAGCTTTAAAGCACTATGAAAATAAGAATTTTAAAAAAATACAGAAAATGCCACAGACAAAATGTCTGCCTCAGATGACATTAAAAATGGGACATATAGACTTACCATTCAAAAACTGAATGGAAAAGAACTGTAATAAAAGGAAAAGCATCTGCTGTAGATCTATCTTGAAGGACATGAAGTTTCCTCTTTGGCTCAGTTTGTCAGACTCTTGAAGGGTATGTCTACACAGGTGACTGGAGAAAGGTAGGCACCTCTCCTCCCTCTCCAAATTGGCTAGATAGGAGCCAAATTACATCTGGAGGCTGTGCAGAAGTATCAGCACAGCACCCAGCAAGCTCCTGAGGCTGAAGGTCCCCTGCTGCGAGGAGGGGGGACCAAGCTCACCATCCCTGCCGATTCCTGATTCCTCAGCGTGTTTTAGTCAGGCGTTGAGTCAGACCCAGGAATTCATCCAGCTGAAAACCAGGCCAAGAGCAACAGCGAGAGCAGATCTGCATTTGGCCAGGAGCAATAGTCCCATCCCAAGCAGGAGGTGGGGAATGCGTAGCCAGAGGTCAGGCAGGCAGGCAGGCTGACCCCCTGGCCAGGCAGCAGCCCACATTTTGGGAGCAAGGTTTGGGTAGGGAACAAGTGCCAGCACAACTCCACATGGGCACAGGTGAAGAGCTCCCAAACCATGACTGCCTTGGTGAAATAGCTGCCTGAAACAGGGAAGTGAATGTGCTTCAGATTATCCTTATTTCCAGACACATCTGCTGATGCCTGACTCTTCCTATGACCCACCCCTAGTAATTTAGATAATTTTAATCTCGCTGGACAATACTCAAACTTCCACTTCTTAAGTCTCCTTTGTGGACTCCAGACCCTAAGGGAAACAGAATGCTGTAATTTTTCATAGTGATAATGTGAAACAATGCAACTATAGGACAATGCTAACATTATCCTCTGCAGCTGTTATTCCCAATATTTTCTTTCCAACCCAGCAAAACCAAGAAACATAGTAAGATAAGCAACACTCCCTAGATGAGTCAGGTACTCATCAGTACAGTTTTCTCTATCCCACTGAGTTGCTCATGCGATCTGTGCCTTGAATAGGTCAAAATAACTTTCTATTGGGAGAAAACCTGGCAAACTCTTCAGAACTAGAATCTTTCTATGTGAAATGTATGGGGAAAAAAAAAGGGGGTTTTTTTCCAATGACAGTCTAACTCTGCAGGCTGCTTCTCTGGAGCAAGGATCTACACTCTGCCACTGGACTTGAAATCATGAGTATCCAGGAGATTTCTGAGGACAATGACCACTTGTGTGCTCTACTGCACCATGCAGACAAATGACAGTTTCTGTGCCTTTGGTCCTACCGGCAACAGTCCCTGTCACAATCCTTCTGCCCTGTCATCACCAATGCTCTCCCTGCCAGCACTCCCACACCTTCCCAACTCACCCACCTCCCCAAGATTCAGAAGGTTTGTCAGATCTGAACTGACTTTGGGGAAGGTACAAGAAGCTTATCAGTCAGAGCTGCCTCTTGTAACAGAGCTACAAACTTTGTGCCTCTGTTAAGAGGCCATTTCCTACTATTTTTCTAGTAGTCGATCTCTAGATATCTTTTTTTCCCAGCTGACATGCTATGGGTTCTATTTACTCAGCCTTTTCTCACATGGTCTTCAAGATGTTTTAAAACTAATTTCCCCACCACTAATTTAAACAAGCCTTGACAGGGATTAGACTTGAATCCTAAATTGGAAGAACTGAAGAATTTGCAGCTTTGTTACAATATCAGATGCATTCTCAAACAAACTCTAAATATAGTAGAAGGCTGGCCTAAATCTGCTATTGCTTCATGTATAATTCAGATACCTTTAAGTGAATACATCCCCACCCTCCCTCAATCGTCTCATCACCTATGTACTAAAATTTATGGTGACTTTAACTTAAGACAAACACCCCAAAACACAGAGGAAATGTTTCAAAATCCTATAGTTATGCAGAAACAAGTCGTCAGAATAACAGAAGAGATCTAGAGGTTAAAAGCACTACATTGCAGCAGAGATTTTACAACTTCACTAAAGCAGTACCAGTGCAAATTTTAAACTGTGTGGTTCCTTCAAACAGAAGACGAGTACCTAACTCAGTAATGAACAGAACTTGCACTTTTCTAGTCAAGAACATTCCTGGTAAGCAGGAAGCGATGATGCTTTTGATACAGTAGTGCAAATCAAAACAAACTCTAGTAGCAGATCGCTGGGCCACCAACTCCTTAAGCGGGGATGAAGGCTCCCAGAATGCCAGCATGCACAGAAAGTTACACTCTAAACTAACAAGCCAAAACCATGAGAGCTTTTGTATTGAAAGTTTCTGAAAGGTCTTGCACTTAGCTATGTTTCTGGGATCATCTAATAGTTCAACCGTACACTTGTTTTAATACAAATTCAAGTGAACCAGGATTAGAGCTGATATGGACTTTGGAAAACATTTTTCCAGCCTAATACTGACCTTCAGAGATAGTAAACTCTCAGTCTAAATAAAGACGCAAAATTAGCCTTTTGACTGAATTTATAGAGCAACATTTCTGGGTGAACTCCCATTCAGTTTTGCTGCTCCCCCCCACAAGACAGTGGTCTATCGTTAGTTATTTGTTTCCCTAGCTATGCCTTTAAAAGGCTCCAAGGCAAACACGTAAAAACAAATTGTTCTGAGTAACATTACTGAAAGGGACTGTATAAGACAAGACAAGGTCACATGTCTTTAGTTTCCAGAGAACCGAGGATATCCTCACAGGATCCTGTACCAAAATTTGCATTTGTGGTGCCCTGTGTGTGGGGGGTAGCAGGGATATCCAATCATTTCCCAACTAAGAGACAGAAAACAGCATCAAGGCTCTGAGTAAGGCTCTTTCCTCATATGATTAAAACTCTATTGCTGTCTAATACTACACTTCTATTAAAAGAAACAAAAAACAACGTATGGGCCTAACAGCAGGAAAACAAAAAGGCAACCCTCCCCTAAAATTAGATTACATCTTCCTTTATTTTTGACAGCATCGCACTGACGATTTACCCGTACCCGGAGCCAACCCTGCGGCGAGGCAGGGCGGGAGCCGCTCGCCACATCCTCTCCTCGTTCACGGGGTCGCAGCCCGGCTTCACCTCACCCAGGGAAGAGCCCCAGGGCACGGCCCGGTACCGGGGGAACCGGCCCGACCCTCCTGGCCCCCGGCCGCGGTACCTGCCCGGCCCGGCCCGACCCTCCCGGCCCCGCCGCCTCCCGGGCATCCTCCCTCGCCAGCGTCGCCTGCTCCTCTCCCTCACCCCATACACCTTCTCGGGTGCTTTTGGTTTTTGGTTTTTTT
>VXBI01004482.1:0-203474 GCA_013397375.1 Toxostoma redivivum
CGACGCGCGGCACCGGCCGCCCCGTCCCTTACGGAGGAGCCGCCGCCGGGGTCCGAGCGCCCCGGGTCCTCCCTCGTCCGGCCGGTGTGTGTGGGACAGCGGGCGGGGGCCGAGGGCAGCGGGGCTGAGGTTTGCGGGCTGCGCCGCCTCACGCGCGGCGGTTATCGGCCGTTGGCGGCGCGGGGCTGAGGCGGGAGGCGGCGGGACGGAGGGCACGGGGCTGAGGCGGCGGGTCCGGGGCGGCCGCCCGCGCTGACAGCCCGTGTGCCGCTCGCTGCAGGGCAGGACAGCGCCGAGGGCCCTGGCCGCGAGCGGACATGCACTGTGAGCTCACCGCGGGGCAGAGAGACAGCGCCCGCCTCGAGGTGACCGACAAATGCCAGGGAGCGCCTCAGAAGGATCTGCCGAGGGTGACTCGTCCCGGCGCTGCTAAAGCTCACTTGAATCCTCAGATGTCCTTTAAAGTATCTGTCAACAACAGCAGTGACCACACGGAGCCTCAGCAGAGCCCACCTGAAATGTCAGCACCTCTGCTAGATTTCATCCCCAAACGACCCAGCATATTCGAGAGGATCCCGATTCTGCCCCGGGCGCAGGAGCTGCGATGCGCTAGAGGCTCGAAAGATTATTTCCAGCAGCAGAAACATCAAGGCGTGAAGGGTGAGTTTGAAAATGCATGAACTGAACACTACCATCACAAAAAACCTATTCACCAAAGAAATAAAAACGTAACAAGCCTTCCCCCCCTTTTTTTTTTTTTACTCTTCAGTGTGTTTTCTAACTTGTTTATTTAACTTCAAGCTTTAAAACTTTTTTTACTGAGCACCTTGGAGGGACAGGATAAACCAGACTGTGCTTTGCTAGTGTGAAGCTGTGTGTCTCTCAATACCATTTAAAATATCTTGAGACCAGCATCTTTGATTGTCCAGAGCGGGTGCTGCTCATGCGGTCGCGTCTCGAAGGTTTTGGGGTTGCTGCGGAAGACTGGGCTGGTCTGTCCTGCCCCGGAGAGTGCTTGTGGGGTGTTTGTTTGTGAGCGTGCCTGGCTGACAGTAAATGCCCCGTTCTTATTCAGCAGTCTCACCACGGTTGCTTAGATTTTATAGTTTGTATTTCAAGGAGGTGTTACAAATGCTGGATTCAGGCAGTGAATCGTCAGACTTGGGAACTCCTGGTGCCCGAAAGGTCAAATTCTGTTAGTTAACAAAATGCCTGATTTTCAGTTGTCCATCGTTAAAGAAGCGGCACTGAAGTAGGGTGAGGGGTTGCCTACTAAAAATCTGTTAATTACACTTTTAAACTAGAATTTATTAACTCAGCTGAAATTTGTTAATCAAAATTCACTTTTAAGATAATCCCTCTAAGGCATCACTGGATGGGTTCAGAGGGAATTAGAGCATTTCTTTATGCTGCAAAGTCGATTGCAGAGACTTGTGTACACCTAAGGTTATTAACATTAAGACAATGTTTTCTGTAATGTTAAAAGGTAATTCCCTTTTTTCTCTTCTTATCAGTCCATTCCCTTTCTCTATTTTAGATATGTACATGCAGTTATCTTGTCGGTGTAAGACTGTTCTCACTGGGATTGTTTCCAATTCTGTCCATTCTTCTGAAAATTAAAAGTAGGCTGCATGCCCTTGGACTAGTGACATTTTCTTTTGTGAGCTTGTTACCTAGGGTGATGGCACCTTTCATTGCCATGAAGTTATGTTAATGAACACCTCGATCTGTGCTAGGTCTGTCCTACAAGACTCTAGGATGTGTTTGTTCATCACCACTGAATACAGACAGAGTGGAGCAGCAGGTTATAAATTACCTTTTTTATTTTTCTGTTTGTTAATGCTGCAATTCTTCACTCCTGATTGAAAAAAAAAAAGGGTTGTTAATGTTTGGCAGGAATGAAATGGAGGTCTGTTACACAGACTCCTGTTTGGAGGGGGGAAAAGGAGAATTCACGTAGTATAAAGGGAGACCTACAAACTCTTGAACCACTGTGCTGCTGCAGCTGCTGCCTGTGGAAGGGACTCGAGGGCTGTTCTAGTCCCTTGTGGTCCCACGGGTGAGGTTAGTGCCACTCGACAGAGTTCATACTAGCTCAAAATCCTGCCCATGCAATGCCCTGTCTAGGCAGACTGTTGAAACACTTCTAAAATCTTTTTTCCTTTGAGTTGTTTAGCCCTCTGTTCATGCATATCCCTCTTGCTGTTGCAGAGGGCAGGGGTGTAGGGGGAGGGAAACAGGAAGAATTTAATTTTGCATTCACTTGGGACTTTTACAGTAGAGATGTAAGTGGGCATGGGAAAAGGTTCCTAATTCATCTTTCCTGACTGATAAATTTCCCATTTTCACCACTGGGGGAAAAAAAAGGGTTTTAAATTTTGTTGCTATTTTTTTAGCATGTTTTTTGTCCAGGGTGTTACCTTGTGGTTCCTTCTGTGTATGGGTGACTTGAGTCATGGGAGTAAGTAGGAGGTGTCCCCAGGCAGGATAGGGTTCATTTAACTGAGCAGGAGGGTTTGATGGATAATGTTGGATTTTCCAAAGATGGCAACACAGAGTTTTTTGGGTGGCTTCCTGTTATTTGTTGGGGTTTTTTGTTTGGTTTGGTTTTGCCTTTTTTCCCCCCCAATAAGATATTTTCAGGAGGAGTTAGGGAAAGTAAAATGTAAAGTAACATTCTGAGTCTGATTTAAAATGTGTGGGATGTGCTGCTCTTTCTGACCTGGACAGTGTCAGCAGGTGCTTTAATGTCCACTGGGGTGTTTTGGAGTGCTCACTGTGCTCCAGCTCACAAATCAGAGTGTATGTAAAGCAGCCAGGAGAGCTGCTGCTCTTTCAAGGAGCAGTGCAAATCATCTCCGAACCCTGGTTCTCTCAGGAGGATAAAGGACTGGGATGGCTCCATGTGGTACACCAAGATAAAGCTAAGAAGTGGAAGTGAGGGAAATACTCATATTTACCCAGTGAAAGGTTTTGGGAAGGAAACTGACGACAGCTTGATTTGAGACCATCGTGCCGTGCATCTCCTGTTCTCCAGCCCCAGAGTGCCATGTACCCAGTAATTCCCTCTGCAGTCTGGGTTAGATTACAGAGTGTGCCTCCTGGTTTTGGTTTATCCACAGTTGAAAGCTGCAAGTAGGGAGTGTAAAAGACTCTCTATAACAAGAGCAAAACTGATTTTTATAGTTGCCTGTAAGGTTTTTTTTTTCCCTAAACAAATCTTAGTTTAAATTTTTTTTTTCCAAAAAGAATGAATCAAAATGATACACTGCTCTACTAATAAAAAGGGCAGCTTTGAAGTAATCACAATGGGGAAGAAGTATCCTGCTGTTGTAATGTCTCTGTGGTGTTCTCTGCTGCTTCACAGTGTTTAAGTTATGATCCTGCAAAATGCTTCCGTGCCTGAGCAAGTCTTTCTTGGGCTTTCTGAACAGTGAAACAAAAACTTGAGGGGTTGTGGTGAGGATTATTTCTGAGAATCAGATCATTTGGGTCTAAACCTTTCAGGATGGAGCTGTTAGTTGTTTGCTGAAAATACCAGTATTTTGAGATTGTGCTTCATGTTTTTTTTCTGTTCGGGAGCTGTTGAAAATAAATGCCCAGTTTTCACCCAGCCAACCCCTTCTGATGTGGCTGGCTGTGATAGGCACCACGCTTTTCTTGGTCATTGATTTCCCCGTGTGTCACAAGGCAGAGTATTTGCATAGACATTGCTTTTCAGAGGCATTTGGCATAGAATAACTACCGTAAGGTATGAAGTCCATTTTACAGTGTTTTCCTGGGATTCTGTGGCTTTGGTTCTGTGTTGTTGAATTTGATGCCTATGGTATTGCAGTTTTGAAAGTAACACAGGGCAAAATACTTATTGTCTACAGGGAAGCAGCTTTTGGGAAGGCTTTAGTGGTGACAAAAGAGTGATCTATAAAGATGCCAAATATCTCAGTTTCTAAATGACATTGATTATGGTTGTTACCAGGAAACACTTCTCCTTTTCATTCTTTTCCAGTTTTGTTCAGTGTACCTAATTCATGACTCAGTAGAAATGACGAGATTTATCCTGTTAGCTGTGCCACTGGGAAATCATCCAAATGGCCCGGACCTTTGCAGCAACCACTTCAGATATTAACTTACAGTGGGCAAAACAATAAGCTGGTCAAGTTGCAGTAGTTGGATGTTTCCTTGTTGAGAGTATGTTTTATTCAGACAAGAAGAACTGGCTTGGATTTTTTTTTGTTTGTTGTTAACTGTAGCTGCTTTCAGCAAACATACAACCAATGTATTGAAATGTATTAATTTCCTTCTACTGTTGAGAAGGAGAGGTAAATCTTGCCATTTAATCCCCCTGTGACTCTTTCCTTGGTTATCAGGGTTGTCCTTGTGAAAGTAACAGCTTATACTGTTGGGATTCTAAGCAAAAGCATATACTTTGGTTAGTTAATATGATTTATTAGGTGAATTGGCTGGTCTTGGGCCTAATCTTGGCATTTTCTTTCCTACACTTTATCTGTGTTCACCTCCGATAATCTCACTGGAGCAAGTGTGACTGCCTAGAGCTGATAAATACGATGTGAACTGATAAGGAGACAGGGACAAGTTCACTGCTGTGGTGATCTCTAAACTGTCAGTTTTATGTAGAGCTGTAGTAATAATTATTTCTTATTTTCACTCTTTCTGCATTTGAACTCTGCTACAAAAAGGAATTTAAAGATTGGTCTGAACAGAATGTGCAGTTACAGAACTATATTTTTATTCAATGGCCTTTTTTTTATTTTTTTGCCTCACTTTGTTTTGTGAGGGGAAAAAGGAGAAGAAACTGCAAATTGGAGAATGTGTTCATAAATTCATTTGGAATAAATTGTGACTGTCCTCTCCTCCCTTAAACTGCCTATAATGCTTACTTGTCTTGAATAGGCAAATAACTTTCAGTTACTTGCTGCTGAAGGAACTTCTAATGATTTGTGTTGCAAAATCAGTCACTGACTTGAAGATGGGACTTTTCATGGAATTAATTTAAAAGAGGTTTAATTGTATCTAATCATTAAATCCATTGTAATTTAGAAATCGTTAGTGGAGAATATTTAGCAAATACAAACTAGGATATCTAATGATCAACCAGTCATATAAAGGCAATCAGTACTTGTAAAGTAAAAGCAAAAAAACCTCTTTTCTGCTTCACGAAGAAAACTACAGCTACTGGAAAAGCTCAAGAGAATAGATGTTGTATATCTTCTAATATTGTGTAGAATTGTATGGAATAACACATAACATCAGATTACTCTCAACAAGGAAATAAGTTTAAACATTGGAAGAAAATTTGAGTTTTGTTTGAAGGAATAGAACTTAAAAATAAGAAATCACTTGTTCTATCTTTAAAATGTTACAATAATGCAGGTTATATACTGGGCTAAGTGGAGTGAGAAGAAAAATATCCTTTCTTTTATAGTAAGAAAACAGTTAAAGTGGTTAAATATGTACATTACTGTTCCTGTGAGCAGTTTCATCAACTACAATTTTTTTGACATAGAGCATTCTAAATTATCATTTAGCTATAACTGAATACATTATTTGTATCTTAAGAGTTCAGGCCTGTATACACATAAACTCTTAAGTGTATGCTGAGGATCTTTAGTGTATTTGAGATTATAATCTGGACGGCTTCAAGATTCTTTTTAGTTAAACCGCTAAATTTAAAGTGAATGTCTTCTAAGAGACTGTATTGCTTCATTGTAGTAAAATGGTTTGACCTTTTGTTGAATAAGAAGGACAGAATTTTACCCTAAATTATTAATATCAGTAGGAGTCTTGCCACTAACTTCAGACGGGTCAGTATTTCAGTCATAATGTTACAGAAGTTCTTTTTCCTGTGTATAGGGAAAAGCTTGTAGAACAAATAATAAGTTTCTATTAAATCCATGTGTAAGCTAGGAAGTGAAATAACGTATGGACTATGAGAGAAATTTCCATACTCAGTACCATAATTACCATTATTCTAGAAATTCTGCTATTTAGTGATTCTAGAACTGTCGAAGATGTTGATGGCCGGGTAATTGGAGAGGGAAAATAGATGTAAACCACTCCATTTTGCACTCCAGATTTCAATCATTATATGTCAACAAGCTTGAACCAGGCGTGCAATCTAGTAATCATTTCACAGTGCCTGAAACGGCTTTTAATAAACTGGGGTTTGTTTGCTCTTTTTTTCCCTCAGCCACCCAACGTTGTTTCCCAGCACATTGCTGTAACTCAGAATACAGGGTTCCAAAGCAAGGGCAGTGCTCAGTGGCTGTGGTACAGCGTAATCTTTCCCCATAAATGTACAAACAATAGCAAAAGTATGTGTTTGGGAATATGGCACAGCTGTTATCTTCTGCCGGGAGCAGGCAGCGTTACAGTGACATAGAACGACCAGTTAGAACCACTTCGGCCGTTTTATTGCCTGTAAATGGGGCGTGTAAAGAAAGCAAGGGCTGGTCCCTCCATTCAGATAACCATCGGTGCAGACCAGCCCGGCACTACCTTTCTGCACAGGCTTTGAAGAATAGAGGCAAAGAGTTCCCCTTTTTCCTTCCCCTCCTATTACATTTCTGGCACCCTGTATGTGAAATCTCGGCTGGAACCTGAACTTGCTGTTCTGAGAATCTGTGCTTCACTGGTTACCTGGAACAAGGACTTTTTTTTTTTTTTTATTGCAGTCATTAGTTTGACTCTATGAAATGATTGTTAATGATTATTTGTAGACAGAGGACTGCTTGTAAAACAGATGAGACATTGCCAGAGCTGCAGTAGGAAATAGATCCAAATTCTGTATTTTAAGTTATTTTTGAGCATTACCAGGTTGATCTCGGTCAACTCAAAGTGCTTAAGATCTTTTATTTAAAGCAACTGTTCTGCTTTAATAATTATGTTTGACTTCTCTATCATTATGTTTGAATGTAGGTGATTATCTTAGTGAATGGATTGGTAAAGAGCACTGTGATTGAATTTATGGCACCAAATTTATTCTAAAGGTTAAATGAGTGCAAAACATCATAAACTACACTTAATTCTGGCATTTACACGTGTGATAAGAGGGCTTTGTGAGAGCTGTAGAGTTGTTAGTTGTTTTACAATGAGGAGAAAGCATATTCATTCTTACATGTTGTTTGCATATTAGCCAGAGGGAAAAATGACACTTAGGCGACATCATCAAATACAGTAAAAAACTAACTTTTTAATACAGATGTCCATTGTTGTTTTAAGTGCTTAGGGGGTTGGTGGTTTGGTTTATTTTGGAACTTGCTGAACTATATGAAGTGTGTCTCCAGGGGCCTGGTATTTTAATACCTTGTAGAAGGTTGTATAACAGTAGATGATGTATTTTGCCTGCCTTCCAGTGCTGTAAATAAAGTATATGTGCTGGCTTGGGAGAACTTATGTGAGGTGTAAATCAAAGGCTAATATAGGAGGAAAAATGCCAATTAGTGATGTCTTGCAGCAGGTTAGTTTCTTTACTCATTTATCTATAATCAAGAGATATAAGAGCAGTAATATGTATAAAAATGTTAACATGAGGCTCTTCCCTAGAAGGGGTAGAGGGTCTAGGATTATTTAAAGTAAGTGCTGTGATTCACTGCTTTTTCACAATTTGCTATGGTTAAGTTGCTTAAATACTGAAGTCAACAATCCCCTAGGCAAAGAAAGATAATATAATTTTAAACGTATTGTTAAAATTGAAATTTGATAGCTTCCACTCTCTAATCCTATCTAAGTCTTGGTTGTATTAAAAGGAAAATAGATACATGTGTCAGTTTTGGAGCATAATCTTTCTTTTGAGTTTAAAGGATGATAAATGTGCTTCAGACAAGCAACACAGCAGTTTATTGGTATGAATGTTTTGCTAAATACTACATGCTTAACGCAATCCCCATTCCTTTATAATAAGTTTAAATATTAATTCTTTGGAATGCTAGATGCCTAAAGCTAGATAGAAATGCTGTGCAGTTTCAGATATCTAGGAGTGGGCTTGTGAAACAGGATATTTAACTGGGAGAGATGAGTAGCACATTTCAGAGTTATTAGGGCAGAACAACAATGCAAGAGGATGACTTAAAAAGTTACAAAATTGTTTTCTGTGCATGAGGCTTAAATACCTTAGAGTTATTTATTTGAACCACAAGAGTAGATTTCCTATCTATGTAGGTTCTAGATTGCATTTTTTATTATTATTTTGTTTAACTTCTTAGCTGCCTGCTCCTCTAAAGCAGCTGGCTTTGATTTAACCTGAATCCTTCACTGAGAGGGAGTGATCAGTCACGATGACTGCAAGTTGTGCTCTTTGATGGAACATCTCTGTAGTGACTGAGGAGAGAAGACTAAATAGGAACAGGAACAGTGCTCAAGGGAAGCAGCAGTTTGTATTCAGAAGGACTCTTTTCACTCTAAGTTAGCACTTACTGTTCCTGCCTACCTCCCAGTCCCCATCTGTGCTGGACAGAGAGGAGAGAGTTAAAGTGAGAACAGATAAAAGAGGAAATTTTTGTTTTATTACCCAGTATTTTCTGGGAAAATCCCAGAAAGGGTTTAACATAAGGTTTCATAACTCCTACTTTGCCCTGCTGCTCCTGCTGAAATTGCAGGGAGTTAGCTTCAGGAGGAGGCCAGTATTGAATATTTTTGAAAATTCCTTCCATGCTCCTTTGAGACACAGAAGAGAAGATCCAAGTGTTGAATTCTCTCCTGGAGAAAAAAGAGTGCAAGCCCTTGTAGCCCAGTAGCTCAGGTGCCAAGGTCAGTTAGCACAGCATGTTCCCCTTCAATTTTTCTTGTGTTCAAGACCATGCATGGGTGTAAAGCTGGTGTGGTCAGCCATTGTATGTGAAACAGGCCAAAATGGTGAAGGATTGTGCCCGCAGCCAGCATGGCTGAGTATATTTATATTTTGGATTAACAGAACCAGGGTGCTTGAACTCTGTTCTGGACTACTATTTTTATTATTTTGGGACAAAGCTGTGTACTGTTCATGATATGTCTACAGCAAGAGTACAGCACAGTATGGTGTAGAGAAAGACAAGCCAGTTTTGGAACCAGGAACAGGGCACTTCTTTGGGCAAACTCTCAGGGCCAGCTTAGTTTTTTGTGCTGAGAGACAGAGTTAGTTAGTTCAGGTGCAGTGTTGGGATGGTGTGGCTGTGCTGTGTCTGAGGTCCGATCTGGTGGTGGTGCAGGATGTGATGTTGCAGCTCATGGCTGTACCAGCCCAGGGTGGCTGCAGCCTCTGTGCACAGCATGTGCATGGCCTGGGTTTCTCTCCTGGCTACATGACATTAGCTGTGGTGTTTGCCCTTGTTGGTGAGTCTCTGTAAGCATGAATGGTGGAAAGAGCAAAATCCATCTTTGTTATCTTTGGGGAAGAGTAAGGTTTTTAACAGAACATTTGAGTTGGGCCTGTTGCTGCTTGGCATCTGGATTGTGCTGTCACTTGTGGAATTGTTGCAGAGAAACAAAATCTCCCATTTATTTTAGCACTTGATGTGCTGAGGTGAAGGAAAGGAGACTACATTAAGGGAGCTGTGTTGGACGTAGCCAAGAATCAAGTACCTGTTGGGAGGAAAATTTCTGCCCTCCATCCCCCCTGTTTTCTGAGTTGCTCTTGCCTCCCAGCAGATGGCAGAGTCTCTTACGGTGCATTGTTCTTGAGGCAGAAATCACTCGATGGACTGTGAGTCCCTGGGCTTTTGAGGTACAGTTGGCTACTACAAGGTTCCCAAGATCCTCATCACTCTGTCAGAACACATTTTGCACACAGCTGAGGCTGTCTCCAGGACTTGAACAAGAAAAAGCAACACTAAATTCCTTCTTTCTGGATATCTGATTGTTGTAATGTTCAGTTTCCTTGAAGTTATCAGACCTGGTTTATGTTCAACTGAAACTGAACTGGCCTGATCCCATTGTCCCTAACTCTGGTGCAAAGCTGAAGTGATGCCATTTTAAATCCAAGAGTGGATAAAAAGGAGGCAAACGAGCTCTGGAGGGCTTATGCATAAAAATTTGTCCTCTAAGTATGGGCTCAGTTCACTTGGCAAAAGAAAAAGACATCTCGCGCTTTTAATCTGAACAGTTTGCTTCTTATTTTTCCTCCTGCCAACTTACCACAAATCTGCTTTTATTCCTTTTCTTTGAGTTCTTGAGCTATTCGAGGTTTGCTGACTTGTCATAGTTTTGTGGGAATAAGCTACAGACAACGTGTGGATGGTTCTCCTTTCAGAACAAAAATACCCATGCATTTCAGCATCTCTCTGGTTTGGATGGATATGCAGGAAATTTAAGGGGATATTTACCACTAGAGCCCCCTTGCTCTTTCCCTGCCCTTGAGTCTTAGTGACCTTTTCTTTTTACTCTCTTGGCCTCCTTACTGTGCCACTTTGCTATTAGTTTGTTTTTAAATTTATATATAAAGGGCTGTAACTTGCTTGAATTGTGGGCTAAGTGAGTGGAAACATGGCAACTGGTGTAAATAGCTTTTGGTCTGCTGAATGTGTAAATACTCAAAATCTGTCAGGGTGATTTGGCTGGCTTTTATTGGAATCATTATTCATATGAGATCTCCTTTCTCTTATACTGCATCCTGTCAGGAGCTATTAGGCAGAGATTGCTGGCATAAGTATTCAAACTGCTTTGTCAAAATGCACTTTTATACCTGTTGCTTTTACGTTTGTCAGTTCCATAGATATTTTTACAAGTGGATATGTTCTGGAAGATTAGTCATAGAAAGCTAGTATAAAGGGACCAAAACCTAGAAGGTGAGAGCAAACCACTGGGATGATTAATCATTAGCAGTGTTTTGAGCTGAAATGTATGATAGCATTGGCTACAAGTGCAGCTTATTTGACAAGTTAGAATGAAAATACTGGTGTGTTGCAGAGACTTGCAGCCCAGGTTGAGTTACTCAAAATGAGACTAACCTGCTTGGGGAACTTTCCTTGCTAAAGGCTAGTGTTAATGCCAACAATAGATTTTTTATTAGCTGCTGGAGAAGTTGCTGGAAGACTTGAAAATTAAGAACAGTAAACATCAGAGGTGATAAAGAAGTTTTATGCATGGGGTAGATATTTCGGCAGCAAGCAGTCGCTCTGAAGAGACAGGGAAGTAATTTTGGATCCTAGATAATAACTTGAGAGAAAACTTGGTGAAAAATAGCTTCATAGCCAGCTAGCATTTAGATAAAAATGAATTATGACACTAACTACTACTAGAGAAAACAGTCTGGGAGATGGGATACAGGTTCCAGTAAGCTGCTGACTATACCATTTGCTAGTTTGATGAGTAACCCTGATTCAGAATGTGTTGTATATGGGAAGGAGCTTCTAAACTGAGTACATCAGAGTTACAGTTTGTGTGTATGGTGCCCACACATCTGTCAGAGGCACTGGTCTTGTTCTGGTCCAGAAGGAACTCTCCTGTTGCATCCTTTCTGAGCAGAGGGTGGCTGTAGGTTTTCTCTCAGTAACTAAATATTTTGTGAAATGACCCTGATCTTCAGCACCTTCAGTGTCTTCTAGATTGGTTTATTCTTCCATAGGGGTTATGTGGTCTTGGCACTAGGAAAGATTCTTTCTAAGACTGTACTAATTTTCTGACATATGGTGCCCAAGGATGGCATGAGTTGTTTATCACTAGAATTTTTAAAGGCAGGCTGGATGGAAGTCCTACTGTGGAATGTAATACTTCAGGCCCAGCTGTCTTTCCTGTGACATTTTTAATTCCCACATTCAACTGCTTAGGCACTAGAGAGTTAGAAGAGGTCTCTCAAGCTGTAATAGTCCAGGCTTCTATCCTCTTTGACTTGCTGAACAAAGTTCAAATCCCTCCTTGTCTAACGTTGGTGTTGCTGGCCACTCATTTGTTTGTCAAGAAAACACTGAGAAGGCATACAATAAAAAACAGACTGAGTGAAGGGCTTGAAGAGCACCAGTTGGAGAGCCAGTGGTGGGACAACTGGGCATGGAAAATGATTGATTTTATGTGCAAAGCAGTTGTGAAATGTTCTGTGGCATTCTGGGGACATGCCATTGCTCACAAATGATTGCCTGTTGGGGATAGAAAATGCCAGCCATTGTTCTGAAGAAGGAAATAGCCTTATTGATACTGAATTAGGCTCACATTGAATTATTATTCATTTACAGTACATCCTGTTTTCCAAATACAAAAATTAACTGGAAGCCTGCAGCACTATTGGCCTTCAGTTGTTGGTTGTATCTACATCCCTATGGTCCAGGTGGAGTTTAGACTGTTTATATCTGGGGATGGATTGTGGCAGAAATTGGCATTAACAGAGCAGCTGAATGAAGCTGTTCTTCTTTTTTAAGAGTTCATCAAGCTAGTTCTTGTTCTTCAATAAGCCTGAGAGTGAGGCTGGCAGAGGTACGTGTCAGTAGATAAGATTTTCTTCTGGGATGCATTTTGAATTGTCACATTCAATGTTGATGGCAAAAAAATAGTGGTAAAGAAAACAATATTGTTGCCTTTTGAAAGGAATAGAAACTGACTTATCTGTAGAAATTGAGATGCACACCAGATATAAATATTTTGTACAGGGACAATGTTTTGCATACAACTGTGAAAGTTTGAATTTAGTTCCTGGTGTTATTGAATAGTTTCTGCTGAAATCCTAACAGAATATCGAAAGCCACTAGCAGAAAAGTTTGTTCCTTCAGTGTAAGGGAATATTTTTATTCAATAAAAATCAGGAAGTGACTGGCATTTGACATGGATTTCTTGAGATGTCATCAGGAACTGGACAACAGGTATTTTCTTGTGTCATACACATGAGGCAGTACCTTGGCATGGAGGATATAAATGGTTTTTATAGGTGGGAGTCTGTATGTTCTGGAATGCAGTGACGCTGAAAAGGATTGGGATGTCGCATCCAACTGGTATGAGAAAATAACACTTTTAATAGGGTATGAGGTGATATGATGCATTATTTTAAAGCTTAGGGAAGAAATGTAATTCTTCTGTAAATTATTATTCTGATTGCAGGAAGATAGATTAATGCTCAGACTTTCTTAAATGGCTTTGAAAAATCGAAGGATTTGGAGAAGAACTGAAAGATGCTGACTTGTGTGTGGTACCCATGGACTAATGGAAGATTACAGGGAATCTGGTCTGTTCCAGAGATGCAGTAGAGGAGAAAATAAGTGATACTTGAGGGTTCTTTTGAGTGCAGAATGGTATCTCATGGCTTGAAACTGAGAAGGATAAAACAAGAAGGAAGACGGGTTTTTTGACTGCAAGGGTAGTTAAACCTGGCACGGTTTAGTAAAGAATAAACCTTCTGGTATTCCTAGAGACTGAATGTTCCTATGGAAGAAATTATTAATTTCAACCACGGACAGTTGCATTCTCTGGCAGAATCACTAGATGGACAAACTGGACCATGCCAAAGGCTTCCACTATCAATCTGTAAAAGAGCAGATTCCAAACCTGGTGCTGCTGTTCCTTCATGTGCCCTCTGCAGTGCAGTCCGTGGGCCTCGCATCCAGATGAGGCCAAATTTATGCCCTCATTCTGGGTTTTGTGACAAAGAGTAGGGGACAGACAGGGAAGGGGGAGCATTGCCACAACCACAGTCAGACAGTTTGGGCAGTAGTAATGGCAAGGGAATCACTAGCAAGGAATGTTTCCTCTAAACCCACCCTTTCTTTCCTCTTGTTATGTCTCTTCCTTCAGCAAACAGCACCACTCCTCCTGGACTAGACAAGTCTGTTCAGAGATGTGATGGAACCTGCTGTCTCCCAGGGCCTGGGCTGAGACCAACTAAAACCAAGTGCTGGGTTTAAAACCTGGACAGAAAGGATAACGGTTGTGATAGTCTCTTGCCTGGCACTGATGATTGTCAACATTAATGTCTTCCCTTTCTTTGTTTTCTGAAATGAAAACAAAGGCTCAGCCTCCTTCCTAGCCCAGCAATAGTGACATACTAACACAGTTATTACAGCAAACATCTTGGCCTTCTCTGGTCATGATGTTTTCTTTCTGTGGGGAGACTGAAATACTAACTCACAAATAATGTCTTCAGAAGTCATATTAGTCACACATTTTTAAGACATTCCAAAATCATACCAACCTCCTTCTGAGCTTGTCTGTTGCTACCAATGATTCAAAGTTTTGAAAACTCTCCTTTAGTTTTGATTTACATTTTGGTCTTGGGCACTTGTTATTTCTGGCAAATGCCAGCTCAGTTTCATTAAAGAAAAATCTGTTTTACAGCCACGCGGCTCAGATCTGCTGCGCTTCTAATAATTGATGGCTGGTTTCCTTATTTCCTGCATTGTAGAAAAATAAGGACCTTGTTAGATCCAAACAAGCCTGCATAAAGTCACAGTGTGAAACATCAGGTTGGGGGTGAGCAGAGCAGCTGTGGGCAGGTTTTACAACTTCGGGCTGCAGTTGGTCGAGGCAGCCAAGGGAAACTGAGAGATACCCATGTGACTAAAATTCAGCTGAGTTCTTTGGCTCCCTGGCCTGAGATTTATGTTTGTGACACCTTTCCCTCTGTCAGTCCCTGGGCCAGACACAAGTCTGTCTGTCTGTGTACCTAGAGCTCTGCACACCCTGTGGAGTGGCTGCTGTGCCTGCTCCTTGCTGTGCCACCACGGGACATGTCTATTCCCAGTGTTGGCTGTCTTGCTCCTACAGCCCAAAACAGTGTGAGTATGTGCCCTGGGAGAAAGCAGCTGCCATGTGGTGGAGATGAAAAATCAAGAGCAAACACTTTCTGTATTTCTGCAAGTGGGCAAATTAATTTCAATCTGAACTGTCATCACAAAGGCCTTTTTTCCCTTCCCCTTTCCTTTGGGTGGTATCTTTGATTTATATTTCTGAATGAGGCAAGTGATCACCCTTTGGTGCTAAGTTCAGTTTCTTTATGGATTTTCAGTTCCAGAACCCTGACACATTAATTTTGGTTAATGTGGTAGCTTTTTTGGATTTGCTTGGGGTTTTTGTTTTATGTTGTTTTAAGAACCAGTGAAATTCAATGGTGCCTGTGTTAATTGAAAACATTCTATTAGTTTTAAGGAGTAGCTAATGTCTCTCAGGTATTCTTCTACAATGCAATACCTGTCAGATGCTTCCTTGCCACTCTATAAGCTATAAGTAGAGACAGGATCCTGCTTCAGAAATTCATGGACTTAAATGGCTCCTAGAAAGCCAAGCAGTGATACCTGAACAATGTCATAAAAAGGTGATGTTTTGTTTTTTATTTTCATGCATTTATAAGGTCCAGCCTGTTCCCTTTGAGAACAGGATGGTTACTTTCAGGAAAGACAGGTGTGTGATGACTTTCTTAGACGTTCCTTTGAAGGACTTGCCCCTCAAAGGAGGTGAAGAAGAATTTGTAGGAATTGTAGAACTACTGGAAAATCAAGCCTTAAAGTTTGCTTTACTAAAGGAATGATGCTGAGAGATACTCAAGCACCTAACTGCCATTGACATCTGTGGAAATTCAGTGTCTAAACAGTTCTCTGGATCTGGTGCTTGGTCTTCTGGCACCGAATATTACACACTTCTTGCTTTCTGTGGGTCTCCTTTTAAGGCATCTTCTCTGAGTGGTGCAATAGTTTTAATTTTCAATTCTTCCCGTTGTGAGTTCCAGCATATGATGCAGACAGCTGCCTAGAAAGCTGTGCCATGGGATAATCTATTGTTCCACCAAGGAGTTGAGGCCTACTAGACAAGCAGTGGGGTGGGAGAGTGAGTCAGAGAAAATACACTGCACTTCTATTAATTGTTGCTGAGGGAAGATGGGGCCAACCTTCAGGCACTGTAACTTCGTTGAGTGGGGAACTAGAGTGACATACTAGTTTGTTTGAGTGAAAATCCAGGGAAAAGTGGGAGATTTTTGTTGGCATTTCCTCCACTCAGCACTGATCTTATCGTGCTGGTTTAGTAGCTGAGCTCTTTTGGCTCCTTGCCTGGTGATACCATTGGAATCTGTCTGAGATGCACAAGATAAAAGATCTCAGAGAATTACAAGTATTATGACTTTCCTATCAAACTGTTCTAATGTGTAGACTCTTAGAGTCTTCTGACCCAGAAAACTATATTTATTTTAAAAATCCTGTTACTGAAGGAAAAGGAAACACAAGAGCTGGGAAGTGGGACTTGATGTTTATAAGGGCCCTGAGAGCATCCGTAATTAGAGTAGGTTTTTGGAAGAGACTTGTTCCTTTGCCAGCAAAGGGCCTTGGTGTTCAGCCAGGTTAGAGGTAGCCTGAGAGTAAGCACTTGGGAACTGCCTACTATACACTGGTTCTGTGTCTGGCACTGAGAGCATGAAGCAGCGTCCTCTCACTTAAAATATTTTGTGTACTCCCAGAGTGCTCAGTGAAACACTGCTGAGGGCTGAGTCACTGCCCAGCCATTTGGGCTGGTTCTCTAAACCCTGACTTGTGAAGAGCTGCACCAGAGTGCTGTGATGGTGATCCCTCCTCTGGTGCTGTCTCACCCTTGTGGTACTGTACAATTGGCAGTTTCAGTATGGCCCCACAGTTCTGGTAGTGTGGCCCAGCTGAGTGATGTGAGAGCCAGGAAGTTCCTGGAATCCCCATTGTCAGCCTGTTCCTTGCATTCACAGATTCACAACTGCTTTGGACATGAGTATAGGCTCATCTGCACAGAGAGGTAAATGGGACTTGCAGGATATAAGTTTGTGGGTGATCAACATAGTCATTAAGGAAAAAGGCCTAGATATTCTTTATTTTCTTTGTAAAACTTCAGAATTGGACTCTTGAGTTATGAACTTGTTTCTCAGATTTCACAGTGCATGAGAGGAAAACATTTGACTTCCTATCCCAAGGCCTCTAGAGCTGTTGTCAATCCAATTTCCCTGGTTTTAGACAGGAACCAGGACTGCCCACCATATTCCAGATCCTACAGAATCAGTGGGTGGGACCTCAGGAAAAGATGATAGCTTCTGGCAGAGCTAAATCTGAACGAGTCACCTAGGACACAATGGGAGCTGCACAGAAGGGTGCTGGGGCATGGTTAAGGGACTCCAATGAAGTGTCTGGCCCTTGTTTGTGCTGCTGTAGAGCAGAAGGAGGGGCAGGGAGGTTGTCCAGCGCAAAGCCCACTGGGTGCTAGGAGCCAGAGACTGAGAAGGAGCATGTGGAGGGTCAGATCCAGTCTGTGGCTATTGCAGGCAGTTGGTGCTCAGTGCAGGGAGCATCTGTCCCATGCCACCCACAAAGCCTGTAAAAAACTGACATCAGTAGGGGAAAACACCAAAAGCCACAAACTGCTGTGTGCCTTAAAGAGCAGGAAAGATTGAAAGCAGTGACTACAACCCTGGAAAGGCTGGGAATTTCCTTGAATAAAAATTCCCAGATGACCCAAGCATCAAATTTGATCATTGCTATAAGTACCTAAATCTTGTACCTCGTTATTTTTGTGCTTGAAAAACTGGGAGAACTGGTGACAAACTGGTGCCCACCAGGGCTGGAGTAGGGGGACTGGGAAAGGCTCCCAGGAATCCTTTGGACTCTCTGGTGCTTACAGCAGCCACATTTCCATGCAGTGCACAGGAGAAGGTGCTGCTTTTTTTCTTTTTCTCTCCCCTCTCCCTTTCTTTTCCTTTCTTCCCCTCTCTCTATTAATAACTGAAGCCAATGGCTGCTCTGAGTTACGAGGGGGTTTTATTGCACAGTTGCATGGTGGAGGGGCCTGGTTTTCATTGTGCAGTGCGGGATATCAGTTTTAACCCAGAGGCAGTGATGTTATTTAACAGGTGCCTTAAAGGCATAGTGCTTATTTAATCACCGTCTCCAGATCAACATTATGTAAATTGAAATTGCTTAGGTACGCAATTAATTGTGAATGCTTTAGACATTTTTAAAGGCATAAGACAATACCTGAAGTTCCATTTTAAGAATATCCAGGTCAAAGGACACACATGTTTTTATTTTCTTATTTGAGGTATAATGTGTTCAAGGCAGATTTATGGCACAACCTTTGTTTATTGACTTGTACTTTTCCACATGAAACTAATGGAACATGACAGATGATATTTATGAGGCATGTGTTCTTGATTAAATCATGTTAGACATTAAAACCTGATAAAAGAACGTATTTTAAAGGGTGGATTAATAGAAAAGGAGGCAGCATTGATTGGGGAGTTTACACGGAACAAGACATATTGCTCTTAGACTGAGTATTTATAGGCGAGATATGTGGTTATAAAACTTTAGAAGCTGAACAGAAAAAGATTAATAAGCTTTGGCTCTTTGGAAAGTTTGAGGTTTTTGTTTTCCTCCCTTTGTAAGCCACTGGCCACCTTGTATTTCTGGTCTTTCAAGTGAATTTATTCAGTTCTGCATAAGAATTTGTGACCCATTGTGGCCTACTGCTTGTAATATTGGCCCTATGTGTGTTCTGTATTCTTCAGGATTCCCAGTCAGCAGATCTGTGCAAGCAGCCTGTGCCACTGCTAAAAACTGCTATGTAAACATGCTGCCAGTTCTGCTTAGATGGGTGCAAATGGGGTGAATCAGTAACAGTCAGATGGGGCTGCTTGTCCCCACCTTGATACTGGGGCTTTGCACAGAGTTCTGAGTAATAAGTTAGTAGGGAATCACCCCAAGTAGCATTTTGCATATCAGCATAAGAGTATCGTCTAAGTATTTCCTGTGGAGAGCAATTGGAGGATTTTCATAAATGTGGCAAGTGGGAACAGACTGAATTTGTTTTCATGGCTTTTGAGACTAAAGGGAAAGCAGCTACCTGCATTCTGCTTTCAGTTACACAGGTGCATATGTAGAATTTTTCCTGATTTCAACTACACAGATGGATGTGAGGACATACTCTGAGTTGGTGCAGCACTTTCATTATTGAATTTTAACCTTCTGTGGCTGCATTTGTGCTAACCTGGATCCTCAAAGCTGCATTTTGTCTGAGAAGATAGCTTTGATTTCTTAAAGCTCCTATCAACTTAAATTTGCAGAAGTAATGTTCACTGCAAATACAAGAAAAATTTAAGTTCTAGAAGTTTTTATTACAGCAAAGTAATTTCATGCTGTGGTGCAGTATTTACCTACTGCTTGGAACCTCTTCATCATAACTGAAAGGCTTGTGCCAAATTAGTAGCTCTTTATTTCTCATCTGAAAGTGTTATCTTTGCTGGATGAGATATGGTAAAATGTGTTAAAGTGATATGATTCAAGTATTTAAATGAATAAATTGCTTCAGTATCTTCCACAGGGAAGAAATGCAAATTATAGGCACATTTATGGTTTACTTTTGTTTGGACTTGTCAGGGTAGAAACTAAAAATATGTGCAAAATGAGAAAACTGTATGAGAAATACAGTTTTCTGTGAATGGAGATGCTTTTATGAAGTGTTGTATGACTTAACTTGAGTTAAAGCATGACCTTTCATCTCACATCATCAGAGCAAATTATATTTGAAAAGCTGTTAGCTGAAGTACACTTCTGCTTTTCACAAATCCAGTAGTAATTATTTTTTCTTTTTTTTTTTCTTGTTCCCCAGCTTGCTCACTAAAACATCCCTACCTACCTGAGAGTTTAGAATAAGCATTCTGTCCCATTAGGAAGTTGTTTCCCTATAGAGATTTCAGCCCTTCTTCCCCATGCATATGGTGTAAGCCAAAACAACAGATGTTAGAGAATAAAAATAAGAGAACAGAAAATAGCCCTGGAAGTAATATTATCTTGTTACATTAGAATTTTGCCTCCTAAAAGAACTAGCAGAATTTAAAAGACTTCAAAGATGGATTGAATAATAGATCAGAGACTTAAAAAAAAAAGAAGCGTATTGAGGCTGAAAAGAAGGGGAGTGATTTTGTTGAGAATTGATAGAGATCAAAGATGCAGAGTGTTTGTACAAGTAAAAGAAAGAAGAAAAAGACGCAGCTTAGCTCTTGGTCCTACAAAAAGTGGAAAAATTGATCAGATTTAGAAAGATGGAATCTTCAAGTGGCAAAATGGATACTGAATGTGAAGGGCTTGTCTTATGCTGGTAATCATACCCCTAAGCTTTGTGAGGGCATCTCAGCTCTGCCCTTTAAGCTGGGTTCAGGTTCTCCTGGAAAAACAGCACTTCTAGTCACCAGTGAAAATGGCTGGCGATGATGGCCATCCCTCAAGAGATTATGGAGATTAGGAAGAAATTCTTCCCCATGAGGGTGGGGAGGCCCTGGCACAGAGTGCCCAGAGAAGCTGTGGCTGCCCTTGGGGCCCTGGAAGTGTCCAAGGCCAGGTTGGGCAGGGTTTGGAGCAACCTGGGATCGTGAAAGGTGTCCCTGCCCATGGCAGGGGCTGGAACTGGGTGAACTTCAAGGTCCTTTCCAGCCCAAGCCTTTGTATGTTTCTATAATTCTTTTCCCACAAGGATCAATGCTTACCACACTATTTTTGGTAGTTCTTTTCCAGTCTGTTCTTACACTCCATGAAGAACAGAGATTCTGTGTCCCTTCTGTCCTCATGCTCAGCTGTCTTTCACAGCCTCTCCTTGATGTTTGAACTATGTCTTACTTGCTAAGCTTCACTTCTCTCAGCAAAATCCATTCAGTTTCATGTTGTGCTAGTGATAGGATTGGATCCAGAAATTTACCTCTTGACTTTGATTTTTCTAAGTCTGTGTAAATTGAAGGAAAACTGAATTCCTTCAGCTCCAACAGGTAATTGCTTCATTAGGAAAATTAGTTGCACTATTAATAATTTTATGTATCATACAGGAATTGTTCTTGGAGTCAAAGTGTTGGTACCAGGCCACCAGGGAGGAAGCCCTGAAATGAAAACTTCCTCTCAACATGCTTCGTACTGAACAGGTTCTTGCTGAGTTCTCCCAGCTTGTCTCTCTCCTCTGCTCTGTCCTGCCATGCTTTGCCAGTGGTTGTTCCTTCTTCCCTTCTTGCTTTTTCTTTGCCTGTATTTTTGCTTACTGCTAGTTTGTGTTTCTGCATCTCTTTGGAGGATGCAGACTGATGGTGCCAGGGCATTGCTGAAGGAAGGTAAACAGACTAGGCAGGAGATCTTTAGGAGATGCCTGTAGTGGCCACATCATACATCAGGATCTCCCTGCCCAGTGCTTGAGAAGCAAGGATGACCTATTGGCTGTAGTGTTGCTTTGTAAAGACAGCTCTGGTGCTGCTGGGAGGCAGCAGATTCCCATTTCCCACCATCAGAGCTCCCTGGGAGAATGTCGTATCCTAAGATTGTAAGAAGTTTGTGTTTAATCTGCATTTCTAATATAAATGGAAAGAAAAACACGTATCAGCTAATACTGATTAATTATATCCCTGTGCTGGTGGCCAAGAATGGGGATGTCATGCCATATAGATTATATACAACATGTTCTTTTTATGAATCAGCCAGGGAAGGCATCCAAGCTCTTTCAGTAGGTAGGTAAAGGGTTTGGCTAGTTTTCAGGGTTTGAAGCCATCTGGAAAAATTTAACCAAAATTATCTGCTTCACAGTCCCAAGATAAATAATTTTCCCACTTACACAATTGTTCCTCATTAAGCTAGTGGGGTTAGGGCTGATTAAACCCTGATATTATAAGTCAGGCTTTTACAGAGCATTTTGTAGATAGAGTTTTCGTGGTGACAGTGATACCGCTCTCAGCCCCAGCTGAGAACAAGAGAAATAATAGTTTCATGGAATGGAATAAACATTCCATGAAACAGAAACAATTCTTTTGAGCTCTGTGTGGTTTAAGACATTGTCCTTTCTGACAAATGTTTTATCCAAACAGTTCAGTGTGTACTGTAGTACTTATGCTTATATACTTACATATTAATATGAGCTAAGTATATATAATGTATAGTATGAATAACCTTTTTTTGTGAATCAAAAATACAGACATGTCCTACCTGTGACTGCAACCATCACAACTTTGGAGAATAGCAGCAAATAATTCTCTCTTAAAAAACAGCTTCATTATATTTTTCATGTCTTCTCTGCATTCCTAAGCAAACACCTGTAACTGAGAAGCAGAGGGAAGGAAGACAAAAAATTAATATTGTTATTTTTTAAATGAAAATAAGTTGGCGAACCTGATGCTGTGTAAATGGAGGCATAATTCAGTGATATGAGATCTCCTTATATTTAATAATTTCCAGTGCTTCTCTGCATTTTAGAAAATATTATGGAAATTAGCTCTTTCAGTTTTTGACAGATCATTCTCATACTCCAGCATATTGTCTTTGTGCACTTGAATAGTGTTGTTGACTTAGAGGTCTGCTTATATGGGTGTGTTTTTAGCTTGGATTTACAGACCTGCCTGTGAAGTGCTTGTGATACATTTGATTAAGTGATAAGGGTTAAATCATTGACATGTTGTAGCTTGACTGTGTGTAAGACCTGCAGCCAGCTGACAGCATCACTGCCTCTGTCAGCTGCAGATCAAGGACATCCCTGGGAATGTCTCACAGGCAGCATTTACAAGATGGAATCCTTTATTCAGTATTTGCCTTTTGCCAAAAAGGTGATAGGTTTTGCCTCCTAGTCCAGTAGGGTTTGTTATGGGTGGGTGGTGCATTACCCAGCTGAGTGACATCTGTCTCTGGTTGCAGTGCTGGAGTCTGGTGATGTGGCTGTGGGTCAGATCTGAGTTTGGGGCTCTGCCTTGTCTCATGCAGAATCAGGCTGGTGATACCTGCTTTTGTAAAGTGCCTCTTGACTGGGAGAAGATTATGTGGTCCAAGAGCATTGCATATAATTAGTGTAACTCAAAGGTCGTTAGAACTTCACTTTCTGCAAGAATGGTCAGGAGTAGAATTTCACTTACTGTGGAACTCGTGAAGCTCTTGAATGCAGCAGCTTGTACATGCAACTAAAACTATGTGCAGGGAGAAAGAAGGAAAGAAACTTCTGGTGCCCAGTTGTGTTCATGCCAACTGCTACCCATCCTTCCTTTTTTTTCTTTTCAAACTTTGTTATTCTTCTCCTTTGGAATGAGGTTTTTGAATGCTAAGAATTACTCAAAGCTCATAAAGTTCAGAGCTTAGAGCTACAATAACTAGTATTTCCAGGGCACACATCATTATTACTGAAGATGGTCATGGTGTGTGTGGGTGTTGAGGCACGTGTGTCATTGTGAAATACCAGGGAGTCTTACCAGACAGAGGAGGTCTGCAGCAAAGCTAAGCTGGTTAACACATACTCACTTCAGGCATGTACTTTAAACATTTGCCAACACTGAAAAACTTTCATTAAGTTGGTGCCTTAGGATCTGTATCTCAATGCAGTTTCTCTGAAATGAGAAGGTAGACTCTTTTCTCCTCAGTGCTGTTTGCTGTTTATGCTTTCACAAGCGTGTGGTTTTCACATGCTCCAGCAAAGGTAATGTGTCAGGTTAAAATAAGAAACCGAGCCAAAACCTTTTTATTCCCATCCCATTTTGACTTGGGATAGTGATCTTTTTACAGTATTGAAGAGTTTATACTTCCTTATAACTGATTTGCCATATCTTTGGAAGAGCAGTGATACATTGAGCAGTTTGTGTGAATCTTCATGATGTAGGTTCTGTAACATCAGGGTTACATTGTGCAGGAGATCCGCAGCCCAGGTGGCACGAGAGGGTCATTCCTCATTGCAGTGTGTGTACCTGGTGGGGACAGTAAATGACATCGGGTGCTTCCTGCCCAGGACAGACACAGCTCAGGAGGGACAGGCTGTAGGGGGTGGTAGAAGAGCTCTGAAGGATGGTGTGGTGAAAGCAGAACCCCCAGTCTGCATTTGCTTTGGGTTCAATGGAGTTACAGTTTCTGTGCTAATTCTCACAGCTCTTAAAAACCAGAAAAGAACACTTGGTTGAGCTGGGTTTCTCATCTTTTAGTCCAGCAGATACTCTGAAACTTTTCCCGTGTTACCTCCTGAAGTCCCTTTTTGATTTCACCTCAAGGTATGGATTCTTTCTCTTGCCCGAGTTCCCTGTGCAAAGCCTCTTGATGTGATGGTTGCATGTTTTGAGGTTTCTTTTTTGTTCTCTGTTCATTATTCTTTCACATAAGTGCAGTCTTGCAGATGCTTATAAATTACATTGTAAACTTGAGAAGCTGTTTTGCCCGTAGAGCCTTCTGATACCTGAATGTGTCTCCCATCCATTATGTGCTAAAAACACTTAGAAGAGGGCTCTATCTGTTGATACAGCACCCAGTACTGAAGGACTGATCTTGGCAAGATCCTCTCAGCTTCCCCAGTAGTACATTAAATGGAGTTCCAGATTATGTTAAAGTTGCAGGTTTGGGACTGTTCCTTTCATTCCGTGTAGGTTATTCAGGGTGTGATTTTGAAATCAGACTGTGATACTGTAATACTTAAGTCTAAATGCTTGTTGAACCCTCCCTTCTAAAATAATCCCTTTCTTGTCTGCTGCTAGTACTTCTTTGTTAAAGTGAGTGTGAAGTTGCTTGGATTTGGAAGAGAATATATAAAAACAAACTAACATCAAGGTGTGGTTGCAAAATGTTGCAAACTCTTTGAATGTTGGGTGCCTGCTTATTTTGGAATGTTTGCTGGGCTAAATGTAACATGGATTTGTCTGTGATGTGTCATAGATTTATCAAAGCTAAATTACTCATTAAAATAATGCTGAATTGGAAATACAGAGCAGTAAACCAGCGGATAAATAAAAGGTTAGCAGAAAGGTAACTTGATATATGAAACCATAAAAGAGATTTCAGAATTAATGAGGGAGACAATATTTCTCCTGTAGAGATTTTAGGACTTGGTTGAAGTAGTGTAACAGCAACACATTACTTATTTCTTGTGTTGCCTTATTCTTAGGCCCGTGGGACCAGACAGGAAGGAATTAGAGAGCCCTATATTACAATTTAATTGCTTGAAGAAAAAATATTATTTTTTATTGTTAACCATTAGCTGCTTCTAGTTTTATTAAAGTCATAATGTCCATGTTGTAGCACCAATGTTTGCAGCATGCAGTGAGGGCAAGGAAAATTGTTCAGTTGCTATAAAATCAGCTTAGTGTAGGGAAAAAAAAAAAGAAAAGGAAAAAATGGAGAGCTGAAACTAGACCAGTGGCTGTTCAGCTGTTGCAGATGTCTAAGAGCTGTGTTTTCTTCCCTTAGAGCTGTGAAGAAGTGTCCTGATCTTTCACTGAAGAAGTGTTCATGTATGCACCCACAGCTTTCATTGAGTTGAGCCACTGGCAGCAGCTTGTGCTCACAGTTTGTTGTTTTCTCTTCTTTATGTTGGCTTGGGATTTCTGGATAATGTCCTGGGCTTGGTCACTAAAAGTGTTTTTGGTTTTTGGCTTTTTTTTTTTTTTTGAACCACAGGTTAAAATTCTGACATTATGTGACACCCCTGTTTAATGCACAAGTTTGGTTTTTAGACAGGTTTGGGGTTTATTTTCTTTTTTTTTTTGAAGAGACAGTGGACAATGCCTTCTGCATTTCTAACTATTGTTCATTTTTCAAAATCAAAGTTTTCATGTGCCAGCTACACTGTGATGACTGTCCCCTACTGTGTTCTTGGCCTGTGGGAAAGGAAAGACAATATAATTGAGTTTGGCTCACCAAGGCAAAAATATTTGGAGGAATGATCTCACACCTGCTTCAGGCTAAAAATGCTTCTTCCATGAGCAGCCAGAATGGCTCAGCTGTTGAGCTGTGGTGATCTGACCACATGGACAGATGAGCAAATCTGAGACATGTCTGTAATGCACAGAGCACATTGGTAATGGCAGCACAGCAGTTCAGCCTTGCATGGATGCACATGGAAGGGTTCACACATCTGTACAATAATCCACTGCATTTTTGCACAGACCAAGAACATCTTCCTTCCCTCTGAAGCAGGCCAGCAGGTTTTTTTTCCTAGAATGTCTCAATCCTTGATCCTTTGCTTCAGTTCCCAAGAGCAGCTTTGTATGATGCAGAGAACTGGGTCCTTTCACAGAGGTCTTCAGCTAGGAAGGGACCACAATATTTCACCATCTGATTCCTCTTCAGAGTCAGCTCTGTCTGAGGTGGGCTTAGCTCTTCTGATGATTGGGAAGTCAATGACTTTCCTGCCCACAGGTAACAGCAGGGCCTGCAGAAGTGTTGTGCCTTCCTGTGAATTCAGAAAATGGTGGTTGTCTTTTTTCCCTTTCCTTGTTAAATTCATCCCCACTGAGTAGTATTTTTAACATCTGTGGTTAAACCACAGAAAGGAGCTGGCTGGGTTACTGAGGTGCTGGAGCTGTTGCAGCTCAGTGCTGGGGACTGCTGCTGTTACCTGCAGCTGGCTTGGATTCCATTCTAAACCCAAGGGCATCTTCCACTCCAAGAGGTTCTTGTGTGTACTGAAATCCAAATCATTCCCTTGCTATTACAAAGACAGCAGTAAGATAGGAGACCCTCTCAAGAGGTTTCAGGGACCTGTAGATCCCCAGGGCAGTTGTGATAAGCCGCTGTCCACTGCTCCAGCAGTAGTGTGTACTCCTTCCTAGAGCTGGGGTTTGTGGGCTTTGGCTCACGTTGGCATCATTTGTATGTGTGCAGATCTCCTGAAAGCCTCAGAAATCTGCATTAGAGATGTCTGTGAGTGTATGCATGGATATATGTGAAACCCTCAGGTGCTGCTTTCTGCAAGAGCTGCCTTGGAAGCCTGTGAGCTGACTCTGAGTTGTTCAGGAAACACGATCTGCCTGATTTTGTGAAGGACGGCTGAAATTTGAAATGCATTGTGGCCACTGTGACTCTGGACTGTAATTTTTTTTTAAGACAGAGTTGGCCTGTTGATACCAGGGCCAGCTCTGCTTTTCTATGTTCTCACAAACATTCAACAGGGAAGGTGCACTACTTCTGATGAATACTTCCATTGTTTGCCATGGACCCTGGGCAGTAACTTTGGCCTTACTGGGAAAGATTCCCATTCTTTGATGCTCTGATTCTTCAGCCAACTCCATTCTGTTTGATATAATTTTTAATCAAGTTTTCCTTTTAACTTGTAATGTAACAAGTCCCTAAATGTGTTACTATCCACCAAAGAGGGTTTCTTGGCAGGATTTCCAAACAAAAACAAAACAAAAAACCTCTATTCAGCCAAAATACTCTTTAACGGATGAAGCAACAATTACTTGTGGCTTTGTGAAAATAGACTATATATTGTATATACTGTGGAGCAAGAGACCACGATGTGTGTAGTGATGATTTGAGGTATTGGGAAATTAAGTGATCCATCAGTATTGATGCTTGGTGCCAAGTATTAGTTCAATGCTCCAATTTCCTATGCAATTGAAAGTGGGAGTAGGCTTTCATGAAAGGGTCTAGTGGTTAATGCACTGGGCTGGCCCCTGGGAGGTCTGGCTTTAATTCCCTGCTCTCTCCATGCTTGCTGTTCAACTGCAAACATGTTACTTGAACTCCCAGTGCCTTGGTTCTCCTCTTTCCCTCCCTCACCCACTTCTCTTTGAAATTCCTTTGGGAGGAACTGTCTTTAAGCTTGTGTGTGCTATCTAAACAAAGGGTACTGCATCTCAGTAGGGGCCTGGAGATACTTTGACTATAGAAAGATTTGTAAGTGTTCTGGCAAATACAAAACTGTCATGTACACACGCATGTCAGGCAGGCTGAGTTATGAATGCAGTAACAGGGGAAAAATTAGCAGGCAGAAATGGCAACCGTTACAACCGCATGTTTTCATTTGGATATCTTGATTATGTGAATATATGGAGCAGCTGCTCCCATCCCCTTCCCTAGCAATACTGTTCCACTTCTGCACAAGTTGGGATGACGACATACTTGCTTAAGAACAAAATTGTCCTTTCTTCTGTACATTCTGAGGCATAACACAAGGAGACATAGCTAGAGAGAACTATGAATTTGAGGGAGAGCAGTACCTGAACACAGTCTGCAGCCTGCCCTGGATGGACTTCCTGAGCCTCTTGGCTTCCATCACCTGTAAAAGGTAGGAAGTCATAGCTACCATGATACTTCCCTAGACTGTGCAGATTCATTGGTGTCTCTGGAGAACTCTGGGGATGGTGTGTTTTCTTTGAAGTCTGACTTAATGTTAGCAGTTGTGTTCAATGGAACTTGGGAGCTTGAATAATAAAGGCCTCTGGGTAGGTCAGTACTGAAGTGCATTTGCAGAAGTTACTCCTGAGGTACTCCAGCCAAGGGCTTGGGTTCCTCAGCAAAGCCTGGAGCCTGGCAAGGAGCTCCCAGAGGCCCTGCCTGCTCTGCTTGCTGAAAGGTTTTGGTTTGAGGACAGTCAGGAGCAGCTCTGTTGGCCTGACAGAAAGAGGATGAATGTCCTTCCTGCCACCTTATGTTCACTTAAAAGTAGAAAATGTTCTGTAATTCTGTAATAGTTGTTTCTGAAGATGAGCCCTATAACATTACCCAGTATGAAAGCACCAGTTCTGTGTCTATGCTAAATTTGGCTGTTGGAGTAGATAAGGAAGCTTTTCCAATGAGTGTCTGATTTAACAGCACAGCCTAATAAAGACAAACCTCCTCTCTGAGCATGAGTGACACAATACAGATTAATTTCATTCAAACCAAGATTAGTTTTTGGACTCAAACTCTCATTTTGTCATGACTAAAATGGTGGCAATAACTACTTTGCAGAGCAGTGTTTCACTCTCAGCCTGTGGGAAGGCAGGATTGAGTGTCATGTTTTGTTTTCATTAGCAGAATGTTTTGTCATTGGACCTAGGCCTAAACAAGGCAGTGACAGGAGAGCTGTTTATGTGCAAGTAGATTGGACACGTGTTGCTGGCTGTGTGCATTCTGCAAGCTGATTTTTACAGAGAGATTTGGCTGCTGGGGTCTGTTCCGAGTGCCATGCCCCTGGATCACAGCTATTTAAGATCACACCATCAGACACCTTTGGGGCTAAGGAGATTAGACTGCCTGTGTATGGTTCCTTCCACTACAGAAGACAGTTTTGCTTTGTTTTGTTTGCAACAATGGGTAATAAGATCTCTTGTTGTCACTCCTGTTTCTGGAGATCTGAGTAGCAAAGTGACCATTCGTGAAGATATGAAATTATTTTAAGAATAACCTGACAATCTTAAACCAAATGTGCTGTGTAAACAAATGATACTATGCTGGAGTGAACTTTACTGACCTACCATAAAGAGAACCTTTCTGCCCTACTGATGGACTTTTGCTATAGATTATCAGCTCAATCTTTGTCTCTGAAGTATAAAGAGTATTCTGAGTATTTGTTCTCCCTCCTATCACTCATAGTAGAGTTAAATGGAGTTTTGGCCCACAGCATGAAATACCACAAAGAAGGAAATATATGGAAAACCATTTGTTTTTTGGTGTCTTTTTTTTTTTTTTTTTGTGTGTGTGTTTTTGTTTTTGTTTTTTTTTACTTGATAATTACAGGAATTCCTAGCTCTCATCTTTGTATTTCAGTCAGATGTGTAAGCAAGTAAATATATAAGCCAAACATTAAAATGGAATGTGACTCTAAGGTATCCTAGGAGTCTAAAGGTAGAGTCTGTGGTTATCATAGGAGCTCTGCTTTTCTAGAAGACTGTTCTGTCAGCATCCACATTAATGCATGCAACCTCCTACCTGTATTTAAAAATAACTTTCAAATAAATACTTCAAATTATTGCTGACATACAGATGTAAAAGTGGGAATAGAAGAAATGGCTGTTTTGCAAAGTAAACATTTGCAAGATCTTCTTTTTCAGATGCAAACTCAGTATGTATACTTTTTTTGCCAACAAATGTCTTTAAGGTTTTAGAATAGAGTCAGTTTACTTTTTTGAAATCTCTATGGGAGTTATCTTGATTTCCAGCCAATAGAATCTGTCTGGTCCACAGACTCTCCCTGATGGACAAGAGTGCTACTGTTTGCTTATAGCTGTTGAAAGAATTGTAGAATTGGAAAAAATACTTAGTGATAGAACTTTCATCTGCTCGTTTGACACTGCAGTTAATGAATGTCTCATGTCTTGCCATCCAGAGAAGTGATATTTGAAATCTAACCAAATGCTGCGTAAAATTTTTCACAATTAAGGCAAAGCATTATCTCATTGAGGACTGAATTTTCTCACCTTGACAGCCAAATACGACAGAGTGTAGCCAGTTTGCTCATGTAAATATCCAAGTACGCTGCTCCCTCCCCAAGTATTCATCCTTACCTGACACATGAACAGGTGCATGAATACAATGACAAGTTTTGTCCTTGGAAAGCCCAGCTTTAAATCTGACCTTGTAGGAGAGAGACTCATGTTGAAGCTTTTTGAATTGAAGATGCCTTTTAGGAGAGGTGCAGTCCACTTCCAGAAAGCCCTGGAGGCTTGATCTTACGATGGGTCAGGTGTCATAAAGCAGATGATGTGGAATTTCTCCACAGCACTGCAGTTGTGTAAAGCCAGCAGTATCCACATGGTTACACTCAGTACACACTTTTTTGGGTGGTTGGAAGCACCTGATCTGTACCTTGGGTAATGCCTGATTTAAACACATTCCAAACTGCAGGTTATGGCACCAACTCAGTCTGCAACTAGGGATGTATAGACTGGGTTTTTGGCAGGAACTGTCTAACTTTTGTCTGCAATATATAATAAGTCTTTATAGTGTTGAAGACGCATAAATCTGATCTCCCCCCAAACTGTCTGTAGTTCATTTCCTTCAGGGTTAGGGGAGGGGAAAATCCAGGTAAATGGAGGACAATTTGAAGAAGAGAGAGATCCTGTGAAATCATTTGAGCATGAAATGTTGGATTTAAACAATGAAGTAGCTTCCTTTCCTATTCTATTTATCATTTTAATTGCTGAAAGCATATTTCTTAGAAATAGTCAAAATACAGACTCAGACATATTTATATTTTATGCATCCCTGCTGTTACGTTTTTTTGGATGTAAAATGGATCGACAAAACCCATGGAGATGTTTATACAGAAAACATAGTATAATGAAAGTCTTACTGTGAATTTTGTGTTGATAGCATTTGTAATAAATCAGGAGAGTCAATTACTTTACTCTGCTATACACACAGTAACTACTGTCACATTGCATGAAAACATTACTTATCTACTCACTGTAAAGATGCCAACTGTCTCTGGATCAAACTGTGCTGAACTATGAAGTCAGACTTCTTATAAGGAAGGAATACTTGCAAATCATACAAATATATGTTCTGGTGATAAAGCCAAAGGTTTCTGACAAACTAGTTCATGAGGATTTTTCTTATTTGTTGTTTTCTGTACTGAGGGGGAGGAGGGAACCTAAATCAGTTCCTTGAGTTGTTAATGTTGAACCAGTTCCTTGGGGACACAGAGGGATCAAGCATTGTGTATCTTAAGTATTTTCAGTTTGGCAAAGAGAGTCAAGGCATCAGTCTAGGGGGATGTCCTACAGGGACAGAAATACTGGGTATGGAATGGACACTATTATTTCTAAAAGACTGGCCATTTCTCAGGGTTTCCTCTGGTGTCAGGCTGAGCAGGGAATGAGGGACTCCAGACCAGTATTTTTAAACAAAAATGCCTTGAAAGATGTTCTCATCTTAGCTTTGAGTAGTCATTGTGGCTCTAAAAACAGTAATACATGGCCTGTAGACCAAGTTGAGCATCTCAGTGTAAAATTCAGGCTGTTAGTAACTGCAGGTTTTGTAAGAATTAAAGCAGTGTCCTTTTCATGGTATGTGTGAACTTCAAAGGCTTTAGCTCTAGAACCACCAGAGGCACAAATAACTTGAGGTTCTGGAGCCTTTAATCCCTTTGAAAAAGGGATTATGATTACAATTATAACCCAAAGTTCTAGTCACCACCCATATTTGCCCAAATGTATTGAAAGAAGTTTTTCCAAAATACCTGTAAGCTCTAAGTCATCAGTTTTATTCTCATTTTCAAAACCACAAAACCCTGGAAAAGTAAGTGTCTCAGCCTGGATTGAAGCTCAATTTTTAATACAATAGTGTTAAAACTGTGCTTGCTTACAGCACTGACATCTGGTAACACCAAAATTAGCAGTTGTGCTGTTGTGGACTCCAGCCTTGGCAGAGCCAGCTGAGGTACTGCTGAAAGGACTACAAGGACCTTCCTGTGATCTTACAGTTGGCTTGCAGCAGAAGACTCTGAGTAATCAGGCAATTACAGCTGAAATCAGAATCAGCCACTTGAAGGCTTTTTTGTTTTTGCATTTCTGTTTTGTTTGGAGTTGTTATGTGAGTTTAAAGATCTTGAATCATTTTCTAAGCCTCTGCATTCAAATTGATTGAATACTGGGTGCTATATAAACATTACTTCAGCACAGATACACTTAGACAACTCCCTTCTAATTTTCTGTAACTGCATTCGGGCACTCCAGCAATCTTTGGTGAAAAGCCATTGGATACAAACAAGTTGTAACTTTTATCCCAATTGGATGGCCGAAGGCATTTCATATCTTTGTGTAAGAAAGTGGCCTTCTCTAATAATATATCCAGGCCATGCAGGGCTGTGAAAAGGTTGCTTGTTTACCATAGCCAGGACTCTCTTTATTCAGTGCCAAAGGGGGTATTAGGCTTTCCCATTTGAGCTACCGTGCTATTAATGCAGGATCTTTCACTGCACCTTTTACATCTTCCCAAGTTTCATGTGTGCCAAGTTCTCAGAATGTGATTCTTCTTGCTAGATAGAGGCAAGGTGATATCTGCAACAAATCCTTATTAATATGCTGCTTCCCTTTTAGGAATTTCCAGAACAGATAAACGTTTTCAGATATGTTTGTTTAGATAAAGGAAAATTCCTATGCAGTGAGTATTAATGACTTACAGTTCTTCCTTCTGTAGTCAGGCTCTTGCAAAGATTGCCATTTTAACAGCACCCTTGCAGCATTATCTATACCACTGGATGTCCCTTAGATCCACACACAACATTCTAATTATTGATGAGATTTCATCACAAGTATAGCAGGATCTGGCGAACTCTGTATGAATGTTCATGTTGTCATCCACATACTGCAGACATAAAACCACTAGCTGTCTTTTGGAGAAATCCATTGTTTCATCATGCATAATTGTACAGCACTTTCCAGAAATTTTCTCAGAAGCATCCCTTATGAGTTATAGAGCCATAATTTCCATTATCTCATGTTGAGTAACTGGATTTGTGAATTTGTCTTGAGTCATTTTCAGCTACTTTGAAATATGAGGATCGGATTCCGTTTGCAAACAAGACAGTTAAGATTGATTTCAACTTTATTCTTTGCTAAAGGGTATATTTTCAGTTTCTTTAGTGGTCTTGCAGTGCAAGCCTTTGTCAGGCAAGATAATATCTCCCACTTAGTGTTTTCATAAGGATCTTCCTGTTTTCTTTTTTCTTTAGAGAGCATTGAAAATTTAGCATTTCACCCACATGTTTGTGGTCTTCTGAATGGTATCAGCTGCTTTGCAATGATCTCAGATAGATTTTAAGATTGTTTTTTCTCCCAGCTGGAAAGCATGGATGGCATAACAGCTTCATCTGTGCAGTTAGTCAAAAGTGCAGTTCTTTGGTGCAAGCTACAGCAGTAGAAGCCCTGTGTGCTGTGACCACCTTGCAAACTAGAGTACTGATAAAAATCCTCAAATTAGGGATCTGAGCACCCAGTCAAATAAAGAAATTATATTTTTCTTGATGAGCTGTAATTGGATTCTGCTGCAGACAACATTGGATGGAACTTTAACCACCAGAAGCTGAACCTTGCTGAAGGTTTGGTGGGTTTTTCCTCTCTCTCTTTTTTTTTTTTCCCCCCCAGCAATCAGAAACCCTAAGTGATTTTGGCATCTGGAAATTACACTGTGATTTTGTACTTGTTCAATCACTACTAGCACAGTGATAAGCACAACAGTGGTTTATTTATCCATTAGGTAATCCTGTCTAGAAAAGTGAAAGTTTTATAGAACTATTGCATCATTTGTAGAAGAGCAATACCTTCTAACAGAAAACCAAAACATCTATAAGGGAAGGATGAGACTCTTTAGCTTCATGGGTGTGGGGTTTCAAGCTGCAGAAAGTCACTAAAAAGATGATGGTCTCACCATTGGCTGGCTGGTCACTCCTCATGCAGAGGTAATTCTTGGAGCTTGGTGACAGAAGGGAAGAAATGGGCAGAGCAGAGGAAGCTGGCCAGACCTACAGCACACAGTGGGTATCCTTGGGAACAGAGAACACAGAGGGCCATTTTTGAGAGGAGGAGGACAATAGTTGTAGAAGAAATGGGAGACATTAAGTGGAAAGGCCATGTTGGATTGTTCTTCCAGTCCAGGAAAAAAGAGGCCTCTAGACATGGATGCAGAAAAGGCCCATCCTCTCACAAGGGTTTTTCAAGAGCCCTTGGCTCCATGGGAGAATAAACAGCAGACACCATTGAAAACTTACTCATTTGAATTAAAGAAAACAGCAAAGTGCATATCCAAGGGACTGATCTTGGTGACTGTAATTCATAAAGAAAATGGTTTATCAGCTTTTCTACTAAAGCTGTCTCTTCCCATTGCCTTCCTTCACTATTTCACATAGAAACAAGTGTCTGCACCATGGCAAGTCACAGGCATCAAAAGAAACACATGAGGACCTCTGCAGCACTGCTCACTCAGGCAGATCCTGAGTCCAGCTGTAAGAAAAATGCTTATGCACCCAACATGCCTTTTGTAGAATTTAGGAGCTGATGCTAGAAGGCTTTGTTGGCTGACTGCTTAAGTGTTCAGAGCTTGGAATTAGAGAAAAGCCAGGAAGAAATGTGCTTTTGGAGTGATTTCAGTGCACTTTGACTCTTTTGAGGTGCATAGTATCAATAGTGCAAGCTGCAAAATTCTTGCTCAGAACTGATTGTTCTATTGTACGAACTTTTTCATGCCTTGAAATGGCACATGCTGATCCCAGATGTTAGAAATAATCAAAGCAATGTGACAACTGCAAAACTTAGTATCAAAAGGCACAATCTGATCTACATTTTAAATACCTTTTGAAAATGCAGAATTGGAGAAGAAAGTTCTAAAAATATTGAGCTATCTTTTCAAAGGTGTATTTAAAAAAATAAAACTATAAAATTACAAATAGTTAAAAGATTGATGAGAGATTGATTTGTTTTATGTAGTTAATGCAAAAAAGTAGAATATTTTAAATTTTATTTACTGTGTATTGGCTAATGCTGTTACCTTGATGACTCTGGAAAAATGCAGATTGTCTGAGAACCAAAGGAAAAGAGCGCATCATTCGAGCAGAAGACTTGTTCTCTGCTGACATAATGCTGTCATGACTTCCTTAACACCCATGGTCCTGCAGTGATTGATTGTATGGACACATTGTTGAAGTTGAAAGACCCTATTGATTGCAAAAAGTAATATCATTTTCCCATCTGTACTTAGTAAGATTATTTTCCAGCAGAAAATTTCAACTCAGCTATTTATTTTTGTATTCTATGATTCCATGATAGAGAGGCACCATGAGATGACATGGTTGGACTGTCACACACATGCACCTAGATCAGCACTTGCAGATCAGTGTGAGAGCTTGATGTATTGAAAGACGGAGAGTTTGTGAAGTCATCACCTGCTTGGGAAGATTTCTGTTGGGGAAAAATTGGACACAATTTATTCTGATTTGAGGCACAGTTGTAAAGTAACATCTTAGGGATCAATCTCCTTTCCTTTCCATGAGATAGATAAATTCAGTTGATGGCCCTTGATGTATAAACACCCATACTGGATTAAAGTTCAATATTCTCTATATTAGTAGAAGTGGCAGCAAATGCTGAAGGAAGAGCAGAAGGAGTCAAGCATGTAGTTAAACTTCTTGCCATTAATAATGTCCAGCTTGAGGTCTTCTTGAATAAGTGCTCCTGTTTTATAGACCTTCACCTGTCTGCCTACCACAGTGTTTTCTAGTAACTTTTTTGAACATAGGCATTTACAATATTCACAATATCCTCTGATGGTTTTTCATAGCTTAGCTGTATTTTAGTGAAACTCCCCACTAAAAGCTGACCCATTGTGATTACACAGAAACTGCCACATGATATTTGCATTTGGTGCCTCCTCTCTTTTGCATCCTACAGAAACGTGAGTGAAGTGGTCCATTATCCATGTGCTGCTTAGCAGTATTTTACTGCTTGGATTGCACAACATTTAATGACATGTTAGGAAAGGAAATTTATCATTTCTTGTCCTAAAGGAAACTTGTCACAGGATTGAAATCAGTTTGCTGGTGTAAAACTCAAACTTGAATTTTATAGCATGACCTTTAGGGTAGGATGAGATAATTTTGAGAGGCCGTCAGGCTCCAGAGAACTCAAAATGGAAGGAGAAGTGGGGAAATCATTAAAAACATGAGTACTAAATTGTTTTTGCACTGTGTTAGGTTCAGATATTTGTCCTAACATCTGGTTTCTCTACCACTTTCATCTTAAATCTAAGCTGGATTTTCTTAGTAAACAAACAGCAAATTCATCACTGTGAGCTTTCCAAAGAGCTTTACAAGTTATTTTAAAGATCTTTTTGGATCTTTTATTTTTATTGCAAAATAAGCTTCCATTCATGACTAAAGATGTCTGCTTGAGGTGTCAACAGCCATTTTTCTTTCCTGCATTTCAGCCATATTCTGTGAAACTGGACCAAAAAATCTATTAAATTAGATACGCCAATAGAAACTGATTTTGAAATTGAGAAAAAATAAATTATTATTCCTTCTGATATTCATACAGCTGTGAATACATCTTGATTCAATTTGTACCAAGCAGTGGGAAAACACTTTTTGAACTGTTTGAAAGCATTTAATAGTCCTGTGATGCACAGTTGATTTACAGTTGAGCTGTACTGGATTTCAGTGCCATGTGTCTGGAAGTTTAAAGGTATGATACGGAAAATTATTACCTTCCCTGTTATTCTGAGTAATTGCTCTCTAATGGACTCTTCCAGCTTTGAGACTGTTTTATTGCTTAAGGTAACTGTTAACTGATGCCAGTTAATACAGCTGAGATTATTGACCAGCTCCTGGGAGGATATTGTCTGTTCCCTGGGTGACAGGAGCCCTGAGTGCACTATCCCTCTTAGCTTCTAAACAGCTCAGAAAAGGAAAAAAAAAAAAAAAGAAAAAAAAATTAAAAAAGAAAAAAAGGCAAAAAAAAGCCCTTTTCGTTTAAGAGTGATAATTTAGGATAGTAGAAATAAAGGCTTGGTCATAGTGGTTTGGACCATTGATCCAAGTAATTGGGAGTCCCATCTCAGCCTGCAGTGGTCCTGGATGTCTCAGAGGAGGTGCTGCAGCGCTGTGGTTATGGGGTGGTTCCTTTCTGTTGAAGTCTTGTTGGTCATTTTCTTGTGATACAAGGAGGTGAGAATTAATTATTCCTGGTTACCTTTATACCATTCATCATACAGCTTGGTCACCTCCTGTTATCTCTAGGTTTGAGATAAAGCTCCAGATCTCTGTGGGATCTCTTACTCTGAGGTACATTCTCTGCCTTTGCTTATGTCTGCTTGTTTGTACAGTGCCCCTTTTGGCTGCAGTTTAACTGCAATCCTGAGAAAAAGTAGCCATGGATACACAGAGCAGAGGTTTTTTTGCTATTTCCATTTGTTTGCAGCCTTTGAGTGCTCTTCCACTGAGTTTGTAGCATGGGCATGTGCCATTTGAGGTTCCATGGACTGAAGCAGTGCGTATTACATAACCAAAAGGAGTAATTTTAGGTACTTGACAAAGGAATGGTTTGGGGGGCAAATCACAGGTTTTTTCTGACTGGAAGTAGAGCCTGTTCACCAGTTACACGTTGGAAGATCATGGGTGCAGCTCGTGGCACTGGCAGAGTACAGTTTGGCCTTGGATGAAAAAGTACACATCTGAATAGGTACTTCATTCAGTCAGGCATGCTTTATTTATTCCATTCATACCTTAGCCACCTTGATCCTTGTATTCTGTTTTAGTCTGAGTGAGGAACCAGATTGTTTCAGGTTGAAACTTCATGGGAAAAGAAATATTTTAAATAATTGAGAAATAAGGTCACTGCAGCCAGGCTGTGAATTACTGAATATTGTATCAAGTGCTGAAAGAAAGTAGAATATACTGAGACTTCTAAAATCACACAAAAGCATTGGGAAGAGGAGCTTTATTTCTTCATAAGGTGCTGAGCAGCTATGAAGGGCAGGTGGCAATGAAAATTTGTGGACATCAGTAAAAAGCTGAGCTCTAAAAATACAGTCATTATCTGTATGTCTTTGAATTTGAACAGTTTTGAGCTTGGCAAAAAGTGATTAAAAGTGTCTCCAGCTGAGGTTTTTAGCTCCACTTTTCCCCTGTTCTTTTCCAGGACATTCTGCCCAGGTAAAAAAAGGGGGGACATCTGAGGTTTCCTAAAGTGCTGTTGGCTGTTTAGGTGTGCAGACATGTTCAGGGAAGTGTTACAGGGCACAGAGTCAGCTTGTCCCACTCTCGGAATTACTGTGAGTTAATGTTCATTTGTTGTCTGGTGTGCAGGCACACTGGGGATAATCACAGGTGGCCTTGTGCTGAATAAATGAAAGAGGAGCCAGTAATTCTTGTATAGAGGTACATAACTGCCCAGGGGCCTTTGTTGTAGGTTATTCGTGTTCCATGCATAAGACTTTGTCTCCTGGATAACTTAATCTGCACCAGGGGAATTCAGTGGCCTTCCTGAGGGGAGATACAAGTGATGTTCAGGTTGGGAGGCAAAGAAATGGGACTGCAGGGAGGGAGCTGCATAATGCGAAAGGACAAAAATACAGAAAATGATATTTTGAAATGTGGTGATTCACATCTATAGACTGATGCTGAGAACAGAGGAGTTTAGGGGGAGGGCAGGGCTGTCACTAAATGATCCAAGCCATAGGGACCTGTCTAGTTAACAGAGCAGTAAATCTGAGCTTTCCTGTGTATATTTATTTTCACATCACAATCTGTTTAAGCAAGAAAAGCACATTCTAATTGCACTCTAAACAGGGATTTCTCCTTCAGCATTTTACAGCTGTTTCTTGTATGCAGTGCCAAGCTGATCTTGGTGATGAGATGTTCTAGCACAGCATGGACATGAGCCCAGTGGGCAGATGTTTCTTCTGCTGCATTTTCATTCACTGTTTCAAGGGGCATTTGAGAGACTGTTTTACTCCTTCATAAAGGTTTACAGTTCATGAAGCCCATTACTGTACAGAGCTGCACATCTGGCATAGAGCACTCCGGCGGCCCAAAGAATGCACTCGCAAGAAATAAGATGCTTTTGTAGTCTTCAGTCTGACTGGAATTAACTTCATTTAAGACTAAAGAGCAAAGATAATAGATAAGATAATGGCTCCTGGAAAGGTGATACCGAGAGCTGAGTTGAGTTACAGTACCTGTGACATCCCAGAGCAGCGTGGAGCTCTTTGGGCTGTAAAGCAGTTACCAGATCATGTACACAGCGACCTAAGGATTTGATCCCGGGACTTCGGGTAGTGAGGACAGCGTGAGCAGCAGAGCAAGGGCCGCTCGTTCCCTGTGGCAGAACGTGGGTAGAAAACAAACCTTTCACTCCTCTTTTTTCCGTCAGTGGGGCCGGCACGGCCACCGCGGCACGGCGCTGCTGTCGGGCTGTGCTGCGCTTCCCCGGCACAGCCTCCGCCCCAGGAGTGTCACTGCCGGCAGCACCGCCGGGACACCGGAACGCGCCCAGCTCCCACCCCTCCTCTTCATTCATGCACTTAACAGCAAAAGCAAAATTCTCCCCCTCTAGATTCCTGCTGCAAAACGTGCGTTTGAAAACTGCAGCCTGTGTTTATTAATTTAAAACAAACAAAACGAGCCAGTGATTGCGGAGATAAAAATATGCCAGTTGAATAATCAAATGTACCATAATGTCCCTCTGGACTAAGACATCTTACTAGTGGCATCCCAGCTAAATTTAGACTTTCAAATTAAAACCTTTTCTGCTAAGAGGCCAGATCTGTAGGCATGTTTTGCAGTTGGTGAAAAGACAAAGATGCTTCCCAAAGGTTAATTCAGACACCTAAGATCTGAAGTTGTGTGTCTCTCCTGACTCTTGTAAAAGGCTCTTGTGCTCTCAAATTAGACAGAACGAGTGCAGGACTGAATTAAAGTGTAAAGTTTAGGGTAGGCTAGTGAATTGAGGCACAGATTTTGATCAGCTTTCAAAGGAGTTGAAGCCAGGCTGGTATTTTTTGGTTACAAAGGGCTGGATAAAGAGTTTTTATGGACATGGAGAAACTCTATAAAGGCTGACAGTAAGCACACAGTAATCAAAACTACATCAAAAATTATTTTTCTTAAATGGAACAGTATGAATCCTGCTGACTTTTAATGGACCTTATATTCCAATTCCTTCTGTGATCCACTGCCCACAGTGCACCACAGTCTCTGTATTTGTGAAATGCCCTCTTGATCAGTTGGTTACTGCCGTGTCTGGAAGAGCCCTGCTGACTTGGTAAGAATCTGTACCAAGCAGGTGAATGACAGCTCAGGGGAGGGATGAGTTTGAGGTTACATTTATCTTGGGAAGTGGCAGCATTTGGAGATCCACAGTCTAGCTGCAGTGCTGGTTATATTGAAGTTCTCAGGTCATAAAAGACATACAAGTCTGAAGTAAGTACTACATGCTTTTCCTCACTTCTGTAGGAATGGGGATTCTTGTCAGAACATGACAGATCACCAACGGAGTGTTCATTAATAGAGAGTCAAAATGATACAATTACTTTAGCAGGTTTTCATCAAAATTATGTCAGGGACATCATCCTCTGCCAGCTCCATTGGAGGAGTTGTAAGAATCGATCTTAGAGAAGACCAGAGGGGAAGGAAAACACACTTGAGTGGAGTCAGTCATAACTCCAGTTTATGGATGTGGAAAAGCATCCCATTTGCTAAACAAAGTATTTTCCTGTTTTGCTTATTTTCAAGTTCTCACACCAGTTACCTAGTGATCTGTTTCCTTCATAAAATTGTAGGGTAAAAAAATCTCTCTTCATTCCGTCTCATAGCATGCACTCTGTTTATTCTATTTATTCTATTTATTCAGTTAGAGTGAGAACAGAATGTAGCTGTTCTATTCTGGAGCAATCAGTGTTCTCTATTTCAGCCTAGTAAGTACTCATTTAGCTTTATTTAAATATTATAATTATAATTTTCTTCTTCTCTGAAAAAATGGGGGGAAAAAGTTCCTTTTAAAATTTTGACTCACACCCAAGGGCTTTGTAAAACTGGAATGTGCAATTAACATAAAACCAATTCTTCGGTATCTGAAATTGTGGGGGAAAAGACAGAACTGATTCTTGATGCCTCTCTTGTGCAACCCAGCATTCCTTCAGAGTAGAAAGATTCCAGTATTAGTGGAAAGCGTTTTTGTAAGACATCTCAGCCCGTGCCAGCACGGCATGTAATGCACACCAAGCAGCCAGCTCATGAAGAAAAACATGTTTACAGAAACTGAAATGACTTCTTTGTTGTTTACTCGTGCAGAGGAGAATGGCGTCAGGAGTACTTGGAGAATCTTGCTTTTAGATTGCCACTGAACAAGCACCACAATGTGACCAGGCAAAATTTCCATGACCTTGAGACTGTTCCAGGGGCTGCTGAGCAATGCCCCATCAAACAGTTGATGTGTGGCACAGAGAGGGGCATTGTCATGAAAGACACGGCTGTAGACTGGACTTAACCCTGCCCTGTGACCCCAGGGAGAGTGACTCAGTGCTCAGTCACAACAAACCCTGCTGATAACATCACCCACCTCCACAGCACTGCTGGATTCTGCCGTCTGCCTGTGCTGATGCATCCAGCTCACCTGACCACTTCAGAGCTCCAGCATGTCATTGAGATCTTCAGTAATGTGTGAAGGTTTAAGTGCAGCTGTGCTGCTTGTGCTGGTTCATGCTGACCTTCGAACAGCACGTTATAGAAGTCTTCCTCCCGGTTACAGGATTTTGGAATTCCTCTGGTTATTTCCTGTTCACTTTTATCTGCTCCCCTCTAGGGATCTGTAGTTGCTTCTGAATTTTTTTACGTCTGATAGATATGCATCATCAGTACTTCTTAAAGGTGGGGTTTGTTTTGTTTGTTTGTTTTGTTTTGTTTTCCCTAAAGAGCAATTTGTAATTCATGCAGTCGATGTGTCTTTTGGCTCCAGGCTTGAGATCCTGGAGATCCCACCCACTGTGGGCACAGGCGCTGCTGCATCTCTGTTCACCCGGGTGTGGAAGGTGTTTTGAGTATTGCCTATGCAGTCAGATTAGTTATTTGTATCCTTCTTTTTCCAGTAATAACTGAGTGTTTACCAGGATTACCAAGATCCATGGGTGTGCTGACAGTATCTAGGCAGGGGACAGCTCAAGGCAGAAGGAAAAAAATACCACTGACTGTAGAGGATGATTTTACCTTCACCTTTTCTGGTAGAACAGCTACCCAACAGGGCTTCCAGCTAGATGCTGAGAGGTTGTCACCATGAGCAACATTAGTGGAAAGTATTTGTGTTGTGAATGTCCAGCCAGCACAGCTCTGAGTGAGTAATTTGTATGAAGAGCACTACATAAGTATGCACCTTTTTATTTTCTTTTTTAATTTTTTTTTTTTTAATTTTTGGCTACAAGGAGCAGGGAATGAGGAGAGGGGTGATTCACACACGATTTAGACATCACTTACGGTAAGTGTGTTGCCCTTGAAGAGCTTAATCAGGCAATTCTGCAAACACAGCAGAGCTCTTGTAAGGCTTGTCATGATTTTTAGGTCCTTATCCTTTCATTTTCTTTCTGCTCCTGGGTGGTACTCCTTGTCTTTGCTCCACTAGATTTCCTCTCTTTTTAGCAATAGTATTCTCTACTCTTCACAGCGTCTTGTATTTCAAGCTCTCCTGCTTCATTTTCAACTTTACATTACCCTTGTGGCATGAAGTTACCCGTTTGCAAGTGGAGAAACAGAGGCACCGAGTCCCCAGACCCTTTGTCCGTTCTTGTTGATCCTTATATACAGAATTGTTGTATGATGTTTTCTATCCTAAATTCTGCCAGAGAAGAGTTGACTAAATGTGCCTTCTGCCATGTTTCTTTGTACTGCAGGTTTACTAGTGATTTCTCCATATAACCAAGGACTGTATTTTCTGGAGAAACTTCTGTGTAACTGAATAGATCTCTCTGATCAGGCTGTATTTTCCTGCTTTCTATCCTTAATTTTATCATATGCACTTACACTCATGCTTCCCTTTTAAAACAACAATTAACAGTGTGTTCTGTAGGATCATTGCTGTCCACTTGCTTTACTCCCACCACCTTCCTAGGATGCATCTCCCATTCTTTCTCCTCTAATTAATGAAACTGCTTTTCAAGACCTGATGTCAGTTTTTCACTTTCCAGGCCTTTCCTGTCCATACTTACTGTTTCTCTGACTAGCTGGAGTGATCCCCTCCTTCTCCTGTTGTCTGCTCTGAGGGCAGGAGCTGTTCTGGTGCTTTCTCTTCTTCAGCAGTGGGAGGTGAGTGACTGGACAACCATTGCTACATAGCTGTTTTGTGCTGTCCTCAGCATGGCCTGGAGACAGTCTGGGACAAAGAAACTGCTGGGATAAGATAGCTGGGTGCACAGGAAGAAGGTGGGGGTGAGTCACATGGGATCAGAAGTGTGACACAAATCAGTGTTGCAGCAGTAGCAACTGCTTCATCCTCAGAAGCTGATGGCTCTGTGGGAAACAGATTGCCTATGACTCAGTTGGCTTGCTGACTCCTGCACAAGTTTGAATGAAGCCCAGGCTGACCCCAGAGGTCTGCAGTGAGTTCATCCTCTTGATGCACACAGCTGAGAGATGTCTGATTGTGTCTCCAGTTGCAGTGCTGGCAGGAGTTAAGATTGCTACCCTCTGGTCAGAGCTGAGCAAGGGAGAAGGAGTCTTCCAAGGCTCACTGTGAATGGTGCTTCAGAGGAATAAATTAAAAGTAATGAGGATCTCAGAGATCTTCTTATCTCTTGAAATGAATTATGCTAATACCAAAGGATAACTTTCCTGAGGTATTTAATAGCCCTGAGAGGTTCTGACAGCCTCAGCTGCTCTGCGGTATGTTCCTTGGATACGGAGCAGCTACTGAGACTGACTGTGAGCAAGGGTCATGCTCATCTCCTTTTCCTTTCCTCCACCTCGCTTCATTTCTCCTGCCTTTCTGTTTGATCACTGTGTACAAAATCAGTGGGTTTCTGGCACTAAGGAGCCATGACTTCTGTGACTTTTGTTGGACACTGCTGCTAATGTGTCACATCACTATAGTGGCTCTTAGAGTGGCTCTTTTCCTTATGCCTCAAACTTTTACTGATGGCATTGCTGTAAAAAGTAGCATGAAATGGACATTGGACCAAAACGTATAAAAATGAACACATGGGGTGGTGTCGAGCCAGTTAATTTGACTTAATATTTGGCAATGCTATCATCTGATGAGGTGTTGAAGAACAGGCATGCAGTAGTTTAGTGTGGTTCTAAGGAAAGTGTGTCTTGTCAAGGAATCTGACGTCAGATTTCCTTGAGGTTACGAGGTTAATGGATTGAGGTTTTCTTAAAAAAAGCCCTCAAAAGGTCAAAAACCATAAAACCCCCAGCACACATTATGTGATATTGCTGACACATTTGCTGAACAGATAAAAGTGCTGGCTTGGACTAATTGACAATATCAAGTCCAGTGTAGGTGGATCCAGTGGGTTTGCGTATGCAATGGTCAAGCCTTTTAACACTTGAGGCTGGAGCTCCTAAACCATTGCTGATAGAACTTCCTGCAGGATGTGAAGGTGGATTCAGTGTTGAATAATGCCTAGAGCAGAGTAGTGTAACAGGTACAATTTCAGTCATTTTACAAGTTGGAACCTACTGAGGAAAAAATTACCACAGCTTGGTATTGTATACTGCTGGAGCAGTAGGAGAGACACCTTGTCCTGGGAAGCCTGAGCTCTTGAGGTGGTTCTGAGTTCTGGGCAGCAGTGGCAGTACACACACTGAGGTGTTAGGGAGTTTTATGCTGCTCCCAGCAGAAGATTACAAGTTGGAGAAAGTGCATTAAAGAGGAAGAAACCTTCCTGGAACTGGGTCCTTTACCTTCTAGCTTATCAGAAAAGTTGAGTGACTTGATGACAATAAAGCTCTGTACATTAAAGGATTCTTAATGCAGCAGAAAAAAAGCATAGTGAAAACTGAGTTCAAACAAATAAAATGAAAAAAAATAATAAATTCTTAATAAGAGATGCAAAGAATCCCTAGAATATATTAAAGCTCTAGGCCTCTTGAAGTCAAGACTGGATGCTTTTTTGGCAGTTGTGTTCAGCTAGAGCGTGAGTTTCCAGGATCAGAGTAACTGAGAGAAATTCAGGGTCAGACAATGGGATTCAGTAGGTCCAGCAGTTTTAAAAACAAAAATCTTGAAAAATTGTATCACCTAAAGCACAGGGTCAGGCACAGAGCCAGTTTTCTCTCCTGGATGTTAAAGGCAAATGTTAATCATATAACATTCCTGCCAACCTTGACCAGGTTTTCTTTGTCATCATCCTTAAAAGGGTCTGATTTTGCTCAGTGGGAGGGTTTTCATTGGCTTCAGTGAAGATGAGTGAGTCAAAATAGCATTACTTTTACTCCCAGATTAGTGCTCTGGCTCAGTAGTGTTCAGATATCAAATGTGAGGGATTTGCTAACGCCTTTTTATACAGGCGTCCCTTTTGATGCACTTTTGAAGCATTGGAATGCAGTTATTTGACAGATTATGCTTCCAAGAGCTGACATAGAAATTACAATTTGGATATTGCATTTTCCAATGTCATTTGGTAACAATTGCAATAAATTTGATGTATTTCTACCCATATAAACTGAAAGATCAGAATCAGACTTGTTTATATTTTCATGATTGAATCATAATTGCTTTCATGTCTTTGATGTTCTTTCCATGGATATTTCCTTGGACTTTTGAATTTGAAGAATTATTTTGAAAAAGGAAATGTGGGGAGAAGGGTAAGAATAAAGGCAGAAAGAAAGCTTGTCTGCAAGGCAGATTGTTTTCCAGGCTTTCATAACTATATTAAAAAGTACCTGGAGACAAGTTAAAGAAGAGGTATTCCTAGCCCCAGCACAGAACTTACTGTTGCTCATAAAATCAGCATAGCTGGTAGTGTCTACCAACATCCTTGGGCAGCTTGTGTTGAGCAATTCACCAGGTTATTGTAGAACAGATTATCCACATTGTCTATCTCCTCCTGCCCAGAGGAGAGGCTGCCAACTCATTCAGGACCCAAATGCTGCCTTTACTACCTGTTTCCCAATGACTGGGAGAAGAGCTGGTATTTAATGTGAGAACAGGTTATGTTTGTTTTGTTTGCTGTTAGACAAGCATCCTCTGCAGGCCTCAGCAAGAATCTCTTCCCATGCTTCCCGTTGGCTGCGTGTGCAGAATTCCCATGGAAGCTGATGGGATGCAGTGGAAGAGGCCAGGGAGGGCTCTGTGGGTCAGTGCAGAGAGCAAAGGGGCTGCCAGGTTTCTGTCTGCTGCTGCATGTACAGCACAATCTGTGGCCAGGACACAGCCTCTGCTTGCCGTGAGGGGCAGCAGGAAGGCTCTGCTGCCTGTCCTAGCAGGGGCTGGTAGGGAATGAAGGGGAAGGAGCTGAATTCCTCTGGGTGATCAGAAGAAAGCAGCACTAGGGTGGTACCTGATGGGATTCCCATTTGTAGCCTCAGGACTTATCCCTGCTCTTCTCAGCAAGGTCTTCCCATGTTTCCTGGTGTTGCTAAGCTGCTTGATAACATTTCTGTCTCTAGTTAGCTAACCAGAGTGCCCACAACTGGAGGGCAAGTAATTCATTTGTGTATTGACACAAACCATAATAATCCTGAAAATTTGCTAGAGCTAAACAAAAACAAGTGGTAGCAGAAATGTAATGTGTGAATGCTGCCCTTCAGTATTCCCTGGTCACCTGGATTTGAGGCCAAGTGAAAGGAAAGAAGATAGCTGTTCTGCTCCTTATGATCCAGGTTGGTGGGATTTGTCTGATATCAAACCCAGCCCTTCTGTCCTCAGGCTGCCACAGAGTTTTACAGCAGACACAGAGAGAGGTACACATTCCTGGTGTTTCAGTGATTTCCAGATTTAGTACAGCCTCCAATATGTAATTGGTCTCTTCAGCATGGAAACTGCTTTATCTTCCTATATTCCTCTTCATATGAGTTTGAAGCATGACTAGTTTGTCCAGCTTCCATCTACAGGTTGCCATGTGTGTAGCATCTTTTTTTTTTTTTTTAAGGACACAAAAGGTTTAAGTTAGCTGTTAAATCACAAAAAAGATGGACAACTTCTGTCGTTGAAAAAATTATGTTATGATAGTACAAATAATATTTCTCAAGTCTAGTTTTTTGATACGGTGACAGAAAATTGGAGTAAATTCTTTTAATTGCACTTAACAAATCAGTGCACAGTGGGATATAGTGCAAAATTAAGCTACAGTCTTACGGACAACCTAGAAATGCATTCCTCAGTGTCAGAGCCATCCACTGGTTCCTCCAACCTATTTTTCAACCACATAAGATTTAATTGTTGCAAATGGAATACTTGTTCTACAGAAGTCCAATAAATCTGCAGTCTGTCTTCCCAGTAATCAATCACAGATTGTGAATTGCATGAGGAAAAATCTATAAGATATGTTCTTCATGTCTAGTACGTTGGGTTATTTTCATGTCTTGTGGTTTGAATTTGGCCACTGTCATTTTAGAGGAATTTCCTGCCATCTGCGTTCAATTGAATTTTCTCACAGATTTGGGCTTGCTTGTAAATACTGGGATCTGGCAGAAGGAGTATCTTTGTTCTTCAGGGGCATATTCAAAAACCGTTAACATGGTATTGGCAATGTGCTGGGTTAGGGAAGATCCAGGAGATAAAAAAGGTATAAATTCCCCCTTGCCCCTAACAGCTGATGATTTATCTGTGAAGGAAAAAGCACAATGAGCACATGAGTATGTAGAAGAGTTTTATCTCAAGCTATCGTGGTATTTAATATTTTGCTTATTATTAGGATGTTGGTCTGTTTGCTTGTGACCACTTACACAGGCAGCAGACTGAGAGTAGCCAAAATATTACAGCAAATTCCTGGGGCATCTCATTGCATGGTCCCAAACAGATTAGGAGTTGGTTTACCACCAGCTCTAATTTGTGTTTTGGCTGCTGATTTTGCATTGAGTTAATATCCAAACAGTGATATTGGCATATGTAGATTCTTAGAAGTCACACATACCTTGGGGCAAAGGGGCTACTTTATCTGCAGTTTAACATATCAGCTGCAGGGTTACAAAATTCAAGGTAATCTCATCATCCTAACTGAAAGCTGGAGAGAACCCTCTGCATTCCTTCCTGAGAGAGTGTGTATAATTAAATAAAAAAAATTCCAAGCATTGAGGATCAAGTTTAAACCAACAAAATCAAAACAATTCAGAAGGGAGTTTATTGCCATCTTGAGCTAAACCTCACAATGAGAAATAGCAGATAAAATGGATTTACATGTGTACTCAACTGTGTTACTCGCTAGAGATGGAAGAGATGTCCCAACTCAGAAGGAACCTGCTTCAATTTATCTCATTTTGCATATTTCAATTTGTCAGACTTTGTGTTGTTGGGGCATAAATCAAGGGCAGTTCCAGCCTTGCTGTGAAATGTAGCCCTGTGAAAGTGATGGCAAGGGCTTCTAGATTTATCATGTCTCTGGTTGCTTAACAGCTGACTCCGTTTGTAGATGGAAAGATGTGTTTTCTGACTGCTGGTTTCTCAAACTAACTTTCGTCTTCAGGAATGGGTTACTTCACCCTGCATGCCACTGGGCCAAGATTAGATCTTCCCCATCTCCTTTAAACTTGAATTATGCATTTAAATATGTGCAACTGCCTGGAGTTCAGCACAGTGATCTCTTGATAATGCAGCAGAGGGAATCCTGCTTCTGCTCCCTTAGTTCTGCGGGAAGGGGAGAAACAAGTGTTTTGGCCAGCAATGTGCTTGGAGTCTGTGTGTTGTTTAGCCTTTGGTTTCTGTCGCAAGCATTTTCCAAATTCTGTCAGTACCTGACAACAGTCCTGTCTGAGATGTTAAACAACAGTTCAGCCCAGGCAGCCAGAGGGTGTCATTTTTGCATAATTTATTTTTTAGAAGAGCTGCAGCGTGAGAATCAACGAACGGGTTGTTTTCAGTATTGCATTTTCCATGGTCTGGAAATAGTCAGTGCCTGTGAGACACTGACTTGCTCTTTGCAGTAGCCTCGGACATGCTCAAAACTTGCAGGCTTTGTCATTGCAGCCTCTGCTCTGCCCAGAGAGCTGGGGAGAGCAGAGCAGTTTACTCTCACTGGCACAAGCAGCTGCACTTACATTTCTGTCTCTGGCTGCTTTCAGGACAAGGCAGCTTTACCAGCAAGGAGTGGTGTTTGCCCTGGATACACGGGGAGATTGCTCCTTCACGTGAATCCCAGGGCGTATTTGCACTCCTGCTCCAGGCAGGCTGGCAGTGAGTAAATGGACATAGTTAAGCTGGAGCAGAGTGATGCTGTGTGGTTCTGCCTTTTGGCGTGCCAGTATGTCACCCTGACTGCCATGGACCTGTTCACTGCCTGCAAGGAACCTCTCACATGGAATATTCCCCCAAGGTTCACATATGTCTTAGGTTATCTTTCCAAAGATCCCAAATCTTAGCAATATCTTGGAGGGATTATCCAGTTCTTGCTGGGCATACTTTTTTTTCCTCTTTCCCTGTTTCCTTAATTTTTTATATTAGTCTTCCTGTCATAACAGTGGTACAGATATTTGTCATTTTTGAGGGTATTTCCAGTGATGTGACTGTTTTAATTAAGTTATAATACATCAGGCAGCACTATTCTGGCTTCATTAAGGAGTGAGACTGTGTCTTCATGAATAAATAGTTGTTTATTCACTACTTCTATTTTTAATATGGCATGAGTATATTAGCAAAGATTACCTATTTGATCTTGACAGCAAAGCCCATGATAATCTGGAAACACCTTCCAGCTTTAAGCCATGACTCTGAGAGAGAGAGAGAGGTTCCTTTATTTAAGTAAAGTTTCCAAGATTCTCTGGATCACTAGTTTAATTTGCTTGTTTACCAAACAAAGGGTTGCATTTTACACAAGCCAAATGAGCCTGGCACTGCAAATAAAAAACAGATTACATTCGTTGCCATTAGTCACTCAGACTTAAAGGGCAGCTCCTCCCTGAAAAGCAGCTCTAAAAACGGCATTGAAGATTTCCATGGGTTTTGTCCCTTAGTATTTCCAAAGCATAAACATTAAAGCAGTACTTCTATTTCCATGTGTCAGTTTTGCACAAATTAATTTTGTTGACTGACCTTCTGCTAATAAAGTGTTCCACATTTGACAAGCCTGTCTCCTGTTCACTTATGCAGTTCACTCTGTGCACGTTTCGTTTCTGATTATTCTGAGGCAAATCTGGGTTCTGTTGTAGTCAAGAAGAGCTGAGACTCCTTATTTCTTAATGATTTTTTTGAGTGGGTAGATGATGGATGGGATAAATCTTCAGCATTTTCTTCCTGTGATTAGATCACATCATGTCCTGAATAAATCCTGTTGTTTGCTCCAGTGTTCCTCTGCTTTGGGTATAATATTTCTTGCTTTGTCTTCAGGAAAGTTGATAATTTGCTTTGTCCCTGATCCTTTGTCACTTTATCACTTTATCCTGTTACCCTCTTGTTCCCTCTGTTGTGCCTTCACACATTGTTATTTTCCTCTCTCAAACAACTATCTCCCTTCCTTCTGCTGGATTTCCCAAACACATGCCAGGCCCTCACTGAGTTCATCTGCATGATGCTCTTCATCTAAGGCTCTACTGGAGACCAATAAAACCTATAGGGAATTAGCTGACAAAGCCAATTGTTACTGTTATTTCATAAGAAAACATGCTTGCGTTTTCTTTCTCTTTCTCTGAATAGCTAAATGATCCTAACAATAGTTTTGTTCTTTCTCCTTTGTTTGCTTCTCCCTGCCATTTAGTATCATGAAGTTAAACTACTGATATATCTTGTGTGCTGAAGAGCATCTCTCAGGTTTGCCATGTGTGGTTACTGAGAAAAAAGAGCATCACTTAAAATTCCCTATGATTTTGATAAGAACAGGATGCTTATCCTATGGGTAGTGAAAATTTCCTAATGGTCTGACTGATCCAGTCTGGCTTTCAAATGCTTGGAGTTTGTTGTAATTTTAGTAAGTAAATCTGTTGTTGCCGGGAAACTTCCCTGGATGTGTTAATCGAGGTTTATTTGGATTCTGAGCTGTATCTCAGTAAGAACAGAGACAATCTAGGCTGAAACATGTGTGCTTGTGCATATATATGACTCTTGGAGATTCTCCAGGCTGAAGTTTCTGGAGTCAAGGTGCTCCAGCAAGATGGAGCAAAATAACCTGGAGTCTTGCCCTGATCTCCCACTGTACACCTGGGAATTGCAGGTGTTGATGTCACTGTGAGAACTCCTGAGCTACTGATGAAGCCAGATGAGCTGAATACTGTTCTGCAGCATTTGCTCAAGCCAATTGGATTAAAACCATATCCTGCTGCTTTTAATATGCCTGTACAGAAACGTTGCTGTGTTGTCATCAAAGATATTAATGTGACTTAGTAGTCTGAGCTTCAACATACATCATGAAAGATTGCTGTGCTCTTTTAGAAAAAGCCAGGAGTAAAAACTTACATCTCTATTAGAGGTTTCCACAGGTCTTCACCAAAGAGTTCTGTTAAAGGTGGCATAAATCTGTGTGCTTGAGCTGTGTTTACTCAGCTGAGATTTTGACAGGGATGGCACTGATCATTGGAAAGTACCTTTGCATTGCACTTACCTATCATTTTATAGAAGCCAAATGCTTAAGTGCAAGCCAGTGAGTAATTTAAATCATTGTAGGCTATATACCATCCAGAGAGTAAATAGGTCATTAGAGTAAATTAGCAATGAAGCTGTAGAATAAAACATGCCAGCTAAAAGATTTGATACATTATCCTTACAGTTCTCAAAGACATGCATAATTAGCGTCCTGATCCAAACATCTTAATTTAAGTCAGAATTTGTATCTGGAGCTAGTATGAAACTCTGAGAGATACAGGAGCTGTGGGAAGCACCATCTGAGAGATTGAAAAGCTCCACAGTAGGGTAGCTGTGAGTGGTGCAGGGATCTCTGACTCCAGCCATGTTATTATTACTTTTTATGATGTGTGACTTGTGCTGTGACAGATTAGAAATATGTTATTGGAACCTCAGAGAGACGTAGATACATAAAGTTCTATGAAAGTGTTTTAAAAACTAGTGACATTTCCTAATCATGTGCATTATTTTTTTCTAGTATTCTTTCCTGTTGCTTTGGTTTGTGGTTCTTGATAAACAATTGGCTTTATTTAAACTGAAGCTCTGTTCTCCTCAAACCCTCAACTTTCTTGTGAGTTGGATGCACAACCCATCATTTGTGGCCTCATCTAGTTGCTGTGGGGATGTTTAGGACTAATGTCATTGCACATCTTGCTTGGTGTTAAGTAGGAAAACTAAAGAGGTGGTTAAGGATAAAAAGAGAGTCTGTAATCAGAGGGAAACTACACCTTCAAGCCAGCACCTTTGCTCTTGGAAAGTTGAGAACCTTGGGGAAGGAGCAGTTAAAATTCTCAGTTAGGTTTGTGTTGTAAGCTCACAACAGGCTGTGGAAGATGTGGGGCTGTCAGGTTGTTCTCAGCTCAGGACAAAAGCTCAGCTGCCATGAAACCAGCAAAGGGAGCTGAAGTCAAGGCAAACCCCAGAACAGACAAGCTCTCAGAAATCACTCCTTTGCCAGAAGTCTGCTCTGGACTAATCCCCAAAGTGATGTTGATACTGCCAAGAGACAAGAGGGCTGTGGCTGTTCCTCCTCAGCTATTAGTATTAAACCAGCATGACTGTGGGAGAGATCAGATTGCATCTGTTGGGAGAAAACCCTTCTGGCTTACCCTGCCTTTGTGCCTGCTGGAGGATGTGGCAGGACTGCAATATTTGGGTAATGAATGTTGCTGTGCCATCTTCACTTGGAACTCTTTCCTTGCAGAATTCCTTGGGAATGATGCGGTTAACAGAGTATTTATTTAAGAGGCAAGGGGGGAGGGAAATTAATATCAGGTAAAAATGTATGTGTCTGTCTGTATATATAAATTCCCAAAGCATTCACAGCCAGCTACTTAATAGTTTTCATTGAATTAATTTTAAAATGTGAACCTTGTTTCCTTTATTTAATAGAACAAAACGGCTTCCATATTCTTGCCTGTTACTAGCAGGGTTTATATAGCATTCTGCAAACAAAGTAAGCATTAAAGTCCCTTTTGTCCATCTGTGGAATGAATAATTTTGTGCAAAGTATTTATTATAAGCACACGATACACTTAAACTTTTTATTGTAGTGGTGACAGATCCAGCACAGAACTGGATTGTTAAGTAGCAAGCACACCATGCTTCCATACTGTATAAAAATTTACTGACCTTTCTAAAGGCTCCTGGGTTCAAAGGAAAATGTTAGCTCACTTGGCTAACTTTTGGGTGCTACTTAAAATGATTCTGGATGTTAGAAGTAGTGCACAAGAGGCTGTGACGAGTTTCAGTTAGAATTGCCCAACTTCATGAAGGTGAATGGAAAGCTTTGGGTCAGGTACACGTGGGCACTGGCTGCCCACCTACTCCCTGGGACTGCACGAGGCAGCAGCTGGGTACCCCTGGGTTAGGTACCAAAATGTCCTTGGGAGCCTCAGAAAAACCTTAAGATTTCCCTGTTATTTGGCAGAAGTTGGGACTAACCCAGAGGTGACATGTCACAAGTACCTCCCACTAATGTAGTTGCTTTTAGGATGATTTGCAGTAGGTTCTGTAATGTACTGATGTACACATACACACACACACACACCAGTCCTATTTGCTGTAAGTGAAGCAGTCCCTTCCTTCCTGTGAGTTGCATTCTTGTACATGGTAGTTAATTGCTCCCAGAGTCCCCCTATTCCCCCTCTGGAATTCAGTACATGTTTAACATTCAGCTGTCTTGTCAGAAATCAGACTTTGGGCTCCCCAAAACATCCTTCACTTGGGTCTGTATGTAGAGAGCCATGTTCAGGCAGACCATGAGGAGATGAAGATATATGGATTAGCCACAGGCACAGAGAAGCATACACCAGGCTGGAGGGAGTCCCAGTGGGGATGTCACAAAGCCCAGGACTCTTGGAAGTGACCTAAGTCACACCACACCATAGATTTCCTGTAACCTTCCTATGCTCACCTCTAGATTTGGCCCATGGGCTCTGCAGAATGTCTTGGACATGGCAGTAGGGGCAGCTATTATTTTATCTCTCATTGTACTGGTATTATTGGCTGGAGGAAAAAAAGACAACTTTTATGAAAACTTATTTTGAATGTTTTCTGGCAGACAAAGCAACAGATCCCTTTCTGTTGATCCCTTCTAATCTGCTGCCCTCACCCTTTGGAATTAGCTGCCTGCCATGCCTTTACAGCCAATTGCAGGGCCAGTCTTGTCTCCAGCAAAATGTCTCTCCTTCACTTATTTGAATTTCTCAGGGATGAGTATTCAGGGACAGCATCTCAACTGTTGCCTGAATATCTGCCTTTCTCCATCTATCTAGTCCTCTTTCCAAGTGCTGTTTTCTCTGATTGTTTGAATTGTATTTACAGTCAGTGATAAAGAATTCATGGGCAGAAGCCCATTGTGCATCATGTTCTTCTTGATAGGGTTGCTGCAGTTTGGTGTCTATTCTGCCCTCTGAAGTGAGGTTGTTTGTCACTGACATTTCATCTGTGAGGCAAATTTCTTCAGCTACTATGCTGGTGTATTCTGGGTTATATGCTAGAAAAGTTCTTCAGGTTTTGCTGTGGTTGGGTTATATCTGATGTCTAGAACAGCACCAGAAGTGGACTCAGGGATGAAGAATGTGTCCCCTTTTCCAGCTGTAGCACCTTCCTTAAGGCTCATGGTGGGCTGTCTGTGCAGCTATTCTGGAAGAAACCTACTGGACACAGAGCTTGTGGAGCAACTCTCAGAATAAACATTAAATTCCTTTGTGCATCTTTGAAATCCAGCTGAAGATCAGAGTGGAGGTACTCATGTATGATAGAGAATAGATACTGTCTTTTATATGCAACAGCATTCTCTCATAGATTGTTTTTTCCCTCAGGCTTATGATCAGTGAAGAAAGATCCCTGGATCTCTTTCTCAATGCTCAGCAGGAATGCTGCATTCCCTTTCAAGTTCACTTCATGGAGCATTCGTCTGTCATCACAGTGTTTATAATGCTGCTTTCAGGAGAGACTTGCTCTTGTGCTTGCCCAAATCCCAGAGGGATCTGTAAGAAAGGTACAAAATCAGAGGAGCACTAAGTTGCTGTTTGTGGATGAGGAAGGTGGAGGAGAAGACATTCCTAAATGCAAGTCTCTTCATTAGGTTTCTGTTGCTCCCAATTCTTTGAGCCTGTGTAGGTGCCAGTTGAGCTAATGCAGCAGAGGGCAGCTACTTCCCAGCATATGCCATTTATCACATCCCTGAAATCTCGTGCTCAGTCTTGGGAAGATTGGAAATACCAGCTCTTTTGGTATGTCTTTTCCGAAATGTGCTCAGGGTTACACCCTGCAAGGTTAGAGGTGTGGACAAATGCAAGGAGGGAGGAGCAGTGGGAATGTTTCATGTTATTGTGAGTTTGGGAAAATGTCTTTGGTGTGTAGTTGGAATGTATTGTTGTAACCAAGAACAATAAACATTATAGCTGAGAATACATAGAAGTATTTCAGGATGTTAAGGGGTGACCAAAAAAAATTTTTTTTTCTCCTATAAAAGCACATTTTTTCTGTTGGCAAATGATGTAAACTCTGTTTATTTCCAAGCAGGCAACTTGCACATCTGTTCTGATGTTACTTTCCAGGTTTGTTTGCTATTATTCTTTGATGGGAACACCTAAATTGTTTACAGTTCACAGCAAGACCTATTTAGTTGGGTCAGTTGGTTTCTTCATGCGTGTAAGACATTCAGGGAGTTGTTTGATATGCAGATAGAAGGAATCTGATGAAAAACTCTAGAAATTGTGAAGGTGATTTTTACTTCTGTTGAGTCTTGCACCTGACCCAGTGTTAGCTATAGTTTAAATTTAATGCTTATGTCAAGGAGAAACTTGAAAATAAGTCATGTTTTATAGTCTTGATAATGTGGTGTCTGTTCCAGCTGATACTTAATTTCTTCAGTCCTTTGATTCTTTCCATATGAAGGCAGCAAATACTTCCATCAGGTTGATAGAGGTTTTTCTTTCCTTAGAAGTTGGATACCTTTAAAATGGCTCGAGCAACTGCATCTCTAAAATTTGCATAAATAAATCAACTGTATACTGTGGCTTTTGTGATGTTCAGTGTCTTTATTATTTGATGATTAAACGTAATGCAATTTACTAATGAAGAGATGTATTTTGAAGAGCAAAGGTCAGGGCCAGATTTGAAGACTTCCATTGCCTGAAATGTCTAAAGTAATTTTAATCAGGGAATTTACTTGCACTCATCAAAGCACTTTTTCTTTCATGATTTGAAAAAGTCTTGCTGCTGATGTTTATAATTATGGAACACCACCATCAAACCCTTTGCTCATCAAACTTCATTACAATGATTTATTTGACATGCAGTAATACTTGTAATGCAGAACAGAAACAGAGCTATTGATTTACCAGCAAATTCATTAAAATTGTGTAAGTATTATTGCCAATAGATACACAAGGAACATAAATTATTTTACTCTGTGTTTTTGAGTTACAGAGGGTCTGTCAAGGAGTTCCATATAAAGCAGGGCAGAACGCTGATATTTCTGTATGTTAGCAGACTGCTGGAATAGCTTTTCATATGTAGAGATCTCATACTGTCACATTTTGCTTACACAAAAGTATTTTGGTTGGTGCAGTCCTGTCTTGGAAGGAGACATATTTTATGACCTGTAATGAAGTCAAGAGTATGGTGAGTGAGATATCAAGATTGTTTTTTAGATACTAAATAAATTACATCATGGGGAGGGAAGATGGCTTGCATTTTTCTGCGTCACAAGTTTCAGGTTCATCCAGAAGCTACCATGTGTTCAAAATATTTTGCTGATACCAAGAACTCTTTAACTTGTTTTTATTTATATTAAAAGAACTCTTTAACTTGTTTTTATTTATATTAAATTCCAGAAGTGCAGAGGAGGGCATTTGCTGTTATTGTATCTCCAGACTATTCTTTTGTGTTGTATCTCTTAGATTTTGTAGGATGTTCTACAGCACCTGCTCCAGTGGAATTGCAGGATTGATCTGCCACAAACTAGTAGTGACTTTGCTGTTGTCATTAGTAAGTGCTGTGAATTGTTGGTATTGAGCAGGAAGGAAAGCACCATCCTGTTACATGGGTGATGGAACTCTCTGGAGAAGTGTGGAGATGGAGTTGAGCTCTGGAGTGAGTTTGTCTCTGTGGGATTTACTCATAGAAGGCTGGATGTTAGAAGGAACGCCTGGATCACTTGAACTGCGCTGAGTTCAAGGGCACATTTTGTTCTGTGTGTATTTTACTGCTTTCCCTAGAGGGTTTGGATTTTCTTTCCCTTTGCTCTTTTCTCTAGGCAGTTCCATTTTGTGCTTATCAAGGCTCTGCCAGATGCCACACTGAACAGTGTGCTTTTTTCCCCAGTACAGAGCATCTACTGCACTATTTTTTGGTTTCCTTGCCTAGCCTCAGGCAGGATTTGTTTTTTTAATTACAAAGTTAATTTTTTTCTTTGGACACAATTCAAACAGCTAACAGTAATGCTCGTATATCCCTTAATGCCTATGACAGGTTTTTCGTGTAAACAAAAATTGCATCTGTCCTCAGGGACTAACTTCTGTGAGTATATATCATGAAACATTGGCTATTTTTATAAGGTATGTAAATGAAAATGGAAAATACTGAGAGGCTGTCCTGGAATGTGAATATTTCTGTCTGAACTTGGGTAAGCAAACCTGTCCTTGCTTTTAAAAATGGTTGTTTTATTTGATTCAGGGCTTTGGTTTTCGCTGACTGGTAGTGTATGACCCTTCAGGTCAGTCTGGATCTAATGGAGATTCCTGTGAAATCACAGAATTGAGCAGGCAGGAGCCACATAAGACTGCAACAAGCAGATAGGAGATGAAAGCTGAGTTACTCGTTAGCCCTAAAATTGAGTGGTTCTGCAAAAGGAACTGGAGTTTCTGCTGGAGTGCAGGGAATTTTGGTGATGGCATGAACTGACAACCTGCCCTGTGATCTCCCAGCAGCAGGATTTGACTGGGCTGTGCTGTGTGTCAGTAGATGGAGGACAGGTTAGGCACCAGCAGAAGTTCTGGGGTCTGTGTTCTCATCAACTGGATCCACAGAACCATCCTGGGTAGGTCAGGCAGTGTCACACAGCACAGCATGAGAATGGCTGGACAGACAATATCTCCTTCCCAAGATTTTCTCTGAACTTTACAGGTTTTCCAAGAATATCCATTCCATGTGTACAGTCATTGCTCCTGAGGTGCATAAATGTCTCTGTTTCTACTAGGAGACAAATTACTATTGTGTTGATGTTTCAGCTCTTTTAAAGAGCCCGTGGATAGGAGCACATGTGTTCGTGGAGGCACTGGGCCTCAGGACTTTGGCATCAGGATAAATTACTAGAGAGTAACAAATCACCTCGTGTCAGTGCTCACTTGTGAGTAACCACATGCACAATCTTTCCATGCAGCACCTCCTTGTCAGTGAAAGGTACTTCAGCTCTCTTTTCTGAAAGGAGAGCTGCCTTAAATTAGGTTGCACTTACTTCAGGAAAGTGCCTGTATGAGACCGTATGAAGTGGTTGATAAGTAGAAACTTGCCACCTTGCAGTGTGGCAGAATTCTGGATTTTTTGAGTTTCTTTCACTTGAAATATAATAATTTTTTCCTAGTTCAAAAAGAAATCAAAACCAGTTTAATCTTAATCTGTTTCTGACTTCAGAGCATGTTGGTATCTCCCTGTTAGTTTCCTTAGAAAGTAAAAAATGCTCTTTCTGTTCTATTGAAGAAATACCCTTCCTTAGAGAATTTCTGGTAGAATAATAATCTGGCAATTTAATTTCTACACTCAAATTACAGCATTCGTCTCAGAAAATACATCTTTCTTTTCCTTTCCTGAGTGCTCAAAAAGAAGAAGAAAAAAATTAGCAGGTTCTCCTTAGGTTTAGGTTCTGTTGACTTGATTGGCTGATTTCCTTATGGTGTTTCTCCAGAAGAACACAGGATCTGAAACTCAGTGTTGATCCCAAAATCACATAAGTCCTCTAAACTGGATGAAGCAGAAGGAAGGGAACTGAAATGGGAAGAAAAGTGTCTTTCTTTTTAAGCAAGTCTTTTCTTTCAGCTGTTTTTGTTCCATGAGCACTGCCAAATCTCCAGTGGAGATTAGAGTCTGGAGAAAACTCTCTTCCCACCTACTCTAATGTCACCCATGCTGAAGATCTCTACACCCAGTCCTGGCCACAGACTGTGTTTGAGTGAGGTGTTTGGCTTTCTCCTGAGCTGGAATCCAGAACAGTAAAGGACTGTTGGCAGCTTTGTGATGAGAGACCCTGGCCTGGGCATATCCTTAGTCTTGGAGCAGGATGTACCCTGCAGCCATTCCTCCTTCCTGTGAGGGTCTGCTGGCAGCAGTCATTTGGAAGGATGTGGAAACTGCAAACATCCCAGATTCCCAAGGCAGGCTGGATGGAGGGATGTGCCAGTTTGCCTCCCTGGTGATGACAGGCCTTGAGGCCTTGGAAATAAGGGTGTGAGGGATGGGATGGGAGGGCTGGGATAACCCAACAGCAAACAGGCTGGGGAAAGGGAGGGAGGGAGAAAGTGGTGACAGGGACTTCAGGGCTCCTCTTCGTTTTCTTGCTTTTGTCCCTTTCTGTTGTTTTTCCCTGCCGATGCAACAATGAAAATGTGACCAGGCCACAATTTAAGGTGAATGGGAAATGACTGAAACCTGATTACTACAAGAAAATGTGTTAAATGATTGTCTTAAGCTGGACTTTTGCGTAGAGCCAGATCTCAGATTTGATTGAGCCTTGGGCTAACTGCACTGTGCCTGATTTCTGGCTGCTCCTTGGCTTGAGCTATTACTTCATTCCCATCAAAACCGTAATTCTCAGAAAGCATTTTTCAATCTTTCTATCCTCTGAGCGCTAAACTCAACTTATTTGCCCCAGAAAGCCTCACTGAAATGTGCTCTGACAAGGCTCTGACTACCTTTCCTTTCTCTGATGGGTGATCTGTTGGGGAATGGGCCTTGCAGTGCAGTCTGAGCTAATTTGCCAGAAATGAAGACAGATTGTAAAAGGCTCAGCAGCCTACTCAAAAGAGCTTTCCTTCTCCTTTTCCCTTTGCATCAGTTGATTTGTTATAGGAGGTATGTCTGTGGGGGACACTTGCATTAATGATTCCTTGGGATGCTTCTGAAGATCCTTTCCTGTGCTCTAAAATTAACCGTGAAGGTTCCTCCTGTCTGACAGTGACAGCAATGGCTTAGGAGGCTTAGAGTTTAAGGCTTAGCTCCAGTGACTATCCCAAAATATATATGTCTCTACAATTCTGGAGCCTGTTTGAATTATTCAGACTTCTTCCTGACCAAGATCATGCAATCCCCTGTGTGCTCTCTGGCTATATTTTATGATACTTTTGGTGAAGGCTTCATATTAGGTCTTGCCAGCAAATACATAAAGCATTGAAATGGGGGTGGCCAGACAGCAATGTTTTGACAGTAACTTCTCTATGTAGGGTGATTGTATGGTCCTGCAGAACTCAGGTATCTCTTGGTCTTTAATGTATTTATTTTGTTAGTATCCCTATGAGATACAGAAATGCTGTTACTCCCATTTTACCAGAAAGCCATAAACTGCAAGCTGAACTCAATGACTTGCCTGAGGGCCATCCAAAATGTGAATTATCAGCTCCAGTGTTTCAGTCTTTGCTGTAATCCAAGGACCATCCACTTTCCAGGCTTCAAGTAGACATAGGCACCACAGACTTTGAAGATAAATCATATACTGTTGGAGGAAAAGCTAAAAGTGCCCTAACCTTACCTTAATTAAGGTGTCCTAAGAAAACAGCAGTAAAATACATCAGCTGTGATGGAAGTGTTGAACTTGATAGGGAGGCCTGAAAGATTCAGACAGTAAAGGGCCATTGTTGAAAAGAGTAAAATATATGGGTGGTGTGGAAGATGAGTTCCATTAACCCCTGAAAACATATCAGTCCTATCTGTCATTTTTGTTAATTGGCATATGCCATTGTATCCTGCGTTGAGGTGATGCAGTAAAACTTAGAGGAATTTTTGCAGTTTATTTTATGCTGCTGGAATCTGTCTGTTGGAGTTTGTACTGGACATCACATTTACAGAACCTGCAGTTTGAAGAGCCTGTGATGCCTTTTGCTTTCCTTTTTCTGTTGGGCGTAGTTCACCAAGACAGAGGTTGTTTCTTGCTCCTGTAATGTCATGAATTTAAGTGATTTTTGTTTTTTTTCTTATAAAGGAGGGCAGTCTCCCAGAATTGCAGTTAGTAGTTGTTGTTTAATAGCTAATATGTGAAAATAGTACTTAATTGTGCTTTCATGTGCAGATACTTTGTATAAGCAGGGCCTCTGTTTGCTATTTAGATCAAGAACTGGTATCCTACCATCTAGTAACACTAATTCCATCTAGGAACATCCAGAAGGCACTGATAGCAGTGGGATGAGGAGCTTGCTGGGTGTCAGACCCACTTGCTGGTGCATGAGACTTTAATTTCCCACCAAACCTGAGTGTTGAATGTTGATGTGCTTACGAGTCCTGTCAAGCTCAAAGCATGAGTTAGGACAGCAACAGTACTGATGCATCTGAGAAAATTCTGGTTCCATTTGTTTTGGCAAAGAATTATGAGTGGGTTTGAAAATTTTGGAAATACTTGGGGAATTATCAATTGTTTTTCTTCACATAATGTATCTTTTCAAGAAAATTTGACTGTGTTAAAAAAATTGTCTCTGCTGAACTTCAACTGAGTTAATAAATAAATCTTCAGACTAGACTTATCCAAGCTACTAAAAAGTTGGCAGGATGAAAACCTAAGGAAAAAGAAGTAATTTCTGGCATGATGCGTTCCTTTTATTTTGCATTCCGTTACATTTATATATGAATCCATTTTTGCTACTTGATTTCAATAAAAGGCAGTCATTACACAAACCCTTACTCTGGTCACTGAGCCAATCTGCAGTCTTAAAGAAAAGATTAGATTCAGATAACTCAACTGAGCTTTCTCAGAAAAATAGCCTGATAATATTTAAGCACTGCCTTGACTGATTGTAAATTTATCTTCCAGTATCCTTATTAAAGAATCAACAGAGAAGTCTCAAGCACTTCACCAGTAGAGACAGAGAGAACTACAACCCCACAGTGATGATGACTGTTGTTGCTGCAGAACAAAGACAGACTTTTTTATTTTTTTGCATTGTTCTGTTCATGTAAACACCAGCATTTCAGTGGAGAATCGTTAGGAAACTCTTAGCAGTGAAATGCTCAGAAATGTCTGTGGCACACTGTACAGTCATGTAAAGTTAGAGCCCCTGTGCTAAGCCCTATAAACTATATGTAAAAGAGTATTGTTTTGTTTAAGCTGAGGCCCTACCATTGATTTCAGGCTACGTCACATTGCAATAAAACCGTGGCCTTCAGTATCTCCTGAAAGCATCACTGTTTTGTGAATTACACAAGAGATGTTAAAACTTGATGGCTGGAGAACAAGATGTAACATGCCTTAGAGGGTCAGGGTCACAGTCAGTGTCAGCTTGGAGACGTAATGTTTTCCTGGCAAGACAGCAAGACTTGCCATCCCTTTGGATTGGGAGGAGAAGGGACATTTATAGGTAGAGCTGAGTTTATCCTCAGAGAACAGTGCATCCTTTAGGGCTAGGAATGGAATATTATACACATTCAATAGCACAACCTGGCCTGATGCACAGAGAGGTTACAGGAGGCTGAAGAAATGTTGCTGGGATGTGACCAGCTGTTGTGGGTGGTAGTGCCTGAGGGGAAACAGTGATAATTAAAATGGGTGCAGTCAAGGTAAAACCCAAAGAATGAAAACCCAATCCCTGTAGTTATTACTGATTTTGTTGTTTCTTAGATAAAAAATTCGCAGACTTTAGATAAGGTTTTGGTTGCAAGGTCAGGATTTGATTTGCTAAGTATTTTAAATTACTGTTCCTAATTAATTTCTAATAAAAAACATGGAGATTAAGTCACCGAGAGCTCAGAAATAACTTCTTGATTCTGCCTCACATTCTTGTCTTTCAGAGGGAACTTTGTCCAGTGTTTCTCATTTACAAAAATTCATTATCAATGTGAATCCCATCCCCAGATGTTTGCATATCTCTGTAAAAATGCAGTTGTCCTGGAGAAATTATTTTATAAATTTTATAAAAATCACTGTTTCCTTACTGCAACCCAAACTGCTTAAATTGAAGGGTCTTCTAAATAAGAAAACTTCTAAACTCTAAAAATGTAAGTGGCAAGGAAGCAGTGCATCAGGATTGAGATAATAAAACACAAGAAAGATACTACAAACAGATGTGTCTGTGCTTCAGCAGCATCCTGTGAGCTGCCAGGTACCACTTAGCAGAGTGTAGCTACATTTGTGCAATTTGTTTTTTCTATGAACAAAGGATGTATTTCAACAATACCAAATAACTGCTGTTCATTTTTGGTTAATTTTTTTTATTTATTTAACTTCTTAAGTTTTGTGCTTATGTTACTTTTCAAATGCGTTTTCTTTTGTATCCTTTTTGGTCCCATGTTCTGTACATTGTGTGAGGTTCATTCTTGTCTGTTTTGTTTTGTTTGCACATCACTAGCAAAAGAAGATTGACTTAATGGTGGAGATTTCGGGCAAGATGACAATATGAATAATGAACAAATACTCAGTTTCCTGTGTCCTTATCCCAATTGATAGTGTCACTGTATTGCTACAAAAAATAACTCTGTATGTGGTACAGTGCAAATTAGGAAACTGGCCTCAAAGTACCTTCATGTCTTGTGCTGAAATCTCATCCTGACAGGCAATGCTGAATTTAGAGTGCTAGGTTTTAAAAATACAGGGTTTCTAAGCAACAGTGTTTAAAGAGGGAACACTTCTTGTTCCCGGTTTTGCCTTTGACTGCCGTATCTGTAAAATAGCTTAAACCAACAGGTTTCCATGTTGCAGAGTGATTAATTTTGATACTAATGAAATGGGGCCCTGCTACCTTCCTCATGCTCCCATGTACTTGCAGTGTTTTGTGGGCAAGGTGCAGGATCTTGTAATGAATGGCTTGCTTTGAGAGTTCTCTTCATTTTACAAAGCATGTTGTTCAGGGCTGGTTTTGTGAACAGCAGCTCAGCGATCCATAAAATAACATAAACTGCAGGATAAGAACTTGCAAAGGAATACCTGGCATTGACAAAAATACTAGCTTTATTTTAACATAATATCCGAAGGAAAAGAAGAATGTGGTACCACATTGGTAACTATGGGAAATGCTGTTTTACTAAGAAAACAAGTTCTGCTTGTCCCAGTGTCTTCCCTCTTCTTCCAGGTGATTTATGGTAGTGACTTTCACAAGCCTTATGGCTTGTGTTTTGTTGAATTCCAAAGGAACTGACATAGAGATGTGTGTGATAGGATTAAAACTCAAGTCACTGTCATTTAAATGCTAATCTCTGTGGATTAGGGGAATTTGGCAGCAATTACCAGAGCCAGTGATGGTGCATACTGATTTGAAGTAATCCCTGATGTCCCTGTTGCCCTGTACTGGAAGATGAACCAACACCACCTTATGTCAGGGCCAAAGCAAAGAGAGAGAATAGATATTGTAGTAGATACTGGCTATGGATGGCCTTTCAGAGGATGCAAAGTCTTTTTGCATAGGATGGCTGTTTGTTAGACCCGGCTGCTGGTGAAAGGCTCCTCACGGCCTCGGCCTCGTGTGGCTGAGCAGCAAGGGGTGAGGGCTGGGTGTTTATAAAAACCAGTTTAGAGTAACTAATGCATGAAATCACTTAAAAGGTGCACTGGGATCTTGAGCAGCTAAAAGAAAATGTTGCCTGTTTTAATTAAAAATATTGATTTCAAAGACAGTCTGGTAAGATTTAGTGATTAGTCCTGATTCTGTTTTTTTGTGGATGATCTAAAACTTGGAATAGTGATTTGAGACAAATGGCAGAACCATTTTTATGAATCAGTATCAAGCTTTATTTGAAGAGAGTCTTACTTTCCTTTATGTCTAGATTGTTGTAATGGTATTAATCTCTACAGAGTGTCCTGAATCCATGCTGTATTCCCACATGCTAATGTTTGCATTGGCACATTCATATTGACGGATTTACGTGCAAATCCAGTCTTTTCCCTCCTGATTGACAATTTAGGAGGCTGCTGTGACAGATATTTTTCCTGCAGCCTTCGGAGAATTCCTCATTAAATCTTGATGAATTTACTATCAGGTGCTGCATTTGAGTCAGGGAATACCAGGGTGGAAGGAACATCATGGATCATCTGGTCCAACCATTTTTGGCAAGAGCATGCTCAAAGAATCATAGGATTGTTTAGGTTGGAAAAGACTTCTTAAGATTCAACTTCTAACCCGGCCCTGCTGAGTTCACCATTAACCCATGTCCCTAAGCACCACATTACACAGCTTTTAAATTCCTCCAGGGATGGTGACTCCAGTGCTTTCCTGGGCATCCTGTTCAGTGCTTGACAACGCTTTTGGTGAAGGAATTTTTCCTAATATCCAATGTAGACAAGATGGCATAGCACCAGCTGCATCTTTAAAGTGACTAATATTGGGGAATCTATTTTAGGAGACTTCACTCTCTTTAGGGAGTTCATTGGTGTCCAAGCAGAATGTGTGGCAGCAGATTGAGAGTATAATTCATTAAAAAAAAAAAAAAAAAAAGCCTGGAGGCGAAAGTTATTTTTCAGTGCACGAGTTTCTTAGGCCTTTGTTTATTATGTATTCTTTAATAACTAATTCCTCCAGGACAGTTTATATCAAGATCTGTTCGGCTTCAGAAGGAGTGTGTTGAGTGAGCATGGAATGGAGTGCACAACACACGAGATCTAATCTAGCAATGGCATGAGTGCAAGTAAAACTCTGTATTCATGCATTGCCCCAGGGATTTCACTGGGGCTCTGCCTGGGCACCCAGTTCTGCCTCCATGGGATAAATGGCAAATCGGAGTCGTGTCTGAAAGCAGCACAGAGCTGTCAGATGCTTGTTTCAGCCAGACTTTACTATTTGTGTAAACACTGTAAGCACTCTTTTGCAGAGCTTGGAAAACTTTTTGCTTTGCCTTCTTTGTTTTGGTTTGATTTTATTTGCATGCATAATTTTACATGTGAAGAGATTGACCCAATATAACCAACCATATTGCAGAAAAGGTAGAAAAAGGTTTTACAAGCAAAATTTGTTTCCTTGTGTCCTTTCTTTCCTGGAACATAAATTCACCAACAAAAAAAACCCCTATTTGAAACAGTCAACGATTTGTTCATAATGAATGTTAAAAAATATAATCCAGATATCTGCTGGTTTGTGAATGTGGGTCCATGCTTTATTGAATGTGGATCAGGCTGAAATGTTTATTTTAGACAATGATTCTGAATACTGAGATGTACAAATATTAGTCTTTCATCTGTCTTCAGAACAGGCAAATATTGGGAGATGAACTTGCTCATACTTCCTCTGCCACTTGGGTAAAGTATTTTAGACATTGAGGTACAAATTTGCTTTTTGCTGTCAGCTTGTTTTTCTGTATATCTTCAGGATAATAAATACAGAGAAAAGATACATTCATTATTGACTTCCTAGAGACTGGCCGTCTGATTTATGGCTTCAAAGTGTCTCCATTTTATCTGTCAAAACTGATTTTAAACTTCATTTGTCTTTTGTTTTTGGCAGTTCTTTTTACCTTGAATTCAGCTGTTTGACATGCATTGTACCAGAGTCACATTTTAAAAACATTTACAGTATGTTGCAGAAAAAAAAGGTTCAAGTTGGTACATCTGCTTTCAATATTATGCATCTCTCAAAGTGAAAACAATTTGAGAGCTGGCAATGGAAATGTTCTTGTTGTAGCTGTAAGCACAGCATTTAGGTAACTTAGAAGAATAGAGTAATAATTACAGAAAATGAATTGTCACAGAGTAACATTCTCCTGTGATTATCACCAATTACAGTTAGCAGCTCCAGCGGCCTTGGTGATTAGATGCAGAACATGGTTTCCCTAGACTGAAAGATGGGCCATTTCTCAAAAGGTTTTGTTAAAAATTACTCTCAGAGATTGAATTCCTGCAAATGGGGCATTAACAGCTCCCTGGGGGCTGGCACAGACATCTCATAGTGCAGAGCATCTCTGGGAATGATAAAGCCTCCTGCTCTCCCTTTGCCCCAAAGGGGCAGAGCCTCAGCTTGGGACTTCTCTCCAGACTCTGTCAGGCACTGAGCACTGCTCCTTTCCCGACTAAAACCTGAACTGGAATATTGGGAAAAGAGTGCATTGCAGGTGGAGGGGTGGTCCAACACGATGGGACCTTCAGCAGAGGTGCAGCTCTGATGGAGGGCAAGAGAAAAATCTTGGCCAAGTACACACAGCTTCAGAGTCCCCTGTAGTGCCTGTGGCTTTTAATCACAGCTGCATAGGCTCGTTTTTATCTGAACTCCCTTCATCAGCCTTTCCCCATCTTGCATGATTTCACCTCACTGTCACTCTGTACTAGTTCTTTCCTGCGCTAGTCTGGATGATTGTCACTAAGGGAGTGTTGCATGGGTAAAGCTCATATGAGAGGATGTGTTAGAAAAGAAACACAGGGTAATGGAAGCTGGGTGGATCTGCTGATGCTGCAGGTAGATCAGAAGGGCCTTAGGAATAGGCTGCAGAAAGGCCTGGAAGAGGAGTGAGGGTCATGAGTTCCAAGTCAGAGGTGGAGCCGATGTTATGAAGACCTCCTGGTAGGGTCTGTTCAAAGTAAGAGTGAAAGAAAGGCAAACTGAAGATGCATGCAGCTGGTGGGAGCTGCCTGTGATGACTTACCATTCATTAGGCAATGCCAGAGACTGAATTTTTAAGTGCTAATAGGCAGGCAGTTGTCAGTAGAAGCAGCATGATTATGTTATGTTTGGATTTGTCATTGAGATTACAAACCAGAGGGAGTGTGAAGGTGAAGAGGGTGAAGAGACACAGAGAAAGGGCTAAGCTCTTCAAAATTAAGAGAAAAATGAAAATAGGAGCCATCCTCTGGACAGTTCACTGGAGTGACTTCTCCCTGTGCATCACAGGGTTTGTTGTGATTCCTAGTGCTTAGAACAGAATAACTTGGTGTTGGTGTGTGCAACCACCAGATCAGAGGAGCCTGCTGAGGCTGATACTCTTGGTCTGCACTCACCTCACACCTGTGTGGTGTGGTGATGGGGGATTATTGCCTGTGTTCTCATCAATGTAAGGAAGGATTTAAGAAGTTTCATTTGTTTCTGCATGTGCTTGATGCTGAGCCTGGGGTTTTTATTCTTTCAATTATGCTCTGTAGCTTGGAATGCTTAACAGAGCCAGGCACAGGCAGTGCATAGGGATGAGAGTGCTGGAATAGAAAAATAAACAGTGGAAACCCACAGCTGAACTACCAGATGCTGGGGTTTGTCGAGACTTTTTTGTAAGAACACAAGGACTCTGACTGGGGTCATTATCCCCAGCAGCCACTTGTCAGTGTAAGTCCCTCTTTCTTTTTTGTTTCTCGTTTTTTTTTTTTTTTNCTCCCTATAAAGTGTCCTAGTCCAACTGTCACTGAAATAACTGATCAGCTACTATTTCCCTGGAAGAGAGGGATGGACCCAGTGCCCATCCAGGCAGGATTGTGCAGCCACCGTGTCCCCTCTGGAAACGTTGCTGTGGCACCGGGCTTGCCTTAGACCACAGAGAAGCAGATGACTGCACACTAGGATGTTTAGGCAGAACTTACTTTCCTTCTTTACTGAAAGCACTGAGGGGAAGTGTGAGAGGTTTCCTGTTGCAGGGGCAGACCCCGGTGTGTGTGTGCGATCTCTCTCCCCTCTGTGGTGCCGAGGGGAAGGAGGGCACAAGGTTCTGTCATATCTGTGCCATGGTGTGTCTGTGCTTTGAACAAACACTCCCTGTGCCTCAGAAGCAAAAGCTGGGCATAGGTTCTTTGACATGACTGCACTTCAGTCAGGTGAGAGTAGAGAGGCCATGGATGATCTTGAGCAGACCACAGTAATTCCAGTGCTCTGGCCTCTGCTGTGTGGATGTTCTGCAGCAGAGAGTGAAGAAATATCAATGGCTTTAAAGGGAAAGCAAACCTGAAGCAGGTGCTACATGTGACTGTAGTGCATAGTCATCAAGGGTTTGAATCCAGAAGGAAGGTCAAGAGAGATTCCCACCAAAGCCAGTAATTGTTTTCTTTTTTAGCTTGTTTATTTTCTATGCAGTTAGCAAAACGTGACTCTTCATTATGGGTGGTGTAACCAGTCATTAGCTGTATACACATGGCTGGGGTTCAGTTTCACAGGAACAGGATACTTTACTTTTCCACACTGACTGAGAAGAGGGAAATGCACTGACGTACAGAGCATGTAGGCTTGAGCTTTGGGAAGCCACTCTCGCTTGTGTGACATTGTTTTCTGCAGCACATGAGCTGGTTCAGTAGAGCTTAATGTTTTCTAAGCTTCTCCCCTCTGAAACTGCCTGTGGCTGACAGGGCAGTGCCTGACCTGGGCTGGCCTGTGAACCACTCTGAGAGCAGTTGTGCCAGCCTAGCCCAGGCTGATACAGCCACTGGAGACAGGCTTGGATCCCCCTGCAGCACCAGGACTTGGGAGCAAGTCCCACCAGCTTAGACATCCCTGCAGCGTGCTCTGAGGAGCCCCAGCTTGGCTGTTGCTCATGTCTTCTTTCCTTGCTTTGCTTTTTGGGAAACTACTGCTGATGATTTGCAGTGCAAATAATGCCTGAGACTTGCTTCTGTCGTATCACAAGGAGTGATTTTGGAGCTGTGCTTTTCTCATGTTTTCCCTCTTGCTGATTTGATGACAATGAGAAGGAAAAAATTCTTGGTTTTTCTCTCTTTGGGAACTTCCAGAGGTTGCATTCCTCCCCCTTAATCTCAGCTAATTTCTTAGTCAGCGTGCTCAGGATCACATGGATTTCTGCCAGGTAAGTAGGGATTTTTGTGAGCTGTAGTCTGTTCAGTCAGCAATCATTTTAGCTGTAAAAGGCCATGGCTTAGTGTGGGGCTCAGATGACACACAGATTCAGCTTCCAGCTCCTTTATTTTTGAAATGGCTTTAGTTACTCCCTCTCTGCTTTTTTTTTGCAACCTAGCCATAGGGTTTAGATCTTTTCTGTAAAACCAGTGCTAAACCAAACAAGGCAAACTTAAGAAAGGCTTAATTAAAATAACAGAATCTCACACTCACTGAATCCATTGCTGGAGCTCTTTTTGCCTATAAACAAAAAATTCAAATGGCTGTTTTTCCCCCCACCCCTCAGTTTCATAAGTGGTTACTGAGCTTCTGCAGTTGCTACATTCCTTAAAAAGTTGTTATTTCTTTTTTGGTCACACACTAGGGGACTCCATTGTTTTCAGTGGTGCCTATTGAGTTAGGCCCATCGACAGCAGAACTCATTCTGGGTCATTAACTTTGGAGGCACAGTAGTATAATTTGGTGACTTTATTCTGTTTCTTAGCAGACACTTGTATTAAAGTCAGGCACAAAACCAGAATAACCATCCTTCTCCCTTCCTGAAAACGCTGAGAGTCTTAAAGGACCTCTTAAAGATCTTTTAAAGGACCCGTTAAAAGACCATTAGAATTTGTAAAGCTGTGTTTAAGCACATATTACAGCAAAACAGTGCTGCTATCTTAAGTTATTGATTCTAGTACTGTGCTGTTCTAGTGTTGACAATTTAACAAGATTGCTTGGAAAAACTGACTATGTTTAAGAGAAGATTCACACAAATGATTCATGATCTGGAGAATATATTGTAGTGTGAGAAAATGAAGTTATCTACAGAGGGAGAGAGTACCAGGTATGTCATGTGTTTTCACCTAGCCCACAGTCATAATGTGAGATCCAGTGCGTGAACTGAAGTCAAACAAGTTGAAGCTATTTAAAATTCATGCTGAGAACCATGGAACAAACTGCTACTGAAGCAATTCTCCATCATTTAAAGATTCCACTGTGAGATGTGATGTCTTGTTAAAAGATGCACTCAAGATCCAACAGCATGTGGTTAAACGCCATGGAGATATCCCAGAGGAAATACAATGCACCAGGCACACTGGCATTCTTTCTGGGCTCAGCCTGTAAACTGTGTGGTCTTTGGAAGTTTCACTCTGTTCCTGTGCTATGCTTGCTATACACAAACTCAGTCACTTCGCCCTCGAGGTCTGTTTCCCACTTAGAAATAGTTCTTATACAACATTTGGTCCTGACATTTAGGGAACCTCCCACACCTTTTGGCCATACTTCGTGTGCAGTGAACATTTTCATTCCCATAGCTCTTAAACTTAAAAGGTCTTAAAAGGCCTTTTCTTCCCAGCACCAAAGTTTTATAAAAATGCACATGATCAAAGTTAGCAAAGTTAGCAAAGTTAGTGTGCTAAGGTGATGGTAAAGAGGAAGGGAATGGAGCGTTTGCCCAGAGTTGTAACAAGCTAAACTTCTCCATCTGAGACCCTCAAATCTAGTCTAAATAGAAGTTTGTTCTGCCCATGGCTCTCTGCTCACTTTGGTTAGTCAATAATATTTACTGAGTTCCTGGCTGCACTCTTTGTATCTCTAATTGAGTACTGTTATTAAAACTCAGATGTCAGAATTCAGTGTGCATCTTGAGATACTCAGTTCTGGAAGACTTCCTAACTCTGATCTTGCTTTTACTAGTTTTGTAGTGCTGTTCATTTCATTGCCTGTGGCAGAGTCTCCTGACTGACAACCAAACAGGAACAGAACTGGACTCAGAGACAATATGATTAATGGATTACTCTCAGTTCCATGGGATGGATTGGATCAGCATGCTAGAATGATTTCATGCCTTTCACATATTCTTGATGGCAGGGATGGTCAGCAGAAAAAGTGCTGTAGATCTGAAGAGTCAGTCCTAATTAGAGTTTTGAGACTTCTCTAACACCAGAGTCTGGACATTGTGCAAATATGTGCACATTCCTGAGAGTTTTTGTTTAGTGTTTTATGCTGCTAAGTTGTATTTTGGTATGAGGGTAGGGGCAACCTTTACCTCTGCATGCGTGCATTTAGTAAATTCTATTCTGGGCTTTCGAGGTATTTTTCAGAGAGTAGTTTGATCCAAACCAGTAAAAACCAACAGCACGACTGGATCACGCCAAATGTTCATTAATCTCATTATTCTCTGTCTTACCCAAGAAAAAAGATAAATTAGTCCAGATAAGTTTTAACTGCTGGATCTGCCTGCCACAGTGTTGCTGGTTCTCAGTGAAAGAAGAGAGTTTTCTGGTACCAACTGCGAAGAACAGAATCTGATAGTGAAAAGTGTGGAGAAAAAAGGTGTATAAACAGAAAAAGGACTGCTGGAGACAGTTCAGAAGAGAGACAGAGGGAAGAGATCAGAGCTCTGGAAAACATGATTTATGAGAAAAAACTTGAATAATGAGAGCTGTGTAACACTGGCGAGAGAAGACTGAGTGGAGACAGCCTGCAAAAACAAAAGGTTGCTATGGAGGGCAAGAGAACAGACTCTTCTCCGTGTCCAGTTTGGACAGGACAATATGTAACAGACTGAGTTGTGCTAAGGGGCTTTTTAAAGTTAGACATTAAGAAAAGAATTCCTAAGTCAAGTGAAATGACTGAATAGTTTGCTGGAAATGCTGAGGAATTGCTGGAGCTTGTGAAGTAGATTGGTCAAACACTCCCCTTAAGTTTGTGAGGCTGGATTATGCTGTAGGGACATGGGACAGAGTAAATCATGTTCTGAAGACTCTCTCAGCCCTGTTTTTCATGATTGCATAATGTGTTTGTCAGAGCAAAGGGCTTCTCATGGTTACAGTGATCCTTCTGTATCTGTTTCTTTCTTTGCTGGCATATCCAGCTTCATGAAATCCCTGAGATACCTTGGGCTTGTGTGCAAAGTGCAGACCCAGTTTACGGAAGGCAGCATTGCTAAATAAAAACAGAGAGTACTCCACAAAACTCCTAATCTATAGCAACTGCCCGCTGTCATCGCTGGAAGATTCACAGAGGCCTTCTAGCAGGAGCTAAACTTCTCATTATTGTTTATTCAGTGTTCATGTAAGATAGCACCCTTCAGTGAGAATATTTTCCTTTTTTATAGCATTCTGTGTACTCTTTAATTTTTCTTCATCCTCATATCTCTGCTTTTCTTCTTCCCTGTGCCTTCCCCTCTTCACAGCAGATTTCACAATAGCCTTGTTCTTACCCTATTCCACAATCTGCAAAAAAACCCCACAGCAGAACAGGTGCTGGTGGGGGTGCCTTGTTTATCCCCAGAAACTGACATTTGGAAGAGATGGATACAATCAGGATATTCAGTCCTCCCAGCTGTTGTCTGAAGCTGCCCGTTTTGGATAGACACCTGAACTAGTTACATTTAAGCCACAGAGTAGAGATTTTTTCCTGTGTTATGTGAGGTGTAGGTATTTATTGCACCAAGAACTCATATGTTTGACACTGTCCTTCAGCAGACTGTGCTTTCTGGTGATACATTAGGTTGTATGTTTAACAGGCACTGCATATGTCTGCAGCCCCAAAACTGCAGTCAGAGGAGAGTCTGCAAGAGGCCCATTCATTGGCACTGAGTGCAGAAGGGTAAATTCAATTTGAGTAGAATTAGTCCCAAGCATAGTTCTGGTAAAATAGAAAACGACATTGCAAATCACTTGATGTTAAATATATTTCAAATCAAGCCATGAAATAATGCCAAAATCCTGGCAGAAAGAAATGTCAAACAATGAAAACTGCAAATGAAAAGTAGCAGGGGTAGGCTGTTGCTCTTTTCAGCATATGTTGTGGAAACTGTTTGTTTGTCTTGAATTTTCTTTCTGGCAATGTTAATTCTCAGCTGCAAAGAGGCCATTACTGTATTAGGTATCAAGTGTTAAATGATCAAGGAGATGGTGTAGGTGAAACTGCCTGTTATGTGGTAGCAATTTGAGTTTTCATTGTAAAAAATAATTTTGTGTAAGAGTACAAAGATGTTGCTAGTTGTGGGTTACTTGTTAGGTGTGAGAGGTCTGCAGTGAATCTGGATGGAGATTGTGTGTGTGAGGATGTCTCCTTTTTGGTAAGAGCATGGAGGAGCCAATGCAAGTGTTTTAGGAGAATGTGTAATCTTCAGCAATCAAATGCATTTTGGCTGTAGCTTTTCATCCTTGATATATAAAGAAGCAGAAAACAATGTGAGGAAGCTCTTGCAACAAGTGAGTTTGAAGCAAAGATAGCAGTGAAAAGGAGAGACTCATGAAGTGTCTCATAGGAAAGGAGCCCAATTCATGCTTCTTGGAGGACCGGCAAATGGAAGACAACCCATAGCTGGCAGTGATGTGCAGGTTTATGAACTCCTTCCCATTGTATTCTCAGTACATGTTGGAGCATTCCTGTCACATAGCAGCATGTTCTTTGCAAGTTCTTTGTAGACTCCAGTGCATTTTGATTCCTATTATGACTCATTTTCTGTCTCTTGCCTGTGAGTACATTGGTTTCCAAATGTATGCATCAGAATTACATCCACAAGACTAGATGTGCATTCACATCCCACCAGACCTTTTCCTCCACCCAGCTTGCATTAAAAAGAACAAAATGCTTTGTAGTTACCAGTTCCCTCCATTTCTCAAAGTTTATTTTTCTGTGTAACCCCAGGTGATCTACAGTGATTCTGTCTTTGTGGCTCTTACTGACTTAGTGACACTTCAGGCTCCTAAAACTTTGAGCCCAACATCTTGATGGAAATATTTTTTGTTGTGTTGTTTTTTTTCCTTTCTAATGTATTTAGTGTACTGCTGAGCCAGGCAGACACAAAATTCCTTCTTGGAACATGTTTATATAAGACATACGCAAGGTGCCATATGGCAAACCCCCAGCTTTCATTCCCTGCACATCCTTGTGTTTCAAATGTTTGGGAGAGCCCATACCCCTGTGGAGTCTTTACATGGTCTGCTGGCTAGAACTTCCATGGAAAAGAGAGACTAAATGGGCTAAGTAAAATATAAGGGAGTGGAGATCTGGGAGTTTAAAAGTTCAGGGCTTAGTAAGTATATGGGAAAGCAATAACCCACATGCAGTTCATAATAGGCATCCTCTGTGTATTAGGGAACTAAATGACTTAGAGGACAAAAGAAAAGGAATAGATTTTCTCAGTCTGTGCATGTATGGAAAGATCCTGATTCCCAATGGAACCACATAATCAATTATGAAAGCATCTTTAAAAGAGGAGCAGTTCAAGTACCTCATCACAAGATGTGTGAACTTCTGTCTTGAAAGAGTCTCTGGATTTCTTTCAACCTACAGGCTCAATTTAATGACAACGTACTGTGAAAACCCTGGTGGTGTCCTTTTAGACCAGTAAAAAAGACAAATTAAGGGACCCAAGGGCAGGTGACAGTGTACATAACCCTAAACAGTGTATAGTTGTCTTAAAGCTTACACCAAAAGCACAATGGCATTTATTCAGGGGGTGTGGATATCCTACCTATCAGAAATACTGAGAATTAAACCTATTCCAAACATGGTCTTTAAAAAAATTTAAAAAATAGTAACACATGATGTTTCATTACATTGAGCTTATATTCTCCAAGTGCTCATTAGGAGGGTTTGCAGATTTCCTTTTAATTAAAATAATGTTTGTTGAGCTTAATATTTCCTAAAACATTTATTTTTAGTGTCTGTTTCCCCTCTTACTAAAATCCAAGTAGTGAGGAAGGGTAACTGACCACAAAAAAGGCCAGATGTGCTGAGAACAATATTTTTCAAATTGCCTGGCAACAGGAAAAGGGTGATTCCAAGCTGAAGAGAGTCTGTAACAATGAATATAATGACAAGACCTGTGTTTCATCAAATTATGAAAGATTTTGTCCTGCTGGTTACAAAAGAGGCCAATGGTCATTTTCATTCTGCTCTCACTCCTGTTTTGGTGTATAATTTAAAGGTCTGAGATCCAAATAGAAGCCAAGAATGTTGAGTTTCAAACCTGCTTGTAGGGAAAGACTCCTTTTGATAGTAGACAGTGTATTTCTGTATTTTTCTGAGAATTTATTCACTATTGCCTAAAATTGTTCAATCCTTACACATTTAGAGTCTAACTCAGAACATCAGTTGAGGCTGTAAGTCTCTGAAACTAAAGATCATGGCATGTGTTTTCCTGAATCTTGGCCATACTTGCTAAGTTCAAAAAGTGCTGTGCAGGTCTCACTTGGAAATCTAAACTCTGTAACACTGCAGCTGGTTTAGCAATGAGAGATGTAGTAGATTATTATGTGTTCTTTGCTGCCTTTAAAATACCATGATAAAGGTGAATATGGGAGCCAAATCTATCCACATGCTCGAAAGTGAAAAGGTTACAGATCTGTAAACTACTGAACTGTTTTCAAATTGTGTTAAGCTGGACTGATATAAAATTAACCATGCTGCTTTATTCGGTAGTGCCAGCCATACATTCACTCTCCTAAAATACTGTATGTCTGCAAAAATAAATTCCCCAGAACAGAAATATAATGCAATCCAAATAACTAGTTTTAAAAATAAATTGAACATGAAATAACAAATATGGATGTAGCCAACACTTAGGGTCCAGAATTTACTAGAAAGACACACATGGCTTGTATTTATCTTTCATGAATTTTCAAGATTGATACTCAACAAATTATTTCTCTATCTGGGTTGTTTTAGTTTACAAGGGTTTTCTTAGCCCTTCTGTCTTCACTCATACATCAATGTGAAAGTAAAGAAATAAGTATTTTTGTTGTAGGATTTTATTGCATGGTTCATAAAAACTTGGAGGAAATAGATCCTTTTTTATTCTAAACTTATTCAGTGCTATTGGTTTTAATCCTAATCTTTTATAGATTGTTGTCATCTGTATCTGTTTGGAAATAGGCAGAGGATCTGCCACCCCTGTTTTGAAACACCAATGTAGGACAATTTTGGTCTTCACTTGACTCTCACTATATAGTATGGTCTACTTGGTGATAAAGAATGTTTTGGCTCTCACTGTGTTTTTATTAAGGCAGTGAACAAGCATTATAAATAAATGAAGCCGTGTCTCTATCAGCTATATAAAACAGACCTTAAAATGTGAACAGGTTGTAACTGATACAGAGAGAACCTGGGGTATGGTGTGAGCTGCTTTGTTCCTCTTTGACATAGGAACTCTTGAATGCAGCAGTGCAAATTTAGTGCTGTTACTGTTAACCATTTCAGTCCTCAGGGAAGGGCAAACAGCAACAAAAGAGACTCAGAGTGCAGATCCTCTGTGAAGGGATGAAAAGCCCAAATGTCTAGAGGTTTGTTGTATATGAGATAGTGCAAATGACTGTGAAGAAACTGGCCAAGAAAGAATCTGAACATTCCTTCTTTTTGGATTCTAGGCCAAGATCTGGAAATTCTTGTTTAGGATGTCTTGTTCTAAGATCTAACTGAAAATCACAGTGTTACACTTGGGTAAATTCTGCTAAGGCTGTAATGACATCCGTGGTTAATCACTCCAGCCTACTTCTGAAATGTTTTTCCTTCTCTTCTTAGTTGTGTCCATAATAGAAAAATTTAGACCCAAGCTCATGCCCCTGCTAATAGTGGTTCACTGAAACAAAGGAGAAGCCATGTTTTTCCATGAGGCATAGAAAATCTGTCTCCACAGTCACACAGCTGGGCCTGCCTTGTAAGGGGTGTAAGAACAGCTCTAATATCTAATTCCCATCCTTTGCTTTCCTTTCCTTTGCTGCATTTCAGCCCCTAAGGCTTGGGGTTGCACCGTTGAGACAATCCTTCCCATTCACCATAGAGAATGGCATGACAGGCATAAAAAGCTTAGGCAAAAGTGTTGATTTTGTTGTTATTGTTGAAAATGTCAAAAACGGCCTATTTCACGAATCACTTTGAAGATTCTGCATTTTGAAGCACTTAGTTTGTTCATTAGAGCTTTCAATCAGCAGTACTGTGCATCTCTCTTGATGGGTTTAAATTACTATGTAGGAGTTACAGCAGTCACTCCAAACATTCAGGGATGTGGATTATTCAGTGCTCATTATATGGAATGAGATACTGAGTGTGGGTACGGCACCTTCTCCCCCATGGCTTTGCTGTGTTGGCAGCTTTTGAGTTAATTTCCTCTCCGTGGAGGGATGTGATGGCCTCTTCCAGCGTGGATGATTTTCACTTGTTTGAGAAAATCTGGTACTGTTTGGTCTTTCACTCGTCTCACGTGACTCGTCTAGCTGCCAGTAACGGCGTTCCATTTCTCAGTGTTGTCGTGGTAAATTTTGGACATCACATCCAAACAAAACCAAGAATGGCAATTTTTTTTTTAACAAGAAGTAATTAAAGAGAATGAAAAGTAAGGAAAAAAAAAAGGCAAATGACCTAGTTTGGTCTTTGCCGCAAAACCCACAACTCTCTGGGGATATCTAGTATGTTAGGCAAATATTTCAAATCTGTCTCTATTTCGAATGTGAGTCATTTCAATTAGACATCTTTCAGTTATTTGTTCATTGGTCTTAATTAGGTAAACTCCAAAGCACCGCAACATGCTTTTATTGTTGAATAATTACCCTTTTGGTAAGTTTGTTGCTCTTATCTTCTTAGCCTTAATAGCTAATTTTGTCAGTAAGGGTGAAGCCTTCCTGAAGGGTAAACAGGGTGTTCTGTGGGGAAGAAAGAGAGCTATTGCCCTTTAGTAGGGCTGTTTCAAATATTGATCTCATTGTTGGACAAACAGGTTTACCTTTGTATAAGGAAATGTTCTCTTTTGTTCTGGGAGAATTTACCCCTAACAAGAAATGTAGGGCTGACCCTACAGGTCCTGACCAGTGTGAGCTGTCCTTGCTGAGGTGTGTAGCCTCATCACAGTCCATGGGACCAATTCTCACGTGACTTAACCTGGCATAAATCAAGAAGAAACTCCCCCAAAGTCAGTTACCCCAGAATGAAAGAAGCAAGATATCAAAAATTGAACTACCTTGATTACTCATATGGAAGGAATTGCCTGATTGCAGCCTTTGCACACTACTGTATCAACTCCTTCCGCTCCCTCACAAACACTTAAATGTGAAGATATAAATCAAAACTGCAGGACACAAAAAGACAAAAGTTACCTTGATGGATTCCACTTCCATGAGATCCTTCTGGAAACCATTCTGCTTTTATTAGATTTACTCTCTGTAAATTAGGATTAGTTTTTATATGGATTTATGGAATGGCTATGGTATAGTGCAAGCAGGGTGAACCCTCTGGTCGAAGGCAAAGGAGTGTGTGCTCTTTTCATCTGTTATTGGTAAGTTACAGAATGTAGGTTAAAGGCCCCTCGATACCAGTGAAAGAAGAGATATGATTCCAGACATGGAAAGTGCTTAAATCTTATGTGTGCCAGTCAGTGATATTAATACTGTATAGAACAGCCAGTTGTCAAAGGGCCAGATTCTGTTCTCAGTTACAGTGGTGTAAAGTGGACTTTTTCCCTTTTTTTCAGAGGTAATGAATTTGCTTTCACACGTGCTTGGACACTTGAACACTTGGGTTGTCTGTGTTCAGAGATAATCTCACAGTTCTTTTTTTAGTTGCTGTAGGGGAAAAAACCCATGAGCTGCTGGTGTTGTTCCTTGTCCATCGTTGTTCCAGCTCACATGTGGTGAGCACATTTCAGAGACTTTGGTGCAAGTGCAGCTGCACTCAGGGCACTGTTGTGCAACAAATTTTTAGCTCTTACTAATGAATCTATAAGGTACTTTGTGAAGGCAAATGGATTGGCTGAAACACAGGATTTCATGGATTTAGTATAAGTGTTCTGTTCCTTTGCAGGGAGTGAATGTGTTCTGTGATTTGACAGCTACAAAAGAAGATAATTATTTTTGACAGCACAGGGATAGTGTTCATGTTATTCTAGGAAATCTCTGTCTTCACACAAACAGGTATCAGTGTGTGCTGCAGTTGGTATTGCTGAGCTTTGGTGGAAGCATCAAGTTTCTGTGTTTTGATAATATGATAAAATTGGTAAAGTACATATTTAGAAAGCCCTAATGAATTTCAGATTTGTGTCATTTGGGGAATGAAAGAAAGTGTTTTATTACAAGTCCAGTATAAATCTTAAACACTTAAATAGGATCTACAGTATTTTGGGGGGAAGATACATCTTGACTGTATTTCAGGTAATTCTGCTGTTGGAAAGAGAGGAACTGTGAATTGGGTATTGTAATATGATTGATTTACCATCTTCTCATGGTGGTGTGGCCTTTAAAAACTTACTCACAGTATTCAACAGTGTATTTAGACACCCTTTAAAGGTGATTCATCTGCCCCAATTAACAGTCAAAAGTCTTATTATACAATCTTGCTAAGGTAGGTATTAACCCTGAAGTGAGTTAAATTATGATGGGATAAAGCTAGAATAGGAATGGAATAAAGCCCAATGGAGCTGTAGACTCCAGAGGATATAATGATAATTTATGTCATGGCTACAAGCAGGGCAGAGCTAATAGTCAGAAAGACCCATAATAAGCTGAAAGGCATCCAAAGTGATCTTCTTAAACACCTCAATGCAAACCTACTGAATACAACTGACTGTGCAGGCCAAAAGATGCTTAATTTCTGTACAATGAGAAATAAACGACCGTAGTTCACAGATCCAAATTCCTTGGCAAATATTTTGCTTCCTTGTGAAACCTTTCATTTCCACTGCCTTATTGTAAATACGAGAATTTTGGAAGCAAATCCAAAATGAGTTTGCAAAGTAGTTGTCAGTTCAGTGGAGAGAGTTCTTAATCAAAGCCTTATTTTTTTTTTCTTCTACTTTTTTTTTTTTTTTTTTTGACAGTGAATGGTGGCTACAACCACTGCAGTTTGATCTCTGATAAGAAGAGCATGATGGACATGGAGATGACGAGTGGCTCGGTGCCTGTGTGCAGGCAAGGTCTGTTCCTCCACACGGGGAACTCGCTGGTGCGAGACCACGCGCTGTCCCGGGAGAGGCTGCTGCACGTGGGCCAGCTCAACTTGGCACACTCAGATCTCAGGTACTGCTCCAGGTTTTACCAGCTCGTGCCTTTGGCTCCACCCCAGTGCCGTGGTGTTACCAAATTACTGCCTGGGAGGCAGGGATGATACTTACTCCCAACCCAGTGTCCCCCACACGGTGATCTGGCATGCCACCATCAAATCTACAGAAGTCAGTGCCACTTTTATTTCTACAGCATTTCCCTAATGAAGTATTTGCAGAGTTCCCATACAGCCACATCCTTGGTATTTGCTTTTAAGGCTGTAATGTGAAAATTTGGTCTCTGGTTTTGATATATACAATGTAGTTGAATATGCTATGAACAGAATCTTTATTTAAACATTTGCTATAAATTAATTATATGAAAACACAGAACTCCATTTTTTGTTGTTGTTGTTGTTACAAATTTAACATTACCAGATTTTAAACAAGTACCCTAAACAGACATCCATTGTGAATAGAAACCTGCTACAAATTAAAATCTGTCCATCTATTCTAATTATGCTGCTTTTTGGCAGTGGATGTAATAGGAATAATCTTGACCTTTTTGAAGAGCTGTAGAAGAGAAAAACCTCAATGAAGTTGCAGCCTTTATCTTAAGTACTTGGAATATCTGGCACTTTGGATGGACTAACCAAGCTGAAATTTCCATAGTCACAGCAAGGGGAAATATGGCCTACAGGTTGGTCTTGAAAATCCGACTGTTCCTGATTTTATTATGCATATTCATGCCTTGTTTCCCCTTTTCAGTTTACTGGTGGGGTAAGAACATCTGTGTTTTCAGGAGAAGGAGGCACAGTAATGTGGCAAGCAAGCGGAAAGACTTTTTTGCATGTTTGTTTGTTTGTTGGTTTGAAAAGGATAAATAATATCCATGCCACAACAAAATAATTCACTATTACTTCAAGGTTTTGTAGATGCCTTTGCAGCTGGATGTAAATCTGCTCCCTCCTGGTTTCTTTATGGCTTAATGTGGTACTGGCAGTTATCAACCATTTTTTTTCATTCTGTCAGTGAGGACAATTATGAAACAAAGATAATTAGAGCAGGAGCAAACAAAAGGAGGAAGAGAATACTCTGCTTAGATCATTTTGAACCTTTTTGTAAATTTTATAATGAGGAAATGACAGATATCTTCATACCTGGCATCACAGTACCCACCCTCAGAAATATGAACCCCTTCCAGCTCCCATTTTGAAGAGGATTCCCAGAACAACATAAAGGATTGTCGGCTGCATAACATGAGAAAGTAGCAGGTGATAGCCGTAATTCCCTCCCCTCTGCTTTGTGGCATGGTCTAAAGCCTTGAGACTGCTGCCTCAAAGTTTGTAAATGTTTGGAGAATATCCTGAAGAACATTACGGGTTGTTTTGTGTCCCACCGGTCATGCTCTGCTTGTATGTGCACCTGGCTAATAGTGCATTTGTCTGCATGGGATTTGCAAAATGAAGCCAATGCCCAGCTCTGCTCTGTGGTCCTCACAGACACAGTGTCTCTGGATATCACAGTGCTTTTCATGAGACACATGGCACAGAGCCAAAACCTTGGCATTTGAGAGAAGATGGACAGCATTTCAGACCATTTGTGTTCATGGTGTTTGTGATGCTAAAGGTTCTTGACAAGTAAGTAACAGAAAGCATGGTCTTTCCATGAAGGTCTGAAAGCAGGAGAATGTAACTCAGCTAGGAGTGATGCCTAGGAGAGGAGTGAAGTCAGTGGGAGCCAAGGGTGTTCTGTCTCTCCCCAGATCTCAGCCTTCATCTGAAAATGGATGAGAAGTAGGGCTGGAATTGTCAGATAGTGGAGCACATGGACATCAGGGCAAACTCTCTTTGGTTGTTCTGCCCAGCTCTGATGACCAGCACAGAAATAAAGGGAGACACAAATTCAAACAGTATCTCTGGGTAGAACTTTGAGCCACTTTGCATTTCTAGGTTATGGAACATCCAAGGAAAAGCCAAACAAACCAGGGAGCACCTCCCCTAGCAATCAAAAATCTCCCTCAGGGTTTGGGGTTTTGATTGTCTTTGTCCTTTTTTTGCTTCAATGCACTGAAACTTGTTATCCCTTTCAGCTTCTTCCTGAAATTGTTTTCCCTTGGAAACTGTATTCTAGGGATGACTGCCTTAGTCCTAGAATCATGATCTCTCTTCTTCCTGGCCTCTTTTCCCCACTCAGTTAATAACTTTTAAGCTGTGCAGCATAATTGCTGCTACATTCTATCTGTGAATGCAATGTGTGTGGGACTGGAAAAGTCCCAATACCTTCCTCACAACTGGAGGCAGCACACAGCTAATGTTGGCCTTTTGTCAAATAATCCATTATCAGCCACGGCAAACCCGCCCACACTGTGCTCAGTGCTCAGCGTGTCAAACCCAGGGAAGACATCAGAGCACTCGGATAGTGTTGCACAGGGTCCCTGGATGTGCAGCAGAGCAATCCCCTCCAGCTTCTTAAAACTGTCAGTTATCACCGGGTGCACATTTCCAGTGGCAATTGAAGGCATGTATGTTTTGTAAATAATCTGGAGATTGCAGATACAGTCATCTTTTCCTCTGAGGGCAGTTGGGAAATGCAGCGCTTCTGGCATGGTGCTACTGGCCTCGTGCTCTGGCTCCAATTACCACGTAAGGGAGTCTCTTAGGAAACACTGCCTCAGTACCCTCCGAGAGGCTGCTGTTACTCTTCAAAGGCCTTACACTCAGCTTTCATGAGTTTAAGCAGCAATTCTGTTCCCTCAGACTGTCCATCCATGGTGCATTGATGCTCCCTTTGAAGACAGGCTTTTGGGGTATATTCTTCTGCTGACCCCACTCTCTTTCCAGGTTTGCTTATCTGGAAGCCCCCAGAGCTGCTGTGGCTGGTCCGTGTGTCCATGGTGCTCCTTGCACTGCCCTGCTCTCCTTTGTCCCTCTCATTTTACCTGTTTATTTCATAAGCATTTATATTTGGCTACTGTCCAGAGATTGTGAAATCCTTACAGCCAGCACAGCCTGTGGGTACCAGGCCTGGAATCTGCTCCGTGGGCAGATGCCAGGGGCAAAGAGTCAATGGGTATAGGGGGAGCCACGCTGCAAGCTGGCTGCCAGACACCTCGTGCTGCTCCTGCATTGGCTTTTCTTCTGTACCCCTTCTCCCTTCACCCCCCCAGGGTGGAGTGGGCTTTCTAGGGCTTTCCCTAGAATAGTGATGGCAGAGTTCTGCCAGGAATACAGGAACTTTGTATTAATGCAACCTCGACATCACTCAAAACCCGACACTCAAACATCAGGAAATTGAAGGAATGTCAGATTCTCCCAGCAGAGTTAACACAGGATGTATAATGTATATAAATATACAGTGCTACAGAGAAAACTGCAGATCTTGGAGAGAGCTTGGTTCTGATCTGCACAAGCAGCCTGTGCTTATCATTTTGTAGGCAGAGAATGGATAAGACACATCTGTGGCAATGGGAAGCATGGCTTTGGTGCTCTCATCTCATTAGCTTTTGAAATAAGGCATTCCAGCCTGCCTTGTGGTTCAAAACTCTCTTGTGTGTGTCTCAGAATCTGCATTGCAACATCACATCAGTACAGTCTTGACTCCTGAGTAAGATCCTGTGCTGGAAATGCAGGTCACTGTTCCTGAGGATTTTGGAAACCTAGTATTTCTCAGGACAGGAAAGTTTGTATCCCTCCTGCAGGTACTTTGCACTGACTCTAGCTTAGTCAAAACCCAAACTTCTCTCATGGATTTCTGGCAAGATGGGAGCTTACAACACCAATTATCACAGGCTGAAATGTAAGGCTTGGGTTAGCTTTATATGATGCAGGAAATATGTTGAGTTTAATTTAGCTTGAGGCTTTGGGACCACTAAACTGATACAAACTTAATTATTTGAAGAGTTTTCATACAGCAGAAACCAAGAAATAGGAATTGCTGTGCCTGGCATGGCATGCTGTAAAGCCTTTCTCAGAATGAGTTTGAAACACCACTCTTTCTACTGAGCAAACAGAGCAGGGTTTCCCAAACATGTGCAATAAAAGTATAGTTATGCCACATATTTTACAGACATATGGTTCTGTAAATGTTAAAAAATAATGTATGAATGCTGCTTGGTTTGGTTTTTTAAAATATAAATTTGCCATCTGCAGAAACAGGTGCTTTAAGTTTACCCTGAGACCAACTGTGCAAACCTAAAGGGAGAAATTATAAACAGTGGTTTATGGAAACCTCTAAAATTTTAAAATGTACTGTTTTAAACTTTCTGGTGGCAAAGGAGTGATCTGATTGTTCTGTATTCAGTGAATGGTGGGGAATTTAACTTCTTTCATGATCTTAAAGGATTTTTTTTACATTAAGCCCTATTGGAGCTTAGAAACCTGTCAGCAGTGAATGCAGTGTTCCCAGTTGTATGCCTTGCACAGGTGCCAGTTTTTGACAACCTTAATTTCATGGGAAGGAAGTATTTTTAAAGTTTTTCAGTGTTGTTAATTTTTTCCATCCCTTTTTGTTCTTTTGAGAGCTGTTACCAAGGAAGTTTTAGAAGTTATCTTCCCATCTTAATACTAGTGATGGATTAATCAAAATAGTAGTGATAAAATCACCTAAGATATAAAATAAATGCAGTTTATTCAGCATATCATAGTTCAGTGTATAAATGTCCAAAATACTTTTATGTACATGTGTTTCATGCTTTAAAATGTGTCAGACCTGACTTTGCTGTGGTGTCGCACAAAAGCTGCCAAATGACTGGGTTTTCTTCAGCTTTTGTGGTGCTAGCATCAAAAACGCATAAAATTCATTTAAGTAGAACATGTCAGCTTGAGCCACGGGGCAGTTCTCTGGAGGGTTTATAAGCCCAGGTACAGCTTTCTGCACACAGATGTACTGTTCCCTCTCCTTGGTCTGGCACAATGAAGCCATAGGTTAAACCCTCCCATGCTTTGGGGATATGTAAGGAACACCCTCTGCTCCTAAGAAAAAGCACACAGTTGGATCATCCACAGTAAATGTTTATAGCTGAGATAAAATGTTTTATTTTAAGCCATAAACTAGTTGCTAACTGCTTGGAAGAAAATGTTTCTTAATGCAGTGTTTTTCTGAAAAGTCTTTTGTGAAGTTCCTCAAGGCTCTTCTTCCTCAATGAATGAATTCAACACACATCAAAAATGATGAAAAATCACTTCTGCGGGACAGAACTGTGATTTACAGTCCCATGCACTCTTTATTATGAAAAATGGAGACAGGAGTACATAGGCTGCCGTTTTAAATTTACTGGCTGTGAACTTTTTATTTAGTGCAAGTAAATACTCAGCTGATTTCACATTGATTCTGGAGTGCCGGTTGAAAGCAAGCAGTTCCTTTACTGTATTCCTTTTTTTTTTCAGTGATCTGGCTCCTTTTTTAATATAGTGAAGGAAAGCATGTCTCTGACATGTAAGCAAAGCTCAGCTAGCCTTTTTTGAGTCAACAAGAATGCCAAGGCGTTTTCCCAGTGTGCTCTGAGGAAAATGACAATATTTGAATAATTAAAAATGCCCAAAGTTCTCAAACTTCATTCTCAGCTATTGTTTTGCCCAATCTATTATGCATTGAAAGCCTTGATTGTGATTGATGAACTGGCTGTAGCAGTGGAGGGAAGATTCTCCGTTCCGTGTGTTACCCAGTGTGTAAAATTAATCCTGTGTAAAACGATACTGTCTTTACACAGGTTGGAGAAGAAGCATTGCAGATTTTTTTTGTGTAATTGCTGCATTAGACAAGCAACATTCAGCATAGAGCAAGTGCTTCCGTTCTGCTGGGCTTAACAAGGGTTATGTCTTGTACAAAAATCATAAACCCTGTGGTGGTTAGCAATGCTTAATAAAAACTGTATTGCAGGTCACCCAGGTTTCAAGACTCAGTAGATTCTGCTGCTCCATGCCTGAATGGAAGTCACCCGGCTCAGCACATTAAACAAGAATGCCCCAGTGATTATAAGGTTCTGTCTGAGGCTTCCACACATAGGAGGATTACAGAGGGGATGGAGCTGAGAGCCTCCGGTAGTCTGCATCCTGAACTAGACCTAATGAATAATAGCTTTACAAATTCACTTTCATCCTACTTGTTTAATAATGAACACAGCTCCTCCCTGGGTCCTTTGTCACTTGGCACCCCTCAGCACTCAGCCAGGCTACAAACAAGCAACCTGAAGAAGAGATGCATCTCTGTTGTGCCGTCTTCAGCCGAAGGAATCGATATTACAGCGATCATCCGCACGTCGCAGACGTCACTGGTCACCTGTGTGAATGGACTGCGAACTAACTCAGCTGGCATTTCCTCTCATCCTGTGGAGATCAGTCATCACAGTGCTCAAAAATCCTCTCAGCCCCAGTCTTGCTCTCAGCCTGGAAACCCTTGCAGTATTCCCTCCCCTCCAGCATGTCTTGTACCTCTTTCCACTGAATGTGACAGAGGTGACTGTGAGCAGATACAAATGCAGCAAGTCGAGGAGAATGGCAGCCTCAGCCTTATGATGAATGGTACGAGCCTTCCACACCAGAACTCCTCGCACGGCACCCAGAAGGTGAGTTTCTTAAAACAAGAACCAGCTGACGATTATTCCTCCACTGCTGATCTTTTCCGCCATCACCAGGGGCTGCCTCCCCCTTACCACCTCCACCAGCAGCTCAGCCAGACCCCGGGGACATTGCCTCACCTCAACACCTCCATGTCCCCCAAGTCCCTGCAGCCCAGTGACGGCGATGAGCAGGAGCTCAGCAGTGGCAAGCAGGTCTGCCAGTGGATTGACTGCAGTGCCACTTACGACCAACAAGACGAACTGGTCAGACACATAGAAAAGACTCACATTGACCAGAGGAAAGGAGAGGACTTCACTTGCTTCTGGGCAGGCTGTGTCCGCCGCTATAAACCCTTCAATGCTCGTTACAAACTGCTGATTCATATGAGGGTTCACTCTGGAGAAAAACCAAACAAGTGCATGGTAAGTCTGGATTACATTTGTTTGAATAGAAACATAACTGCTCTGCTCTCTTTCTTGCTCTCTCTTCAGTCTCACTCCAATGTAATTGTTGTGCTTTCCTGTAACTTAGTCTGTAGCAGGCTAAAGGGGAATTGGAGAAAACCTTAATCTAGAAGGAAATGATTGAGTAAGAAATACTGTAGTTCTTGGAAAAGGGATTCGGTTTCCTTATATGAGAGCTTAACTTTTAATACAGTGCTTTGTTTTTTTAATATTCATTAAACCACTAATAAAGTGATGATCAAAGCACGCAGCCATCATTTAACGTAAAACAAAGTCACTGAGCCTCGGGTGACATTTTTAATCAAGAAACATAAAACACATATAATGAAATTCTTTTCATTCCTTCAGCTGAACAATAATCCATAGAGTTGTGAGTGCAAAAGTTTCAGATGGTAGTTTAGAAAAAAAAAAGGAACTGTTAAAGGGTTTTAAACAGTTAAAAGAAGAAAAAGAATATATTTAATTACATTTTCAAAGGTGGTTAGGGGCTTTTTTAATTTGCAAAACAGAGCTTTAAAAATAAGTAAAAACCATTGTTCTCTTCTGATCAAGAAGATGTAAACAACAGCAGTGTTCTAAAAAGAGGATCTTGGGAATAACACCATCTCTGCATCTGCCCACCATGATGACAATATGGCCAAACTAAAATAAAAGTTAATGACTTCCATTAAGCTTTCCACATGTTTGAAACAACAATGATATAAGACCCTGACTGAAATAGATGAAGCAAAACAAGTTTGACATAAGCTTCCAAATTGGGCCATGAAATTTGGAAAGTCTCATTTGTAACAACCACACGCGTGTGCACGCACACACACGCACAAGTAAGTGCAGACAAAGGGAATGGGCAGCAGCAGGTTGGGGTTCCTGATAGGCAGAATTTTCAGCTATATGTCTATTTTATTGTTTTGATCAGAGCATGATGCAATGGAAAATGCATGTAAGGATGTTAGATCATGACAAACTTTTCCATAGGAAGCTGTAGTTTTCTATGGAGGAATAGGAAAGAATGTTTGTAGAAAAAACTTCCAGGCCTGCGATGGTTATGGAAGGGAGAAGGAAGAAAACAAGAGTATTCAAAACGTGTTGCAGAGAAAAATTTGCTCTGTAAGGGATTGTCCTGATTATCTTTTTACTTCCATTGGATAAATGAAAAGTACTATCTTAATGTCTGCGCTGTTTAGTGGGTATTCCCTAAGATAATACTGGAAACAGTGCATATACTTAGAGAATAACATCAAATTGTCCAAGATAAAATGGAAACACTCTAAGACTTACGTGTTTCTTTTTGCTTTGAAAGCAAGAACTGAGTAGTTCTATTCCAGAAGTAGCTCAGTGACATTTTCTAAATGTACAAATGAACTCAACTTCTCCTGAATAGATTTCTTTTAGTTATAAATTATCAAAGGATAATGCAAGTTTGCTTCTTTCCAAACAAAAGTGTAGGTAAGTAAATTGAAAGCATACTTAAGACATGAAGACCAGATTAGTTTCCTGTGGTGCTGAAAGATCAGTAGATTCCATGGACAAGAGAAGTTGTCTCTTTTCTTGAAAAATGCGTATTTAACAGGTATTGTATGGCAGATTTCTAATGTTACTTTCCCTTTCGTGCAGAAAACTTGGTAAACCAGAGATATTAAATGCTGTAATGTCTTAGCAAATGCTAAAAATGTCCTACTTTCAATTAATTTAATCTATAGTAAAGTATCAGCTTTTGATAACACATCAAAGTGTTGTGAGTAGGTTGGAAAAACCTTTGCATCTGATATTGCAGACAGCCTTTATGTTGTATTTATATAGCCTTGGCATGTAAGTATATAAAGATCTCTTTTACTGGAGCAGATATTGTAGTTGTTCCCTTACATGGAATGGCCCAATCAGGATTGAGAGCTCCACATTGCTCAATTTGGAGTTAACTCTTCTATTCCCACAGTAAGAGCCTTCCACTATCAGCACAGGTATCATGTGTTAAATGTTGCAGTCTGGAATTCTGCAGGGGGTGAAGTGGATCCAAGAGAATACACGGAAACCATGTCCTCTTTGCAAATTTAGTTTTCTATCCTGAAAAGAGCTTGATCTAGCAGAGACAGGATCCAAAGCTGCAGCACAGCTCCTTGAAGTTATTAATATCGAGTGGGGATTATTTGCCCAGTGAATTCCATTCCACGTGAAACAGGGGTTGCTGCGCAGTGTTGCATTGTGCAGTGATGTCATGTCATTTTAAGTGATGGCTTTTCTTTTGATGTGGTAATAATTGTGCTGTTATTCCTGCAGATTAAGAAGGCAATTCATTCTCTGTCTGTAGAGGTCTGCGATTTTGTTTCGTTTTTGCTGTAGCTCTGTTAAAGTAACTTTGCGTCTCTTGGTATTTGTAGTGGAGATTTTCTTTCACTGTTCACAATTACCCATTGTACTATCTTTTTAAGCCCTTGATTTTGCTCTTGCCTGTAAGATTGCTGCCTGACTAGGTATTGAACTGCTCAGAAGAAGCTAACAGCGAGCAGCACCCTGCCCTCATACATAAAAGTACTTTTCCATGTAAAATTATTAATTTCTTATGACAGGCTTTGCTACTATGTACTGTAATAGACAAAGGAATTTTGGAATTCAAGCTACTTGAGAACAGGAAATACATGAGACATTTTGATTGAAAAGTAAATGGTTCACTAAAACTGCAGTTAATCCTTTTATTATCTTTCCAACAGCAGTTTCCACAATACTTTCATGAGGTAAGCTGCCTTCAGTCCAACTGTAACACTCTCATCGTTGCAGCTGGTTTGAATTTAGCGAGCCTGCTCCTTTCTTTACTACAGACAGGCGACAGGCAAAACAGGATCTGGTGTGGAGCACTGCTGGTGTTTCGGGTCCATATTCTGCTCACTGTGTTCCATTGCCAAGGCCGGTACTATGAGCATTCTGTTTTCATATTCCATTAAATATTCTAATTAAGTAGTGCCTTCTCATCATTGTGTCCCTCAGCTTGGCTTTTCCTTGGGCTCTGCAAGTAGTCTAAAGGAAACTACCTAATCTCTTTGCAATATCCTGTTATGTTTCATACTTAACTCATGTTATTTTAGTTTTATTAAATTTGGGGTTCATCTGCATTATAATCAAAAATATATCCAACAAAAATAATGATGCAATGCCTTTAAGACTTTAACTTCTGAAGATTAATTTCATGCTTTTTTAGATTTGATGTCCCAGACAATTGGAATTTTGATTGTCTGAGACAGCAAAAATTAGCAAGCTTAAATGGTTTTTATTTAAAAAAAAGGAAGAGAAAAAGTTTCTCATAACAGCATCTTTTGCTGCCTTTCAGTTCTTCGAATACTTTGGTGAGTAGAAGCGTGCTGATCTCTAGATACTGCATCCTTGGTTTAAGCCTCTGCTTGCAAATGTAAATACAGAGCTGCTCATTTAGTTGTCCAGAATAGTTTGATTTGGACAAATCTGTACTTGGCTTATTAGTTTACCCTCTTGTACTCTTGTGGCTTCATAACGAGTAGAAAATATGTTCCCATCACTGCATTCATTTGTGCTCAGGGGCCTCCCCAGACAGGATCAAGGTAAATGATTTATCTTTATGTAATTTCTACATGTGTAATTAGCATTTATAGAATTTGGCTATCATAATGTGTGTAATATCCATGAAAGGAACTGGACAGGGATAATATTTATGGTTAATGTCTTCAGTTTTTATATTTCAAAGAAACAAATGCCTCCTCTGTGTGTTCTAGACCTGTTTCTCTGTGTTTGCCTAGAAAGTTAAGACTTTGAAGCAGAATCTTTTTTTCATGTATATTTTCAACATGCTCCGTTTGGGAGGAGTCTGAATGGAATGATTTGGGTGCTGCATTGTACACAGTGAAATTCAGCACCTGTGCTGTTTGTAGTCAGTTCTTTTGAATCCCTAAGGCTGAGACACCATAGGTACTGCATTAAACATGGGGAAATTGAGACAGAGAAGATAAGTAACTTGCCTAAGGGTGTCTTTAGGCGATTCCAGCATTCCAGGGCAGATCTTGTGTTCCAGTCACCACTTCACACAAACTAACGATTTGTGATTTACCGATGAAACAGATTTTTGTACAGATTGCACAAAAGATTGCGCTCTGGCTGAACTTCCTGTTAGTTTTTCACAGCACGTCTCTGACGCAGGTGGTTTGACATGATGTGAGTGTGTGAGAGCTTTCTTCACAAGGCTTGGCTGCATCTGTAACACTTCATGGGCAGTGAGCTGGTTATTGGGTATACAGGGGAATGCCTATGGAGCAGATTAGTATTATTGCTTCTGTTTCTGAGGAAACCAGTGTGGAATCTCTGTTCTCAGTAGATGGCGAGTCTGATGCTATCTGCAGTCCGTGGGGAGTGTGTGTCCAGCAATGCAGGGTGAGAAATGAGATCTCTACAGGTCTACAGCTACAGAGGAGTCTCAGGGAGAGCCCTGCGTCTGTGGGGAAAATGGGTCTGTATGCAGCAGCTTATCCACTTGTGAGTTACTTCACCTAAACAATGAGTTTCCATGCCTGACTCGAGGGAATGTTGTGGAAGTCTAGAAAGTTTTCAGCTTTTGGAGTGGAGGGTGTCATGCACTGATGCCAAAGGAGTGCTTTAAAAAAACAACAATAAGATTGGGCTCACTTTCTTTCCTTTGAAGTCAGTAGTAGGAAACATCCATTCTATCAAAGCTGCCTCACCAGAGATCTCTCTTTTTATTAGGTTTCTGATGGCATTTCCCGATACTGTCAAGGAACATCAGCATTCAAAACACCCTGATTAGAGGAGTAGACAGCAATGCAGTGGTTTTGTGGGAGCACAATGTTTGTTTGTTTACGAAGCTCACTGCAGATTCCAGGGCAGTACAAATGGGTTTAAGCATGCCCCAGCACTGGAGGGCAGGCCAACAACAGGCTTTAGGCTTGGCTCTCTCTCAGCTCATGCCCAACCAGCTGGTGGGTTTGAACTCGTTTCTGTCTACAGGAAAGCTCCAGACTAACAGATCTTGCAGAGCAAAAGCAGCAGAAATTCCTGGGCCCAGATTCCATTGTGAATGGGATTGTCCCGTGTTCCAGTGCAGCAGGACAGAACTGCAAATGGGTACAGTGTAATGGCCCCACACTACCCCTGGGGGCTTGAGATCTGTCTGCTTGAGCTGGGCTGCAGAGGGAGGAGCTGCCAGGGTTTTCCTGAAGGATTAGCAGCCTCCCAGTTTTGTCCTGGGATTGTTGGGCTTCAGGACATTCTGTGACATGCATCTGCTTTATCAGGCTGATAGAAAAATGATACAGGATGCTGAACCTGATGGAACTGTGCTCTGACCAAGCTGGGCTGGCTGCCTTTTTTGTTACTTTCCAGCAGTCTGATACGGGTTAGGTCTGGCTGACATACTTCCAGGGTTTTGGGGTTTTTTTTGCGTAAATCTAAATAAATTAAAATGAAGTGAATTCTGAGTGTTGCTGCCAGAATCCAGAATGGTTTTCAAGTTCAGTTGTGTGCCTTAAAAATGTTATACAGGACACTGAAGAGATCTGAGAGATGGAGCATGGTAGTTAGAGGTATAGCATGAAATTTTCATGGAGGAGGCTTTCAAATGCATACATTCTTTATCCTACGTGAATGTTTAATTCCATATGGTTTGATTTCATTTGACTTGATAAATTATTACGTAATTTGTGACTAGTTTAAAACATACTAATCCTGAAGATTTCCTGATATATTTGTGCAGATCTGATGACTTTGTGTAGGTATTGCTGTTCAGTGTGTTAAGGGTATTAACAGTAATATCAACACAACATAGTGGGCACTCCCCTGTGAAACTCCCTGCCATAGGATATAGTAATTAATTGCCACTATTACGGTTCTCACAGTGTTGGATAATTTCCACTAACAGTACTTGGTATCTGCTGAAGGTAAGGTGATAGGCAGATAGTGGTTTAGGGAACAGATAGCCTTGTGACAAAAGCGTGGATATTCATTTCCATCTTCCATGATAGAAATTTTATTATGTATTCCACCAGTTTTCTCAGTAGTATCACATTAGAGCTTTGAGAAAAAAACCCATTAGTGAATCTGGGTCACCTTCACTTTGGAAAACAAGTGATGGGGGACAGTGAACAAGACTGGAGGATTTTGTTACTATTGACGTTTTATAGACAATCTGCTGTTTTGAAAATGTTTCAATATTTTAACCCATGTTTTTTTACTTTCTGTTTCAGAATGAATAAGGTTTAAACAAAGGCACTTTTTTTGGTTGTTGTTTAAAAGCTTTTCCCATTTGATTTATTCAGTGTTCTTATTTTGTTAGTAGAGTCTCCCAAACAATTATGTTTCAGCTCATCCTGGACTGATTTATCTTCTCTTCATTCTTCAGTGTTCTTATTTGACTACTGAAACACATATTTTTAACCACAATTTCAACTGTGACCTGATTTGAATACAAGGAAGATGATCCATTTTCCTGCAAAGCCGCAGGTATTTGTCAGAATCCTAAACACTGAACTTTTGACAAATACCTGACAATGCTCTGAATAAAGAGAATATCTTAAAGGAAGGGATCAGTTTTGTATTAAAAGTGATTCTCCACAGGGACTGTGCTGCTGGCACCCTTGTGGCACACAGGAGGGTTGGTTGTACCAGAACTCCTCCATGCCAAGCAAAGTCATTCATGTTCTTTGTCAAATAATATAGGCTGAAATATACCCAACTTGGAAAAGTGAAATTTATTAGTTGTGACCTGCCATGTCTGGCTGCCAGACAAACTTCTAGGCATGTCTCCCAGGTCTTTTGGGGAAGATTTCTTCTAGGCTCCTTTCCCTTCCCTTTGCCCAGTTTACATACAAAAATGACATCTCGATACCATGTTTTTATCTTTTTCCTCTTGTCCCACAAGACTCAGCAAGTAGTGATTCTTTCTCATATTAAGACACTCAGAATTATTTCCAGCTCTGCTGTGGCCTGGCTCTGGACAAAACTCTGCATGTAGATTTATTCAAACTTCAGTCTCAGCACAGACCTATAAACCTCTCATGAGGCTTCACCTTTTGAAGATACCTTGCAAACAGCCTCCTAACTCTCAATTCATTCCAGCTGCACCACAAGATCACTTTCTTTGCCATGATCAATGGATTTTATCAAATAATCACATCTGAAGAGCAAAAAGGGAAAAAGGCTTTCCAGTCTCTAAGCACTGCATTTGCAATAACTCTTCAGGATTTCTGCAGCTCACCATTTCCCATGCAGCAAAAGTGTGACAAGGTTTCTTTCTCACTGTCTCCCCTGCCTTGCAGTGAATCGTTCATGGATTTTACTGTTTAAATCTGCTCAGTAGTAAAGGTAAGTGATACACCCTCAACTAGTCAGACACGTTCTCCACTTTTACAGAGTTTTACAGAGCAAGAAATGTAAATGTGAAATACCTGTTTCCTGTAGGAATATCTTAATGCATCTCGAGAACACCTCAAAGATGTGTCCAGCAGTTGTGTCCTAAAACCATTATTCTGCAGGATGCAGCATCATATTCGGAGGGTGAGTTGTCTCCAGACCATCTGGGAAAGCAGGGTGCATTCAGTGATTTGAATAATATATACAAGCAATGAGAGAGGAATTTTCTTTTTACCCCCTGAAATTTAATTTATGGCAACCAACTTGCATCTGAATACTATTAATCCTGTCATTTGGTAGACAACTTGGCTGTTTGGTGGAAAACTTGTAAGTTCTAACATTTTAAACAAAGTATTTGTGCTTGTGTTCTTGAGGTTAAGTGCATGGCTTTGTTTTATTCCTTTGTATGTGTTCTGTGGGGATTATTAAAAGTGGTAGGAATTGTTCAGAACTCTCAGTGATTTAGCCTCTCTGAACAGCGATTAACCTCAAGAAGGAAAAATACTTTGTATCACCTGGCAGAAGGCTTGGTCAAATTAAAAAGCCATAAAATTAAATATTGTTTAAAACCCGTGCCAATGATATACTTAATAATATTTCTTACTAGGCCAATACATTTAATACTCTATATTAGTGAAACCTATGTCATTTAATAAAAATGTTAATCTGCGTTTGTAGGCAACAGAGAGGCTGTATAGTGTAGTCTCGGGGGAGAAAGAGGAATTTAGTGCACATTAAAACTTTATACAGTCATTTATGCAGTTTTATCTCAGTTCTCAATGTGATGCATTTGTTTGTTACTTTGGGGCAAACCAGCAACAGTTGGCCTTTAATATCAGATGAGAAATGAAAAGCCATCATTGCACAGTGCAGGGTCACATTCTGAAACCTTCACTGACTCATTTAGCAAGTAGTCCAGTGGGCCTGGTAAAAAAACAATGTGTTGGTTAAGCTAAATATATCAAAATATGACCTACTAGCATCTGACAGCTCACTCTGAGCTATTTCCAAAAGCAGGCCTGCTTTTGGGTAGGTTTCTTTTGGAGGTGCCCTGCTCTGCACCTCTGAAGTTGAGGTCCTCTTCCTCTCAAATCTGGAACTGAGTTACTGAAATTTCATGAACTCTTTGGGATATTGTCACCTTGGATCTCCTTTTCCATACAAGTACAATGAAATAAATTTCTTTGGAGCGCAGTGAGGGTGAATAATCACAGTGGGGTACTGAGGCCAATAACTTAATGTGCCCATAATGCTGTTTTGCACCTCTAATCATTCCTTCTGCTGAGAATCTCAAAGCTCTTTCAGGCTTTTGCCTGCCAACGGCATTTCCTGTCTGGTGAAAACTCTTGTGCCCAACTTCTGGATATAGCTGAATTAAGTCAGATTACTCTGCTGCTTCCTCTCGCTGTTTAAATTGGTGTCATTTTAAAGAACACATTTAAACACACTGGTGGTTTAAAAGGCAAGTAAAAGATATCCTCCTTCCCACAGTATTTTCTCTTTCATATATTTTGTAAAGTTGGTGTAAGACTGTGTACCTTTGCTGACCAGAAAGTTCCTTCTACTTCAGAACATTATTCTCATGAGTAGAGGTGTGCAAGACAGTGATTTTATTTAGCTGTACTGTGGCTTTCAAAGAAAATGTCACTGTTGTAGAGAATTCAGTGCCCTGTGTTGTGTCTTACTGACACCTGTATTTTCCATAGTTGGATAAGTCAGAAATGGCTGCATTTCAAATAGCTGCGCATTTAATCACAGATATTTGTCAGTGCCTGACTTTCCTGTTTACATCCCTGGCTGATTGTGGAGTCAAGGAACAATAGGAGTTTTATTTCAAAGTCTGCTGTAGCTGTCTATATCAGTGTCTTCCCTCCATCTCCTTCTTTTATTGTTGTGTACAGATAACATATGTGTGAAGAGATCCTCTGCTCAGGTACAGTGGAGCTGCAGTGTTAAATAATTGATCTTGATCTGTCTTTTGAAACTGCATCCAAGGCATTTAAAAGTGGGAAATGGAAAAAGCATGTTCTCATAATCCAGCTCAGTAAAGTTTGCACAACTGCTCTTTGTTTCATCATGCCTACAATAAATCTTTCATTTTTGCCAATTGAGAATGCCTACTAAATCTGCAAATGATTACTTCCCTGAATTGTGTTGGGATTCTTGCAATACATTTTTCTTACATGGGTAATGATAAAATAAGAGTCCATCAAAAAATATTTTATTGCCTGGCAGAGAGCCTTTTATGAAATGTTTTTGACTCAAGGAGATTCTTCCAAGTGTTTTAGAACCGTTGCTTACAACTTCCCTTTAACCCTTGCGTGGAGGGCTGCCAGGCCCTGGGAATGTCAGGAACAGGGTCAGTCAATCAGCAGCTGGTGGAATGCAGGACCTGGGTATCAGTTTAACCTGCAGCCCTCGGCCTGAGAGCGCGGGCGCTGCCTCAGCGCGCTCTTGTAAAGGGGATTGTGTTACCACGAGATTAGAAAGCTGATGAATGTCAGACTGGTGGGAACCTTGTAAAACTAATCTGCTGTATCCATGTTGATATGATTGCACCCTGCTTCAACAAGAGAGTGAGGAAGATGGAGTGTTACAAAAAGGAAAACACAAGGCAGAAGTGGTGGGGCCATCTGGGTCACTGAGCCCAGGCACCACCTTACAATAATCCTTCAGTACACCCAGAGGCACAGAGCACCTCTCTGTCCCTGCCTTTGGGAAAGGCGTATTGTCAACACTGTGGCTTGTAAGTAAGGACCTTTCAGTCATGTGAAACAAATCCTGCCCTTTTCCCCCTTGATTTCAAATTGGGTACAACCACATTTGTCTGCCTTTGCTCAGGAACTGGCCAGCTGTAGAAATTACCCTGCTTTCCTTACAAAGAGACACAGTCTCAACCTGGTTCCCTGCGGACCTCAAGCAAACTGTCTCTACATAAAACAAGGCCCAGGGGGATGCTCCTGGGAATGGTGCAAGTCATGATGCCTGAAAACACATTCAGGTACTGTATGGAGAAGGGTTCTGGCAAGAGATGGGTACCTCGTGGTACTTGCTTGCACTCACAAAACAGCAGTATACCTGACTCAGTGTGGGGTGCTCTCAACAAAACCACATCCATTGATTGACATGTTCCCCGTTTGCCTCCATGTAACAAACTGCCCCCTCAGAAAAGACATGGGAGATCAGAAAAAAAGCAGATTGTGTGAAAATATTTTTAAGTGTCACAATTACTCATGGAGTTTTATCTTCCTGCATATCCTCAAATGTAATGACATTTTTAATTGCATGGTCGTGCTGATCTCAGAGTTCACTGTTTACAGTACTTCGGTCCAACTGAACATTTTTAGGTCATGCTTTGTCTTCAAGGACAAGGAGTGAAAAGCTGGCAGCACCCAGGAACCAGACATGCATCAGATGCACAGAGCACCAGCTTAGTCAGAGTAAGTCTTTTAGCCAGGTAGGTGGTAAATAGCATGTTTTACACTTCAGATTGGCAAACTTCCTCCTCTGTACACCTTGCTTCTAACCTGAAGTGACAAAGTTATCTCAGTTGATCACTGAGCATCTCTGTTCAGATTTTGAAAGGAAGCAATCAGGAATACTTCCAGGTGTGAAGAGACTTTGCTGAATTTGGAGGGAGAGTTACTGGAGGTACACAGTGAACATGACAGGAAAGGCTGGGCGAGGGATTCTGCATCATCCCTTCTCACAGATGGATATTGAAAAGCAGCAAATGTAGGACTTAGTAAAGGAATGACTTTTTAACACTGAGCAAAGTTAAATGGATCAGAAGGAAAGGAGCCTTTGTGAAGCTTGGGTCTTCTTCTCAGGGGGATGTGATACCCCCAGCCTTCCTCAGTACCTCTCTGGCAACTTGTAGCCAGGCCACTAGAATGACACCACGTTTAAAACATGAATATTTGTAGCTGCATTACTTCATTTCTAGTGCTGTAAAAATACCATTCTCATAATGGGGTAATGGCCTGCAAGTTCTCATGATTTCAACTGTTTTGGAGTTACAGGAGTTCTGTTCCTTTATGGCAAGCATCCATTTCTCATTTTAACATCTTTGGCAGTTGCCTAAAGGATGGGAAATTAAAAAATTATTAAGGGGACGGAGAGACGGTCTTTTAAGAAAAGATGAAAGGAATTAAACTGGGGCTGGGATGGGGAGAAAAGAAAAGGGAGGGATTGTTTAGGAAAGACTAGAAAACAAGTAGGGAATGATCAAGCAAAATCAGGCAAAGGAGAATTAATTTTTCACTAAAGGTTTCCCAAAAAGGAGATCTATTTTAGAGTGGAATAATTTTGTAGTGGAAATAGAAGATGCCCAACTGTATGAGTAACATAAGCTAGACTGTCTTAAAAAATTGGAAAATAAATTGTAGGGAATAATTCTGAAGGCAAAATTGATTCACATTTCTGCCACTCTCTGAACACAAATTATTGCATTACTAGGTGTAAAAGAAGGAAGTGCATTAGCAGGCACAGGGATACAGTTTAAGCTTTCAGATGTCTTCACTCTGAATGTATTACTTGTATATTTTTGTCCTGCTGATGTTGCTATGAGGTAGCTGAGGATACTCCCCATGCAGAGCACCGGGTGTTCAGCATCCCTGGAGCTGGGGACCCCACTGTCCTCCCAGGCCATTTCACAAATATTTTACAAACATTTCACATTTCTCTCAGGCCATTTCACAAACAGGTGCTTGCATTTCACGGTGGCAGGTGTGAAATGGGAAATTACTTGCTAAAGAGTCCATTTGCCGAGAAAGATACCTTTTGTTTTGCTTTGCCTTTACCAGGTTTGACCTTTATAGAACAAAAACTTTCTCCTCACCATGAAGGAAAGCTTCGCTATTGATTCCAGTGAATGTTAACTCACCCCATAGAGCTTTGTCCCAGAAACCACTGTGCCATGACACATGGATGCTTTATTTCTGCTGTGAAACAGGGCAGAGGGAGATTGTTGAGCACAGCAGCAGCTTCACCTGCAGCTTCCTGGTCCAACTCACTCAAAATTCAGGCACTGAAATTCAAGTGTTGGATCCAGCTTTTTTGGTGTGCAGTAGGGGGTGTTCCAAAGCCTCAGGGATGGGTTTGTGTTTGGCTGTGGAAGGGAGCCCTGGGCATGTGGGAGCTGCACAGGTACAGGAGATGATGGTAAACAAAACCTGGGGAGAGGAAAAGAAGCTGCATCCTTTGTAGACATCTCTGCTAAATCTATACCTGGGCCTACGTTTGCCAATTTTTTGCTCTTTGTTTGCACCAGCCATTTTGAATGAGTTGTTCCCTTTAGCAGCTTAGAGCACTGCCATGGAGAATTTATGTGATGGTTACAGATAGACAAGGGTGTGCAAACTGAGAAGTTTGGGTTGAATACTTCAACTTGTCAGATGTAGCTTCTGATACGTGTCAATTGTTTTATGAAAATCGGGGTTGGATCACATCTCTGAATGGCAAGAGAAATAAATGGGTATTGTAGTCATACCAGATACTTTCAATTTTGATTGTTTATAGCAACGCTGACAGAAACTAACACTATACACAAAACTGGTTTTGAAACTGCCCTTTTTTCGGAGTTAATGACCCACAGGCTAATGGAAATTTGCCAGGTTTTACCAGCTGGGATCTGGCCTGATTTTGCTGGGAAATAAAAGTGCAAGGCAAAGAAACCATTTGGATTTCTGAAAGTCTGTGGTGGTTCTCTTCTCTCATTATAAAACCTTCGCTTTTTTTTTTTTTATGTTGTTCTTATAATGGACCTGTGCTTAGTAGAAATGTTGGCTTTGTCCAAGGACAGCATGTCCCAGTTGCCCAGGAATTCCTTTTGACAACTGCATTTAGATCCACTGCTGTGCAAACCCAAACCCAGCCCAGCCACTGTGAAAGGAGTTGTATTAAATCATGGCTTTGAGGATCCACTGACACAGCTCAGCTGCTCTGGCTCCATCCAGTAGAGGGTAGTCATTTTATGCATTTTATGATCTGCTCCTCCATTTATTGCTCTCAGGGCTTTCCCAGGTATTACCTGGGGACTTCTCACACAATAGGCACGGCTGGTTTGGTTCCCATAATTAACCCGGGAAAGGCAGACTCTGTACCTGAGTGCATTTCTTTGTAAAGTCAACAAAAGAGGGGGAGTAAACCATTTGTACTAATTATATATATAAAAAATAATCCCTAAAGGCAAGACTGTATAAGGTGCATTATGTTCAGGCAAGAATGGGATCATTAGTGTCATTCATGATAATTTGATTTACCCCCATGGCTTCCAAACAATACATGGCTAGTGAATTGGCTTGTAGCCTCATGAATTGGTGTGAGTTAAGAATTGTATGGCAGCCTTGCATTTTCAGAAGGAAAGCTCTTAGGTCTTACTATGATGAAGGCTCCTTTGTTGTAAAGTTTTCTTTACTAAGATAGATGTTACTTCAGTTCACACTAAACAAATTGACTCTGGAGTTTTCAGTCTCGGTTTGCCAGACACAAATTGTGAAAGCATCTAATTGTAGCCTAAACAAAATCATATTTTCCTTAAAAACATGGCAGTGTGTCATTCTAAATCTGTAGTGCTTTGCCCAGGAACCCATTTCAAGCAACAAAAGAAAAAAAACTGGACAAAATAGTCAAAACACCTTAGACTATCAAACTGTCTATTAAATTGAGTGCTTTTGATTGCAATGCTGCACTGAAAATATTTCATTGTTTCAACTCTGTCCCTCTATGCAGTCACAGACACTGGTGTATACTTAAGAAATTGGTGAATATGGAATGCTGGCAAATGTAGCTTAAAAGAAGTTAGGAATAAACAACATCTAGACTGTCTAATTTTTAGGATTTATTGCAGCCAATTTTCACTTAGATTATGAGGGATGAAGAGCAATGAGCTTTTAAATCTCTATTCCTAGTCCTTTACAACATTTATCAGTGTACAGTGACTTTATTCATGACCTGAGTCTGGTTCTAATAAATTTTAAGAACTGTTCAATAATGTTATTGTAGAAATTACAGATGCATTATTTTGGCCATCAAGTCATTGTGCTCATATGAGGGGAAGAGAGATTGATGGGAAGGGCTGAGAGCAAAAGGGCTGATTCTTCTACTTAAAATGTGGAAACATCTGCTGATGAGAAGTCAGCTCTGCTGTTGGGTGTGCAGCCAGAGTGGCCACTGCACTCCCAGGTTGAATTGTAGGTGCTCTCTGCCCTGCACTTGGCTTTGTCCTGTCCACTCTGGAGCATCCAGGCAGGTAGAGACACCTCTGCTTCCCCCCTGTGGTCTTCAAGCAGAGCAGGGAATCCATCCTTCATGCACCTGCGTGGAGCCTTCCCAGCTGCAAACTTCAAACTTCTGCCAATTCCTAAAGGCAAATTTCAGCTGTGCTGAAAACAGGGGCAAAATTCCCATTGACCACAAACAAGCAGGAGCACAGCCAGGGCCAGACTGATCCGAGTCAATAATCAATCCCCTATTCCCAAGAGTCTGAGTGGTTCTGCTGCAGAGGGGGATGACTTCCCCTGCCTGGGCTGTGCTTTCCACTGCTCCCATGTACAGCACCTCTGAATGCTGCTCTCCACGCCTTTGTAAACAGGGTGATTCAGTCTGGTGATTCAGTTTGGGAGGCTTTGAAGGTTTTAGCTCAGGTTTAGGGAAAATACGCAGCATGAATCACCCAGGAACTTTGTTTTCTCAGTTAATTCTATGGTAAGCTGCACGTTAGAGCAATGTTTAAGGCAAAACAGTGTAAGACATTGGAGGCTTTTTTTACAGCCAGTCATATCCCACTGAAAGCCAGGTATTCCTCAAATTCAGCAGACAACACATGCTTGGTGGTCATTTGGGAATTGAGAAGTGACAACAGGAGAGGGCATGTCTTACTGAATGTATCAATGTGCAGTGCTAAAAGAAGAAAGGGAGCAACTCCTTTATCCTTTCTTCCTTTGTAAATCAAGCCCTGTTTCATGATGGATGCAGAATTCTAAATTTATCACATGGCACATAGTAACTGTTTTAATTTTTGGTCTTGGGGTAGCCAGGAAATGAAAAATTAGAATAAGAGTTAGTGAGAACAGGGTGGTTCATTATATATGGGCACAGTATATTGGTTTATTCAGGCATTAATAAAACTGACAGCTGATAGTGGTGCTAGGGCCCATATTTTAGTTGTATCCCATCAGTATCCACCTTAAGCCTGCAAAGAGCCACATGCTATGGAAAAGTGAGCATCTCTGGGGGCTGTGTGACCCCAGTGACAGTGTAGGGAGACCTTGGCAGCTGCTGAAGTCAGCAGAGAGTTCTAACACTCTTTTTTCACCCAACTTTTGTAACGGTCACTCTCTGAAGGGAGCTGTGAAGAGCACTTACATTTATAAAGGCCTGAAGACTTGGAAGTGCTGGAGATGGGGTAGACAGAGCTGGTGTTGGGCATAGGAGAGGGGGTGATCATGTGTGGGTTCAGGACATGGGCTCCGTTTCCCCCTCAGGAAGGCAAAAGGTAACTGTGGGAGTCCTGCGGCTCAGCCACAGTGTTTTGTTTGGATATTTCTGATCTTGTTGCCTCCTTGGCTGGTGCTTTGGGTTTGAGCAGCAGTGTCCTCTGCAGTATTTATTTTGGAGCTAGGCTTCCTGTGTTTGTTCTGAGTCTGTTAATTAATAATAATGGAGTGTAAAAACGTAGATTTTTTTTTTTTAGTTACCAAAACAAATGCAGTCTTTGTGACTAGTTTTAGTCTTTTGTGGCTATATACATCTCTTGTTATTTAAATATTTGCTCATCACTCTACCTTTTTGCTGCCTTTGAGGAATTAAGTTCAGTGACGAAGGAGAGAGTTTCTCCTTTATTTCCAGAATTAATCATTACATGTTTGGAAAGACAAATACAAGGAGAAAATGGATGAAATGTGAAGAACATATACACAAGCTAACGGTCTCACAAAGGGAAAATAAGAAAATCAGAGGTTACATCACATTATTGTAAGAATACATTATTTTGTTTTCAAAACTGTTATGTAACAGTGGGATGAATCCTTTAGTCATTTAGTGTTGGAACTTCCAAAATGGCTTGTGGTTGTTCAGTCGTTCTTCTCACACAATTCCCAAAGACACAAATGTTAGAGGCAGTGATTAATCTTTCTGTATTAATGGACTGATCCAGCATTTACTGGTATCAAGAGAAAGCTCCTTGTGTACTTCAAGAGACTTTGGAGCAGCATGGTGATTTTTAAAAAACAGATGTAAGCAGCAAATTAGAAGCAAGTTAGAGAAATCTGTCTAAGTCTTGCAATTTTAAGAAACTGCTGTATTCTGTTGTAAGACTGTCTAGAAACCTTAAAATGTATGTACAAATACAGAAACACATGGCTTGGAATTCACTGTGATCCTTCCTACCTTTGATCTTTTGCTTTACTTACCATCACTTGTGTGCATATGTGTGGATGTGAGAGTAAACAGCATAATCCTAATTGTCTGAAAATACACATATGCTTATATAATGCCATAAATGAACAGAGTGTTGGTATGTAAATTTCCTATGGTATATGTGGCCAATATAAATAAATTCTTGTCACGGTAGTGGGGTTTATCTATATATTTTCCTTATAAACTAGCAGGTAATAATTTAATTCAAAAGCTCCTTCCAAAAATGCAATTAATGTCTTTTGTTATAGTTTCCCTGGGTTTAATAATCCCCTCTTCCAGATTTATATTGGTTTCTGGAAAGTAATGCTTATTAGAGTGTTTTTCCAAATTGGCCACAATAATCCACTGAAATCTGCCAGCTGAATCATTGCTATGCTTGTGAAATTGCCAGGATCGCCTGACAGTTATTACTGGGGTAGAAGGGGAGGGGGAAAGGGAATGAAAGTTTCATAATATGTCACTGTTATTGATACCTTGGCTATGGCTCTTGGATTTAGATTGATATGTTTACTGAATTCTATATGAAAGATGGAATGCCTGGTGCTGGATTGGCAGTGCTGCTATAAGGGAGAGAAAATTTAGTAATTTTGTCAGACAACTGTGTTTTATTCTGGGCATATTTTAAAGCACAAGCATGTATGTGCATGTATGTGTGTCTATATGCAAGCATACACATATATGGATGTGTGCAAACTCTCTCTACCCCCTTCACCAGCTTGGTTCTTGTGAAAGGAAGGGGTTGTATATTCCCTGAATCAGAGTCATGCTTCACATGCCAAATCCCACCACCTCTGCAAAACACACAACCAAGCCAGAGTTAAATCATTCACCTGCGGCCACATCTTCATGTGCTTGTTCTCTGTACACTGCAGGTGATGTTGGAGGGATGTGTCTCCATAGCTCCAATAGGTGTTCTCCCATACTTCCAAAAGTAATTGAAAAGGGATGATTTTTGCAGTGTCTGAATTAATCATTCTTGTGAAGTCCTGCACAATTGGACCATAACCCTCGTTTTGAGAGGGATTCCATGACACTGGAGTGCTGGATCCTGCTGCCTAGATGAAAAAGGTACATAAAAGAATAGCAGGGCTCTGGCCTGCCAGGGCTGTGCTAGAGGGTCAAAGACAGAATGCCTCTTCCATTACAAGCCTTGGCACCACTGCTGGGACAGACCCATGTAGGGATGACTGCTGCAGGCTCTGGGTGTCTGGGATAAATACTGTGTCCAACAGCCATCCCTGGTGAGACTCTGCTTGGGGCAGTGCCCACCCCCATGCATGGGATTTATGTTCTACTGGTGTAAAATAGAATTTGTTAAAATCCTTCTGAATTATGGGCAGCTGGGGATATTTGAGATGGAGTTACTGCTGGGGCTGCTGGGCAGTGCTGCATGGACATACCTGAACACACTTGCAGGGAACAATTGGTGTACTCTGGGGATGCAGGGCTGTTACTGCTCTGCTCAGGTCAAAAGTCTTCCTGACACAGGGCATAAAATCCATTCTGGCTTGGGTTTTTCTATTCGTGCTGTTGCAGCTTGATTATGAAAATTTTACCCTTTTCTTGGTAATTTATGGGTTGAGATAGTGGATGCCCAGTTCTGTGTAGCCAGAAAAATAAGATTCTCAAACATTCTTTATTGCCAGTATGTGGTTAAAGATGATTTCCATCTCAGCAGATGTTCATGTGTAAAATGATGCTTTAGAGCAGTATCCCACCCCTAGGCTTTCCTTGTGATGAGGGGAAGTTTCCCTTAAGCATCAGCCAGTGCAAGAGGCACCTTGCTTTGGAGGTGGCTGCCTGATCCCTTCTGTCTCCTGGCACTGTTTTTGGGGTCAGCTTGAGTGCTGCACACTTTGGGGGAGCAGCCACATGGACTTGCTTCCCTCTTACATTCATTGTGATCTGTCTGAGCAAGCCTAAGGGCCAGGCAGCACGTGAAGAACCTGCAGTGCCACTTACATTGGAATACCAAACACTAAGTTAGCACGAGCCAACTGGGCTGCTGAACCAGTCATCTTGAATTTTTGCAGCCGTATAATTTTTAAGACAATTTTTATGACTCTGATTGGATCAGAGATGATTTTTGTAACGTCTGTTTATGCCATTTCAAACTTGAACATAAATCTCATTTTTTAAAGGGGATTTTGTGGTTTTCTTGGCTTTATGAATTTTTTTTATCCCTCTTTTATGCATTCTGCTAAATTAAACCAAAATAAACTTGGGGGAAAAGTGATTCTTTAAAACAAATATATTATTTTATCCCTTCTTTGGACAAGAATTTTCATCAGGGAGACAAGGATAGAACATTCTATTCGGCCTTTGCCTGCTGATTTACACTGCCGTCATTACAAGAGCCATAATGATGTCCAATAACCAGTGACAGGAACTGTGAGGAGAAGCTTTGCAATACAACACTGCTCCCCTTTTTCTCCAGCAGCTTTGTTGGTGGTCTAGAAATAATTCCAAAACGTATTAGATGATTCTCAGAGAGAACTCTGCATCTTTTTTTGGATTAGGAGAATCCAGGTCTGGGGTGGCATTGTGTGGGCTCTGAGGTGCAGTGACTCACTGTAAAACCTGCAGGCAGAGAAACAGTAGCTGTTATTTTTCCTACACAGCAGACCATGGATTCTGGTGGGGTGGTTTATAGGGAATGCTTCTAACCATGCTGTGGGATTCTGCCTTAAGTGTTAGGGATAACACTGAAGATTAGAGAGTGTCTACACAGCAGTGTGTGCCTGCAAGCCTGATGGATTGCTACAAGAAACCAGAGGTATTTGATAAACGTGGCAGCGGTTTATGCTGACTATGTTTGATGCCAGTGGTTCTGTTTGACATGTCTTAGTACTCCTAGGAGGTCACAATTGCTATCCAGCTGCATATCTGATACTCAAGTATGAGTTTGTTGCTGCAAGGTGGTAAGAATCAGCTGTCACTTGAAACTGGACTTGATGGTGTCTTTCAAAAGGTCCCATTTGAGCTTTGCTGTGATAGCAGAGCCAGTGGCATCAAGGAATGAGCCTCTGCCAGCATCTACCACAGAGCAGCAGGTGAGACATGACTGCTTTTTCCTGTGTTTATACACAGAAAATGACTGTGGTAGCCCTGTGGGATCTGCTACCAAACACTGACTTGTTAATGTTTCCCAGTATAAGTGGTTGATATTTTATCGGCATTACCAAATCTGCATTTTAAAATTTTGTTTAATCCTGTCATTTTCAGCTGTTCATTATTATTGTACTATGTTGTTTATGGAGGTTGTTTCCATGTGGGTAGCTGCAGTTGTGTGTTGGATGAGGGAAAGTTGGCTGGTTTTCCTCTATAAGTGTGTATGTAGTACTTGGTTTGGGTTTTTGGGGGGTTTTTTCAGAGTAAGATTGCTCCCACTGCAGAATGGGATGTTGGCCTGACCACAAGTGAACTGCACTTGTTAAATGTTTAGATGAACAAATGACATTTGCAATTAAAAAATAATCCTCTTATATGGAAAATTTATGCAGAAATGTTTATGCAAAAAAAGAATTTTGTCCTGGACTCCCTATTCTAAGTGCCATAGCAAGGTCTCTGTGGCTGCTTTGGTGCAAGTGGGATCAGAATGCAGCCCCTTTGTGCCTGGTACCCTTTGATTGACTAGACAATGCAAAAGGCACATGCAGGATCACATTGGTTTAGCAACTAATATTTGACAATTTAAAAAAGTTTTCTTTTAGGCTGAGTTTTATGTAAAGCTGTTTACATTAAAGTGACATCCAATTAAAGTGTATCATGTAACCCACATCACAGTTCAGCACACATTTTCTGTTTTAACTGACATATGGCCCCATTTATGAAAATAAAAATCATCATGTTTTGATGATATGTTCACATAATTTATGTGGAAAAGCAGAGAGAGAGAAGCAGGGAGAGGGAATGCTTTTGCTGTGTAAAGCTATTATTTTCTGTGATTCATTAAATGTCTTTTAACCCATGTGCACAGGCAAATCCCTCCTCCCCCAGTTCCTGCCCAGCCCCCTTCCCTGCAGCGTCCACTGGACAAAGGGAGTTAATTTCTTCTATGAGCAGAGGGAGCAGACAGAAACTCTTCATACAGTAACATCCCATCCCGCAGATGTTTTTACACTAAGGGATTCTTTAGTATTCTGTAGAGGAGATACATTAGTTAACCTAAAAACAGATCTATGGACAGCAGAGCCAATCCAGCCCATTTACTTTGCTTGTCTCAAGGCTGAGAGGATTCTCTGATGTCTAAGGAGAAATAGCCATCTATTGATTTATTTTCTTCAGACTCTCCCTTACTTAGCTGCCAACTTTTGTAAAAACTAGTAGGAACTTAATATCTTTACAACCAGAAATCTTTGGTCATTTTGCCTGGAATTTTCTTTGTGTATAGGAGAAGTCTGTCTCTCTTGCACACCTAAGTGTTTCAGGAAAGCCAGGTTGCTTTCATTAAGATATCCTATAGATAAGATAAATGATTCTTTCTGTAAAGTGGCCATGAATCAGAGGCATGTCAGCACAAACTGAGGTATCTCAAGCCATCTACAGCCAAGGCTGGCAGTTTGGTATTTCTGTCAGTGTCTTGCTGACACTGACCCTACAAAAGAGAGTAGAATTCTAAGCTGTTCTAAATCTACTTAAGGTAGGACCGTGGCAAAGCATTATTTAAAATATATCTTTGCATTTTCCTCTTTTAACAACTGTGTATAAACCCTCAGGCTTTATATTTTTTTATGTAGCAGCACATCAGTGGAAGAAAAATCCCTGCCAGCCAACCAAGTCCCCATCTGCAGAATAATCACCCAGTCAGTATGCACTGGAATCCAGTTAATTCCTGGATTTCCCCACATATATTGAGGGATAGATTACCTTAAAATGTAAGCAACATAATTACATATCCCCTGTTTTGGGACCAAGCAATGGGGATTATTGTTTAAATGGTAGTGATTGTTGCACATCAGAGGGCAAGATGTGGTGGTAGTTGGATTGCATAAATCAGTTTGCCATCTTCTCCTTGCCAAAGTAAACTGGACTGTGCACTTGGTTATTTGCAGCATGAGACTGGCAAATGAAACCTTTAGACTGTACAGTTTTGATCAGTAGACGTTTGGCCGCTGTCACAGAAAGCCATTGAATCACATCCTCTATTGAGTGCACTCTTAAATGCAACCACAAAAAGCACCAGAGACATCACCCATACCTTATATTTGGACTGTCCTGTTTCTTGATAGATAGGACTGTGAATCCATACCAGCATTTCTCATTTGTTGGAGCAGGAACAGAATCTTGTCTGTCGTAAGGTATTGTACTGTAATCACTCTGCATTTCCTGCTCACTAATGGCTTTTTAGAATCATCATTCTTGACATAAGTTAATGCATAAAGGAAAAACCTCCACTTTCTCATTTGCCTCTAACAGTGGGGAAAAACCTAATAATATATGTTACCATTCAGAGTCCAGTGTGATTTAAACTTCTGATGATAACATTAAATCCTGAAAAAATATAAGAGTTCCAATCGAATATGGCAACCTCTGGCAGAACCTTCTTTTTCTAATGAAGTCTGTGTGTTATGTTTAGTTGGCTGGTGATCCTAATCAGGATACTGAGATCTGTGCATTCACTCTGGTTTTGATCATTATTACCAAGATTAAATAGGCGTAGAGCCAAGATGCTGTGGTGTAATAACCTGGGAGTTGAGGAGGCAGGAGGAGAAAGTGAGGGATTATTTATTGGTTGGATAAGTGGGGTTAGCAGTTATTGAATGTAACAGAGACTTTTTTTCCTGAAGTCAATGGCCATTTAAACAAGGCTTATGAATGAAGGATGTGTGTCAATTAAGAAAGTAGAAACAGTATCATGAGTAAAGAAGGCCAAAATCAGGCCCTGTGACCCTGAAGTAGTTTTGTTTATAGATTTCTAAAAAAATGGTTGAGTAGGATTGCAGACTCTTGGATAGCAAATGTATGTCCACTAGTAATCAGCTTTTTGTAATGGTGTTTTATGGCAGTCTTGCAGAGTTAACCTCAACATTCTACAGACCACAGATGGAAACCCCCAGCATTTTTCTTTCTGAGGTGGCTGTAGGTTTGTGCATAGGAGTTTATTCAGCAGTAGGCACAAAGAATTATTTTCCATCTTTTAAGAACACAGAAATCCATTACATATGCTCATAAGCTTCACTTTCACCAAGTTCATTAAATACAAGTAGAAATTCCCTCCTCAGTGCAGAATTTTGCTGTTTTCCATCAACTCATCACCTCAGAGAGGTTTTCAGGTTTCCTGGATAGGTAGAGTAAAGCTGGAATTGTGACGTCTTCTTCTGTTCTGTAATTTGATTCCTAGAGTTTTGGCAGTTTCTTCAAGGAAAATAATGTTACAGGGTTGGGGTTTGTTGGCTTTTTTGCTTTGTTTTGTTTTTAATTAAAAAAGCCTGAAGCTTTCATCAGAGAAATTTTTGTATCCATCCAAAGGAGAAAAAAAAGCTTGCAAAACTACCCTCAAAATTGTTCTAATAAAAATTAAGGAACACTTAGAAGGAACAGAGGTTAATATTCTTAAGATTTTGGCTTGCTCTGATGTAGAAGTTAACAAAAGCTAATGGGAATGTCATGTGTTACTTGGGCATAGCCTACAACATGCACATACAGCATGCACATGGCAGATCTAATAGCTGGCTTTCAATCCCTCTTGGCAAAACGTTTCACTTTGTTTGGAAAGCAGAGTTAGTGGTCAGTGCTCTTGGGATATTCTGCACAAAACAGAAACTCTGCTGTGTTCCTGCTGCTTCTCTGCTCTGTCACATGCAGGGCTTCTCCCCTATTTCACCTGACCCAGTCTTGAAGCAATTCTTCTAATTATTTAATGGACGGTTGGCCTTGCTGCTCTGCTCAGGTGGTTTGTAAGAAAAGGAACATGTTTATTTCTATGGGGATATTTTATAATCTATGCCTCCAGGAAACTGCTAAGAGACAACCAGTGACTGAACCAAGTGTCAGCTCAAAGGATAGAGAGGACAGATTTTTACTTGAAAACAAAGTATTCCAAGTTGACAGAAATACACAGTTTGATTAAAGGGAGAAGTGGCGTCTGATGAAGAACATCTCAATTTTTTTTAGAGGTTCAAAGTCCTGAGCACCTATAAAAACAGACTACTTCTAAAGGTGTTTAAATAAGGATTTAGGTGAAGAATTTGGTCTAGTTTAGTTGAAATTAATGACTCATTTCAAGCAGTGTTAAACAAAAACATCAGAATTTTCAGAATAACAGAACAAACATAAAAACATAAAATGCAATTACTTGCAAGTTTCAAAATATTAATTGCAGGTGAAGTCTGGAAGATGCAGTCTGTGGCTGTCTGATTAGGTTTTTTAGTACAACAAATTCTGCTCTGTGAAGAAAGGTTATTTGCCAGGTACAGTAAATCTTCCCTTTGCTGCTGAGTTGAGAACTTCCCAGAGAGCATTTCCATGTGCCCATGAGGTGATGTGAGGTGGAGGCAGATTGCCTTCCGTGAGGTTTGAACTGTGTGTGCTTGCCCCTCGTTCTGTGTGCCCGTTCCGTCCTGGGTTTCTGTAGGTTATGAAGAGCACATGTTGTGCTCAGATTTATAGGAATGTGTTCTTACTTGAGTTGGTGAATTCTCTTTGGAGGCTCTGATTAAGAACTAAAGTTGTCCAGAAGACAATGAGTCATGTCCTGCTCTCTGTTCTACATGTCCACATCTGACTTTGTCCCTTTTTTCTCTTCTTTTACAATCACATTCTAATGATTCAGTCTAAGGCTTGCTGTACCTTTCCTATTAAAAGTTTCCAGTTGACATTTTCTTTTTGTCTCAAAGGACATGTTTCCTGTTCCAGAATAATTCCCAGTTCTTCTGGTCAGTGAGAAACACCTGCCAATCTGACACTGAGGAAAAGCTTCACAAAAGACCTTTTCCCACACTGTAGTACTTAATCCAGTTGTTCTAGGAGAAATAAAGTATTTTCATGCTATCTTCAGTTACCAGGAGTGTCCTAAAAGGCTGGTTCTAGATAGTAAAGGCTTGAGCAAGAACAAGGTGGCAAAATCAACACAGAGAAACTCATCTGAAGTCTTTCTGACAGTACAGTGTGATTTTTTTTCTGTATTTCATGTCTGACCATCCTAGATAAATCAGTTTTTGGGTAAAGCTGTGCTATGATTTGGTGGTGGTGAGAAGGCTCCAAGCCAGCATCCATGGCCAGTGTCCCTGTAGCACTGTGCTTTTAATCACACATTTTGAGTCATCTACACTGCAAGACTGAGCCTGGGTTAACCCTGGATGGAGAAGATTGTGGTTGACTTTGTGACGGAAATGATTTTCAGGTCCTGCATTAACAAACAGGCACAAGCCAAGTGGAGCCTGCAATGTTCTGCTTCCATGCAGACAAGTCTTGTTTGTCAGAGGCATTCACAGTTGTGATTTGAGGTTAGGGAATTTATGGAAAAGGAATTACAGTGGTCATAAAACAGGACTTAGCCATACTTATTCATCTGTAACAGTGCAAGCATGCTGCTTCTGTTTTTTCTTCTGGAATCAAGTTCGCTAAACTCACTTTAATAACCTGGCCAGGATGAAAGGTTAAATACATACACCGTGCAGAGCTGCTGAACTCCAAGACCTTGGGGACTTTTTCAGCCTAGATGAGATCCATTGGTTATTTGGGACTATTAAAGACCAGTTCTTTTCCAGCTGGCTCTGAAGACACCACCATTACTTAGTAACCTAGTGAGATATGCCACAACAGTTCCCTGAAGAAGAAGAAGAAGAAGAAGATGTGGAAACATGCTGAACAGATTAGAAGGCTCATCTGACAGCAAGTTCTTGCTGAATGGTGTATCACAAAGTGAATACAGCTTTTAAATCTGGAGCACATGGCCTCTGTCTTGATGCTGTGCAGGCTGACATTTGAACAGCATCACCATGCCTAAGTCTACATTATGTTTTTCTTTAATAAATAGGTAGAGATTCAAAAGCAAGGATCAAAATGATTTCCAGAGATTTGTAGTACATTAATGTCTACTCAATAGACTTTGAAAATGGGCATGAGTTTTCCTTTCAGTGGGGAGAGAATGAAAAGTAGACATCTGACATGGAATTGTTGATCTTCCTAGACCATATTCTGTGTTTCAATAAGTCCAATTTTTTAAGTTGCCTCCTTCTCATGCCTTTTAATGCACAGAGGCTTTTCACTCTGTCCATCACAGACATGGACAGCACATCTTTAAGGCCATGCTGAACAAACCAGTGTGTTCAGATCATGACATGAACAGTGAACCATCTTCCCAGCACCTAGGCTTGGGGTGTAGGGCCTGCCCCCTGCACATCATAACTTCCGTTCAGCATTTTCTTCTCTCGTGGATTCTCATAGGAGGAGGCTTTGGGCACTTTCTGTCAGCCCAGCAGAGTTCCCAAATCACCATATCCCATATTTATTCCTGAGGTGTCTGTCACTCAGCAGCAAGGGCTGTCTCTGCTGCCACAGGTGCACCAAGAGTGGATCAAGGCGTGCGGAGGAAAAGCTGTTTGGAAAAAATAATTTGAAAAAGAGCCTCGCATAACAGCTCTGAATTCAGGACCTTAACAACTTCATAAAAGCTTGTTGCTGGTGTTGTAAAACTCTAATACACAAGTTCATTCCACATAAGAACACGGCTGTAAGTTTTTAGCTCCAGATGCCAAAGAGTGATCCCAGCCTGTTTAAAATGTGTTAAGCTGCAACATGCTACATAAGTTAATACCAGCTTTTTACTTTTTACCTTTTTTGCTTGGGGCTGTGCCAGTGCCAGTCACTTACATACTCCTTTACCTTGATTCACTGTAGGAGATGAGGCTGCCAAGCCAGATATTTACCTTGGGAACACACATTCTTATCCTGTAACATTTCATCAGCCACAGCTAAAGAAAAGATTTATGGACTTTATAACACTAAGATTATTTAAGTCACTTGTTAGCCAAAAATAATGTAAAGACATACAGTGCATGTTTCAAAAAAGTTTGTAATTAGGAGCCCGTACTTTACTCTGATTTACAATGTAAGCTTGGTATCCAATTAGCAATAATAGTGTTCTTTTAACTAAAACACATATCCTTCCAGAATTATGCAGACTTTCCAATTACTGTGCTATGATGAAATTATAGCTAGAGACTCATAAAGTTGTGCATAGTTTATAAATGCAATATATTCTTAACTACCTTGCTGTTCGGTATATACTAGCAGGGCTCATGTGTTTTCTGTGTTATGGAGGCTTGTTAAAAGGCACATACAAGATTATTGAAAAAGTATGTCAAATAATATTTATGTACTTACTACCATTGTGATAGGCTGTTACTGGTCTTTCTGATTAACACTTCTGCTCAGATACAGCACAATCATGTGACTCAATCTCTAAAATTCAAAAAGCAGTTTAGAAACTTATCTTCAAAGCACCCGGAAACTTAAACCCTTGAGGGTTACTGCTTGCTTTATTCTTTACCTTGTTATTACGATATCTCCTTTGTTTTTCATAAAAAGAGAAAAACTTTTGCTCATTTTTAAAGCAAATTGTAGTGCCTCACCAGCTCATACACAGCATCTCCTCATGCTTTTCTATAACCAAAGACAGAGCTCCAGCAACTTTTGCTGATGTGGGAGCAGACTGATAATCGGAAATGGTTAAATGTTGTCCTATAGTTAAAATAAGAGAAAAGGCAGAAGTGCAGAACGACCTTTAGGTGATGTCCTGCAGTGGGAGAGGGCAGAGCTCCTTGGTCTGTTTGTAATTCCTTTCCAGTCCTTTTGCAGAGGGTTATTGATGAGAAAACCATGTCTTTTACAGGAATGGGGGAATGACTAAGGCCTGTCCAACACTGTGAAAGTGTTGGTAACACTTAATGAGATGACTAAACAGGCTGCTCCAGGGCTTTTGCAATTTATTTATTATTATTTATTACCCAGAGTTTGCTGAGGACTGCTAGTCCCAGAAGGAAGCTTGCAGAAAAATGCTGGGGAAAACGGCATGGATAGAGACTAAGAGGAGAGTGTGTGCATTGTATTCTCTGTGACAAGTATGAATGACTGTATGTGTATAACCTTGCATTATTAGACTAATTCATGTTTGCTGTTACTGTTCATTAAAAATTATTTCAACTTTGCCAAAACCTTGTGAGCTCTGTATGATGAGAGTGGACAGGGAGGGGATTCAGTGAGGATGACTTGGGCTGTTGTCATCTTCAGCTCTGTGGCCTGTCCCATCTCACCCTCCTCTTCCCCAGCCCCTTAGCATGGCCTGGGACTTGATCTGTGGCAGGTTTTGGGAGAGAGGTTTTTATTCCAGGGAGATGGAAAGGGAAAAAACCAGATTGTTGAGTGGGGGCAGTGCCAAGCCCTATGTGGTACCTTCCCTATCCTCAAAGAAAGGGAAGAACAGGCTGCCTTGTCACCACCAGCTGAAAGGCCCTGCCTTAGGGCAGCTACATGACTTTGCAGTGTAATATGGATCAAAAGATTAGAAGTAAAAGAAAAACTGTAACCTATGAAACTCCTGAGAGCTTGCTCTTTCTTTAAATCTGTCTTTATTTTTACAGTTCTAACTTAATAAATGAGGCGTCTTCTTTAGTGTGAGTCATTTAGGGGGACAGTTTGGGTTCTTCAAGTTTTGAGGCTATTTTAATTTCTCAGGCTATTCATTGTCTGCATTTGCTTTGTTTCATTTTGTTTGGTTTTCATTCGAGCTCTCAGTTCTATATAATATAAAAGCACTCAGAGCTGTATAAATTATGGCCCAAGATGCCTCAGGGGAGTTGGTAGTGAGTTGCTGCACTGTGTGCATAGAGTGTCTCAGCTGCTCCGATTTACTGGTCCAAGTGGAAGAAGCTGAGAATCATTCCAGCTTCAGGAGTGCCTGATGGCTGATGGCACTTGGTGCAGTCAGTAAATCCGACCTGTGCAGACAGGGATTCCTGCTGCCAGACTGCCCTGGCAGGCCCACCTGAGGTGTAGGGCTTATGGACATGGAAAACTTGATTGCAGCATTTCAGGATAACCTTAAAAATTGTCTGCTTTTTGGCCCTAGGATGGCTGCCTCCAGAGCCATCCTGTGAAATTTCTGGAATTGGCAGCCAGTGTCTTGGTTGTTCCCAGTGCCACCCACTGCTCAGCTCCCTCCCTGACCACCCTGGAATTTGTCTCTGACTCTCTCTGCAGGTTTGGCTCTACCAAGAAAAGGGACTAATTTGAGAAGAACACACTTGGGTTATGTCTGCTCTACAGCCAGCTGGTCTTGTTCTGCCAAATTAAGTTCTCCAATACCCTGGAATCAGAACAGTACAAGCAGGATGGAGAAGAGACAGAATATTAAGTGCCAGGGGAGCAGTCAGGACAGGGCAAAGGAAGATTTAGGGTAGGTGGGGTCCACTCTGCACAATGATAGGCATCTAGCAGCTGTGGAAAACAATAACAAATGGATAAAAGAAAGATTTATGGGAAGATGGTGTGTGCAAATTGGGGCATCAGAACTGCATTAGTTCCCATTCAATTATCTGTTGAAAACCTCAACAACACAAGACAGGCCCTCACTTCAAAGGCCTTAGGTCAGCTGAGGAGCTGAGCTCCGTGTGCCTGGAGAACGGCAGAGGCTCCTCGCAGCTGGGAGCGGGGCTGTACCAACAGTATGGAAGCACTTTTACATTCGTGCTTGCAAATATTTACACATTAGGTCATGGCAATTAGGAATAATTAGAGTGGAATGTACCTTGTGTTCAAGGAGCCAGGAACTAGGCCCATGTCATAAACACTGAGTTTATTTCTGTTCAGGCTCAGCAGGGCAGGACACAGAGTGTGCGGTGCCTTCGCAGAGCTGCTCCCAGTGCAGGCACACAGAACTGGGGTACAGGTGGTGTTGGGAATTGTGCTGGGGCTTAAAGCTCCAATGCCATTTGGGGTCTTGAGCTATGCATTGCAAATCCCGCTTCAAGGCTGTTTAATTGCAGTTTAATTTTTTCATATTATCAAATTGTGGAGTGATACCAAATATTCCCTCCCAGCTACCAAGGAGCAAGGTTTGTCTTCTCACAGGAATACATAATAAGAAGCCTTTCTGTCAATGCTATTCCTCCCAGTCTTCCTGGAAGAAAAACTGCTACAAATGAAAGTCAGATTTAAGTGTAACAGTGGAGGGGGTTTATGCACTGACTGGCAAAGGGTCCAGAGAATTACAGTGACCAGTTCTAGAATTCGTTTGCTAGTGAGGTTTTAAGTGGCACTGAAACTGCTCTGGTGTGGGAAACATATCCTTGGGACCTATTAGGTGTGCTTTGCAGTTGGATTGCAGTGGAGCTGGCGACGGTACTTATGGCAAATCTGTTTTGCAGGAGCTATGGACATCTCTAGCAGCCAGGACTAACAAATGGCTGCTTTTGCTTTGCCTGGACCACAGCTCTATTGTTACTTCATAGTGTTGTGGGGCATCGTTACTCATAATTGTTCATAAATCTAGTGATTAAAAATGACAGTGCACATAAACTGCTTTTTAATACTTTGTATTTATACCAAGCTATTTATTAATTATGTGACTTGCCAGCATATTATTACTTCACCTTAATTAGTGCCTGGCAGTGTGTTAATCACTCCTCTGCCACTGCACCTCAGGGCTCTCTTTAATTGCCATTGGCTCTCTCCCATGTTTGCTGTTAGCATGTGCTTGGTGATCTCTGGCTTTGGGACCCTGGGGACTGGACGTTGTTAAGGAGGTTGAAATGACTGGTTTTGTGGACAGTTTTAGCGTAGGAGCTCAGTGCTGGTAGAGCAGTTGTGAAGGTCACCAGACAGGGTGAGATACAGGGACAGGTCACATCCTCACCTGTACCAGAAGTGCCTCAGCAGCACTGCCAGCCCCAACCTGCATCTGACTGACCCAGGCAAGTGGAAACTCCGTATTCCCGTGGATTCCCTCATTCCCCAAAGGAATGATGGCCTAGGGCTGTGCAGCTGTGCCTGAAGGGTGACAGCTAACAACAGGATAATCAAAATCAACTGTGCCTCAGTGCTGTAAAGTACTTTCCTGGCTTGGGGAATACCTTGCCGACTCTTCTTAATGTTAGGTGTGTTTTGAAGTTGGACAGTGATGTGAGCAGACTGTGTAGTTTTAAAGTGAATCCAGTCTTTAGAGATAGTTGAAATCTCCAGCTACCATGAAATATGTTGTCACTTCAATTACAGTTGCAAGTACCTCTCTCTTATTTGTTTCCTGTAATACCAGACAGACTAGGTAAATATATATCTTTTTTAATGAAGCACAATATAGTTTTTAAATGGTTTATATCAAATTGTTTCCAGTTTCTTATAAACTCCTGATTTCTAAATATCTCATTATTTGTTCCATATGTTTCACTGAAGTCATTGTTACCAGTACAGCAGAAAGTACATAAATAATCTAGTAATTTAACATGAGTTTGTGATTTTTCTTAAGTTACTGTCAATCAAATATCATTAGTATAAACTGAAATCAAAGCAGAGCCAAAATCTGTAATTAAATCATGGAGGATGTACTGAGACAATGAGAAAATCAGGAGTGCTCTCACAGGCTGTTCCACACACAGCTCTGACTGTGTGTGTTGGGAGGGAGACCACAGAAGTCTGGAAGGAGGGAGCTTTTCACAACAGTGACTGTGCTTTTGTCACAAAACAGGTTTCCAAGTACAGTCATGACAGGTGATATTAATCCATTCATTGTGTTTGGTTTTCACTTAAATTAAATATTCAGTGCTATATGAGGGACTAAAACCAGCTCATTGTGGTGACATAATAGGAAAAGTAAAAGATGGTTGTGGAAGATGCTCCCAACCTGCTATTTGAACCTGATGAGAACGAGGCAATGTTGTAGAAAGTATCTGTTCAGTGAAAAAAAAAGTCACAGAATGGAGTTGGCAAAAGAGTCAAGGTATGCTTCATAAAAACTTCAGCATTTCCTGAACAAAGAATGCCCTTATTGCCCAATGCAGTATACAGCATTTTTACTGTTTTCTCTCCTCCCTCCTTTATCAGTAATGAAAGAAGGAAAAGGAGAAGGAACAGATGATAAGAAAAGTATGGAAGAGGAAAATAGGAACAGCAAATGGTACAGAATATATAAAAGTTTGTGGAAATCCTTTTACAAACATACTGAAAAATCTAAAAAGTGTAAGCATTTTCAGATTTGGGAAAACATAATTTTAAATCAGAGGTGGAAAAAAAAAGCACACCATTCCAGGCACTAAAAATGTCAGTTCTCACAGTGAATGTAAGATATCACCAAGGAGAATTATTTATGTGACGAAGTGTTCCTTTTTTCCCATCAAATATATATTTCCAGGCTTTGAAGGTATCTTGGTTAATAATACATCACTTTGTCTGAGATGGTTTTCATCCATCTCTGTGTCAATACATCAGCTAACAAACCCAACTATACTTGTCAATCAGATCAGCAGTTCCAGCTACCTTTAAACCTGCACATTTTTTCCTCACCAGGATGTGCTGTTGCCCTTGAGCCCATCTTAGATTTTGATCAGTGCAGAGGTGTTTTCACACAGGCCATGTAAGTAGGGATTATCCTGTGAAGAAATTGCATTACTTTCAGTGTGTGGCTAGGAATCCTTTCCCAGTTTTTTTGTGATGACAAGGTTCTCTATTCAGATCAGGTGAAAATCCTGGGCAAATTTAGTATATTCCCATTATAGCTTTTATCTTGCCAAGTTCATGAAACAGCCAATTTAATCACATCATGATCACTCATCTATTACTTGGTTATTCTCTGTTAGGATTTTCTTCTTTCCACAATTTTCTGCCTTCTCTGAATCTCCACTTTTTCCTTCACTGCAAATGGTAGTCCACAGTCACCCTGTGGGCAGTCACGTAGGGGTGACAGGGAAGGACATTTCTGCTGCCAAGTTGGAAAGGCAGAGGCCAACAGTCTGGGGTAAACCACAGATCTGAGAGGGAGATAGGTATTCCCTAATGATGAGCACAGAAATCAGAGCAGGGGGCAAGACAGGATGGATAATGCAGAGTTCCAGTGCCCAGACGTGGAGGTGGGAGGTGCAGCCATTTCAAGTCCCTCTGGGAAGCCAGAGTGATGCTGAGGAAGAGGAGGAGGGGATGAAGTTGGACTTCAACTGGCAAGAGCAAAGCATATTAGGGCTGCTGCAGTGATGGCTCTTACAGCGTTTCTACTGCAAGCTCCGTTTTTCAGGGGTTTATAACTTGCTCATAAAAATTTACTGCAAGCCATAATTTGGCACACAGGGTTCCAGGCTGAGAGCATACTGCTTTCCTTATTTAAACTGCATTTGGTTTATTGACAGGCCTGTTTTCAGGTTGCAAAAGAGTGACAAGTGAAATAGAAATCTAATTGTTTCAGAAATTCTTTTTCCCTTTCTTAGGACTCTCTAGCCCCCAAACAGCTTTAAAATTCTACTGGTGCCTTTGAGTATTAAAAAGAATTAAAACTAGTTAAGAAATTGATGTTTAAATAGTGGCTACTGTGCTTATTGAGGCAGTATACCTACAGTGTATAGCATCTCTCACCCTGATTAATCCTAATGCAGCCTTCCAGCCTTCTAAAACACAGCTGAAACAGAAAGACAGGCAAGATAAAATGATACAGTTAATAATGTAGACCTGTAATGCAGGGCTGATTGGGATTTGGGCAAGGCTATTCTATTTAAAGCATCTGGTCTTGCAAAAGACACCAGTGATCCTGTGGATCAGATTTTCAGATACTGCCTTTCTCTTCTGGAGAACACAGGAATGAAAGTGATTTTGCAGTTGCAGCTTAAGCCATTGCTCTATCAAAGCTTCTGATTTAAAATCCCAGTTATGGATATGCATTCTACTCTGTGGAGCACTGATGCTGCAGTGAGAAATTCAGGCTTTGCAGATCATGATCATGGTGTTTGGGTGAACATTGGGAGACTTAATTCTGATTGCTTCTCCAGCCCTTGCCAATGTGCTGGCCCTTCCCTGAGTCTTTGAGTACAAGCTCTGTCCTGTGTTCCCATGCATGTGTAATTCTGCAGTTTGGAGTTACATGCACTGAGCTCTTGAATTCTAGTTTTATAGTAAAAGTACCACAAAAACATCTATGTTTATTTTTGGCAAACCAGTTTGCATTTTTAAACCAGTTTTACTTAATTCTGTTAAGTAAAAATGTGCTGAATATGTGTCTAGGTATGCAGATGATCCTTGCTCATGTTTGAGAACTCTGCCTTGAACAGGTTGATGTTTCACTTACAGGAGAAATGTCTGAACAAGCAGAAGTGAGGCTGATTAAGTTGATTTTCAGTATCTAAGCCAATGTGAAATGGTATCTTTCTTGATAAAATACATTTCTGAAAACATGTTCAGAATGCTTCTGTAATACCTTCCATCCATACTGTGGTAGTGTGAGAGGAGGGGAGATTGGCATATTTTGAATTCAGGGGACCTTCTAGGTGTTTTTCTGGACCTGTTGAAAAGCTGGTTGATGTTCATCACAAGTCTTAGTGGGGAGTCAGGCTTGCTAGATAAATTCTGTTTCAGACTTGAATTTTTTTTGTGGAATGTCACAAAAGTGTCAGATCTAAGTCTTCCTCCTTGTACCCAGAAAAATGAATTTTACTATCCAAAAGGTGCTTTTGCTGGGTATTTATAGCCTCATGAAGCATAAAACTGTACTTCTTGTACCTCCCACCCCGACTGATCTCACTCTTTCAAGATTTGTCTTGGCTAATTCACGACTTCTGTTGCATTCTTGGGGATACAACTCTGAATACTTTCAAAATAGAAAAGGTTTGACTACATAGGTACAGACCAAAAAGACCGAGCAGAGGAATTTTCAGCCTGTGTGTGGTCACAGTACTTGAGCAAATCAAGTGGACAAATTACTCTGCTGCCATATCTGTTTCTCTTGGCAGAACTTTGACAGTCTTCTGGCCTCCCCTGCAAGTGTCCTCCACTATTTGTGATCAGATTCACTCTGCAGATTGTGTGTGCGTAGGGATTCGCCTCCTAATCTGCATGGCTGACTTTAGAGAGGCTCTTCTTGAAAGGTAATAAATTACAGATGGAATGGTCTCTGTAGATGCACTGGGGGATGGTCTGAGCTGTTTGTTCACTGAGGGACTGCTACTGCAGAGAGGTTGTATGGACTGAACCCTTGGCACTGAGGCACTGGAGAGAATGTGGAAGTTGGTACAACTCAGCGCTGTGAGAGGTGAAATGAAAAATCAGAACTGTTCTCACAGAGAGCCCCATGCTCTGCACCATTTCTGTGCCACCTCCCAGCTCCTCTGGTTGCTTTGGGAGGAAGCTGCTCCAGGAGGGAGGGTCAAGCAGACTGGAGAGGCAGAGAAAAGCAGAGAAGTCAGACAGAATGGGCATTGTGTGGCTGTGGCTGTCACTGCCCAGGGGTTGAGGGAGTGTAGAGTGAATGGGAGTGATGAGAAATTATTGTTTCAAAATCAAAGAAATTTAATGGCACAGTATTCTGCTTACAGAGTTGAGGTTGCCCAGTGACCAAACTTACATCTTAGAGATCTAAGACATGAGGAATTCTGGTGTCAGTTATCCAGACCTAGTTCACTCTTCTAAAATAAGAGAGGACAGGACGTGAAGTTCCTTAGCAATCTTGATCTCTGCAGGCACAGGAGGATTTCACTGCAGATGTACATGTGAGTCTCATCAGTTCAAAACTACCCTCCCCTTATTTTATTAACAAACAGAACAAAACTAAAAACTTGCCAACATGAACCTCAGTTAACCTGGAGCTGCAGTTACCTAGTGGCAACTTGCTATTCTCTTCTGGAATATCCAGTTCAGGTAAGCACAAGCTTCTGAAAACCATTGGAGAAAGAGTTATTGTGAGCTGGGCTGAGAAAGTCCACAGCTCACACAGACTCAAGCACAGCCTCTGCTATCCTGCAGGAGCCACTGGGCATTGTCTGCCCAGTGCACAGCTGACAGGCTGGGAAGGTCCATTCCCACAGTGAAGGGACATGGTCAGTGTTACCTTTGCCAGCCTCACATCTTCTCCCCAGCCAGCACAGCACTGGAAAGCAGGTGGCAGCTGCAGCTGTGCTCGGGGCTTGCCTTCCTTCAGGACCCAGCTGTGTGAGCAGGGCTGTCCCAGCCTCTTCCTACCTGGGATGCTCAGCAGTGAGCAGTGTGTTCTCTTGTCCTAGGGTTTGTTTTCATGAGCAAACCTCAGCCTCTGTATACTTCAGTTCATTGTAGCTCAGCTCATTTGCATTTCCTCCAACAGAAAAGCACATTCTGCTTCAAGAATTCTGAGGGCCACTGCACCAAGAGGACAGACATAGGATGGCTTTACTGAGCACTTTTTTTTTCTGGTTTTCAGAATATGAATTTTTTTCCTCTTGGCTCTGTTCTTCAGGTGATGCTGAGAAGAAAGCAGTGAAAGTGTTTATAAGCAAATACTAGGGCACACAAAATGCTTTTTATCTGCAAAGATTTATATCAGGGTGATGAGATGCTCTCTCTGTGTTACTGTATGGAATGGTAAATAGTACCAGGACTTTTATTTTACTTTTTTTTTAATTTAGCAGACATTTCTCATCTGTGCATACTAGAGGATGGGAAGCCTAATGTCTGTGTACCTGTGAAAATGTAAGGTCTTGAAAAAGAATGGAAATTGTAAAAGTAACAATCACTTATATTTGTATCGAGTCTAATTTCAACAAGTTCAAGATTAACCGAGGCACAGGACAGGAACACTGCAGGGCATGGAGACTTCTGGTGGTTTTGGGTAGGAAAAGAGAGATCATAGAGAGCTAAGCAAGGATAAGAGCGTTAAGCAGGCTGCAGTTTTACTGTGTAATTGGTGTTTATTTAAGAGATTGGGAAGTGATTCCCTGAGCTTTCAATTAGCGCCCTGCAACCTTGGCTGGATTAGGCCATTGCTACTCCAAACACAGTTTCACAGTGCATGGGCTTTCAGGAGGGTTTGAAAAGTGTTCCCTGGCTGTTTGTTCATGCACCAGGGTTTGAATGTTGCTGTCCCTTCTTTCCATTATTTGTCTTATGGGATCCACAGTTTGAGCTGGGCAGATGTGATTAAAATTGATGTTCTCTGGTTTTTACTCTGGGAAAGTCACTGCTCTGGTTCACAGTATGACTCTGCAAACACTTGCCATGACTGAGCTGAAGGCATGTAAAACAATGGAGGGATGAGTAAAAAAAGGGTGAGAACAGGGACAAGAATTCCTGAAGCCAGTATTGGTACCAAAGTGCCTGCTTTGTGACACTGGGCCCTGAGTTGAGGTGACACCTGCTGAACACACCTACAATGGATTTTTGTCATCCTCTGGATGTGTGACAAATCAGTTGAGTTTAGTTCAGTGCAGCTCATCCAAGCTATATTTGCTCTGAGAGAAAATTCTCTGTTCAGCACCATTAAGTGCTGAGTGTGACTTCTAGTGTCAGGACAGGGCAGGGATGGCTTTGTTGGGTACTGAAGGTAGAACAGCATTATTTGAAAACCTAAAAAAGTGTGTACTTAATGTTCTGAAGCTCCTCCCTCTAGAGGTGAAATGGAAAGACACCTTTATTCAGTGCATCTTCCCTCTAATTGTGGTGGTTAATGTAAACTCTTGTACCACACTGAATGTAGCAGTCACCAAACGTTGTTGGGGTGCTGCTACTATTTTGATGCTATCCCAAGTAACCAGCCTGATGTTCAATATTTAATTGAAAGCAGAAAACTTGATACAACTAAAAAATGGGAATCTGAATGGCATGGTGGCCAGCCTGATACTTCTAACATACTAATTGATAAATCTTGCTTTACAGCTGCATCTGGGACCAGTCTTTGTATGTCCTTTATCTCTTTAATTCATTTTACACGGAACAAAATAAATTGGAAATGAAAAACATTGGCTTATTGTATTCATCTAAGGACATGCTAATTGAAAATTATTGTTTCATACTGAGCTGGATTCAAAAATATGTGCATCTCTCTTTCTCTTGTTTACACATAAATCCATTAATGTGTTGAAATAGCAATTGCTAGGTCAGAGGGAAGTGAGATAAGTAAACCAGAGGCAGGCACTTAAGAGGTAGCCGTACAATGAGGCAAATTCCTATGCCAGCTTCCAGATCCTTTGGCACAGACGTGATTGCCAGAATCTACATTTCATTAAAAGCAAAATAAAATTTTTTTTTTTTGTTTTGAGCTTTTAGGTCTACATAGATAATTTTGAAAACATGAGCAAGAAAATATTTTTTTTCAAAAAAGATAAACTTCGATTTTCTTAAGCACATTTAAAAGCACTTAAGCACACTTCTATTAAAAAAGAAGTGTGGTGTGATTTCAGGTTAATCTGGAAGAGGATTTGATGGACAAGTTGCTTGTACTCTCTTCGTCCAGTTTCAGATTATTTCACAAATGAACTTGGAATTGTAAAGCAGTTAATGAGGAACCTTAATAAGGACTTATTTTTAAAAAGTGATTATTTTTAATAATTAAAATCATTGTCCAAATTTTGGTCTAAGTTCTAAAGGGATTTCTTTCACATTCTATCACCTTAGTAGAATGACTTTCAGATTACTTGGGGTTTAGGGTTTTTTTGGAGGGGAAAGATTACTACCAGGTGAAATGTGTATCATGGATATTGCATACTGGTAGTGTCAATTTGGAGGATTAGAGTAAAATAAAAGACAAGTTAATATTCTAAACAAACCAGAGCACTATAGCACAGAGTGTATGGCCCTTGTATTGTAAGAGCACACGCTTTTCCAGTTGGGATTCCAGTGCACACAACCAGAGTATAACGTCCCATACACAAGAGCTGTTTAAAGAATAGCAGAACTGTGTGTTTCAGCTGAGAACTGTTCCTGACACATCACAGATCCATGGGCTCCTTCATGCCTCAGTTGCCAGTTACTGAGCAGTGGCCAGCGGTAAAAAGTGAGTCATAACTGTTTTTCTTTCTTCTGCAGGATTACATGTTTTTATCTTGTTTATCTTCACCATTATTATATTGCCATTTACATCCTAGATCACCTACCCAGCACTGAAAGGGCATGAAATTTGGACAGCATTGTGCTGTGCCTACAGTTTAGAATTCACCAGTTTTTCACAACTTACCAAATGGCATTAAAAGAAAAAAAAAACTTGAAAAAGTTTTTTTAATTTACTGTAGTCCCTGCCTTCAGATCTCCGATCCTCATATCAATGTTAGCATGTATTTGGAGCTGAACTACTGTGTTTGGCATTTTTGGATTCATTTGTTTGTTGTCACTTTAAGATATCAGATGAAGTGCCAGTGGGCTTGTATATTGGACAGCTGTGTCAACTTTTTACTAGTAGTCCAAGCCTACAGCTTAAGGGGAGAAAGGCAGGATATCCCAGGTGAACGGGTGAGAGCCTGGATTTGTTGACATTGTGTGTGGACCAGTGGACTTTGCATTTTTTATGTGCTGGAGTGTTTGTCAGTGAGATTCCAGACAGAGGAGAAGAGGCCAGTCCTGTGAGTTAGCACCCAATTCATCCTTGTCTGTGGGAGGTGGGAGAGCTGAGTAACTCAACTGTTTGAACAAGAAAGGATTCACGAAACTTGTTTTGCTAAAAAACAAACCTGACTTTTCAGAACAACCTGCAAATGAACACAATAATTACATGCTTTTGGTAAAAGCAAAATCATTTCTTCCTACACTTAGACCTGACAGCGCACTTGCTCTGCTGGTTCAGCCGATGTCCAGGGAAGGCCATCCTGGGGGAGATGATGATTTAACCCAGTGCTGGCAGAATGTCTCCTTCTTGTCCAGATCTTCCCTGTGCCCTGATGGAGGATCATTTACATTGCCACTGGCATTGTTTGCCAGCGATTGCTGCGTGTGGCTTTTAATGGTGAGCGCACAAATGTGTCTGTGGTAATCTGTTGGCGTAATCCTTTGTGGCTGAGTATGTCCTTCACATGGTTGTTGTGCCAGGGCATGCTTTAACTCAGAGCCTGCAGGCTGTACTCTTATGTTTAAGAGCTGTGATTTTGTCATGGTATGTTTTGAGGGAAAAATCATGTGTTAGTTATGGTGGAAAATATCAATGGAGGACCAAACAAAGTTATGAAAAATTGGGTTATGTTTTGTGCTTCCTGACATGGGGTATTTAGGTGCATGGACTTGGCTGGGCTTGAGCAGAACTAGGTTTACACATCAAAATCATTGGTACATTACTCATTGTACACAGGATTCAGAGGCAGGAGAAGTATTCTGTAACGTTTTTGTGATTTTTTTTGTTACTGTCCTGTCTTCTAATTTTAAAATCTTTTCAGTGGGCACAATCTGCCCCATGGGTTGCTCAGCATTTGTTCTGCTTCCTTTGTCTTGCTTTTCTATGCCAATGGGGTTTTCTTATGACCCCCCAGTGAAAGCAAGATAGTGAGTGCAGTTGGCTCTGTTGAGAGCTTCTCCATTTTCTCAGCTGAATCCTCCTCTCATGCCCTGCCTTTCCCAGCCCTCTACCCCAGCCAGGCTTTGGTCTTGTCCTCCCAGAGGGATGCCACCATTCTTCCCTTTGTCCTTTCAAGCCTTATTTCCTCCATGAAATTGAGCTCTTTTGCTTTCCTGGCTTGGTGGGAAAATGTGAAGAGATTGATGAGGTGGATTATTTGGCTGTGTGCAGGTACTGGCTCCTGGTGAGGATTAGGAAAAGGCGTTCTGATAGGGATGAGCCATTCTCAATTCAGAGTCCATGACTCTGGCTGTGCTTTAGTGGCAGACAAAGCTAGGTGCCAGAGCTGAAGCAGTGATTTTGAACTGTGTAGCACCATGCCTCGGCAGGGGACAATGTTGGTGCTGGCTTCAACCCCAGCTCTCAGTGTTGCTGTAGCAGACTGCCAGCCTGTAGCCCAAGACTCAGCTTTTAGAGCAGATCTCTGCACATTTTCTACTGAAAGAGGCAAGTTTGAGAGAGTTACTTAATGCTGCATCAGTAGTGGAGTGTGTGGTCACACATACAAGGGCTCTGTAATCAGTTACATTTATCATATGACAGAAGCACGACTGTGCAGTCCCTGTTTCAGGATATGCAAAAAATTGGTGCTAGTGGGTGGTTTCAGAGATAAATTTCTCTGGCCAGGAATGTTTTGAAGACATTCAGTGCAGAGAGAATGGCCTGTTGATGTAGTTGGTGAGATCATGTGTATATAAGAGTCATGAGAACAGGAAAGGCTAGTAGGTTGGTCACTCCTGCCCCTTTTATTTTCCTTGCATACGTTTTCCAGTTGCAACTTGCCTGTCTGCTCTTTAGCTTCTCTGTAAGGAAGGACTAATTAAAAAGGCACTAGCCTCCAGTATGAAATTTGAAGGGTTTTGCTTCATAAACTCATGTTTGGCAGTGAGAAAAGAACACATAAATCTCACAAGAAAGAAGGTGAAGGTTTTTGTCCGCACAAAATACTGATCCAGGATTGTTTGGACAGAAAGAAAGGCTGCATCTCTCCTTTCCTATGGGCTCTGGCATTTCCAGGATTGCAGTCAGCGGGAGAAGAATAGGTGTAGGAGGGAACCAAAAAAACACGCCAAGGGTAAAAAGTGAAAACCAAGGTGGAGCAGTCCTAGGCAGAGGTTGTTTTACATGGTCTGCTCTGTCCAAAGCAAGGCATTCCCACTCCACCCCTTAGGATGGCTGCCAGCAGGCATTTCCCTGGGTCCATGGTGTGCCCTGCACTAGGTGGTGCCCATTTGGGAAGCTTGGCATTTCCCTGCTTCCTACTGCCTGTAGGAATTTCACTATCCCAGCTGTGGTGTCCTGAGTCTGGATTAATGAGCTGTTCAGAAAGGCAGAGGGGAGCTCTGTGTGGAAACTCCCCCCAGGCCCCTGTGCCCATCAGGTCTCTCTTTGTAGAGCAGCATGGAAACTGGATGCATGTGTCCTTTCTTTCTCTGGCTACAATTCCTTGAGATCAGTCTGGAGAGAGCTTTACATGGAATCACAGAATGGTTTGAGTTGGAAGGGATCTTAAAGATCATCTCCAAAGAAAGGCTTTTATGCTGAGAGCCTCTCTGTCTTTTTCAGTTATATTAGCTGGGCTAGTAAAACCTACTATTTCTCCCAACAAACCTTTCCTCACTCTCATTAAAATGTGTTTGCTTTCTATGGAAAGTTGAGGTTGCTTTGGATAGTCTTCTGGGGAAGAAGAAAAAGACATGGCTTTTAAAAAAAAATTTTAGCAGCTTTTGGGAAGGGTCTAATCATTCATTAAATGAAAAAGTTCATTCTCCTTTTCAAAGAACCCATTGTGGTCACAAAGATCACCGTGAAATCGAAGCAAATTTGCTGCAGAATTCATCTTTTACAGACAAAATTAAACTTCTTAATTTTTTTTTCAATTACAGAGTGACTGAAGAAGAAAGAGGACAAGATAGGGTTTTAAAAAGACATGCTGTAGATTAATTCAGAGTTCCAGTCTTTATTCACATAGCCTATCATTTGAAAAAGTTTATCAGAACTCTTTAAGAGTAAATGATGGGCCAAAACAGACCAAAATTTTGAAATAAGAAATGAGCTGTGAGGTTCTGCTGTGAAGGTGATGGTAGAATTGGAATAAAAGAACAGAATCTTTTTAATGTTTCAAAAGAGAGTCAGGGAAAGAAAGTGCCCTGCAGAAGAGTCACAAAACAGGCCTAAAACTGATGAAAGTGATCCTTTCCTGGGCATCTGTATGAAGAGCAAGGCTGGAACTGTCCTTACCTGAGGAGTTCTCACCCAGTGCAGAAATCTCAAGATTTAATTTACAGAATTATTTAATTTATAGAATTAAAACCCCAGTGAGTTAGAGCTCAGTACGAGCCAGAGAGACCCAAATGCATTTATTTCCAAATTTCGTAGATGATTAATGAGTCACAGAGAGGACACGTTTAAAAGTGTTTTGAGTTTGTAAATACAATATTGTACACACTCAGGCTGGAGGCTGTACATCGCCTGTGCCCTTGAAATAACCTTATTCATCTGCACCTGGAAGTTGTTCTCCATCCACAAAACCCAGTGGGGCTGTTTAAAGCCAATTCACAGGTGTCTGAAATTTTACATATAGAGGTGTGAGGCTATTTAAAACATATGTGCAGGTGTTTACATTGCAGAGTGCAGGAGCAAGGCTGTGCACATCCAATTTAGGTTTCATGTTGAAAGACAGGGCTACCTTAAAGGAAGTCTAGGAACAGGTGGCGAGGTTGGCATGTTCCCAACTGTATCAGAAAGGAGATAAGCCATACTATAAAGAGCTCATTTTTATGCTACATAAACTATTTGCTGGTTGCTTGTTCAATGTTACTTCCAAGTAGGAGAATATTAGAGAGCATAAAAGCGCAATAAAAACTACCCAAAGATGATGATGTGTCCAGCATTCTCTCCAGTGTTATGGTTATAGATCTTCTGCTGGAAGTCCTGATTCTCCAGAGCTCTGCTCCTGGCTCAGAGGATTTACCCCAGTGACTGATAAGGTCAGGATACTCAAAAAATACCTCACAAGTGGTGATGCAGTCCCTGCCGAGGAGGTGTTTGAGTCCAGAACCCACGAAGGACTAAACTCTGCACAGGCACTGATGTGATTTGCTCAGGGTCACCCACGTGGACTTGGCATGACACCAGTTGCAAGAACAGCTCCTGGACCAGGTGTGAGATGTTCAAAAGTGTCCTTTTCAGAAAAACTGCTGCTAGTGGCTGTTCTGTCTAGTTGGAGATGGGCAGTTTTATAAGCCAGTAAATTCTGGAAGGCTGTGTGGAGTAGAGTGCTGAAATTGGACATCTTGAAAGATGTCCAGGAGAAAAGTTAGGTCTTCCTGAAGTTTGTGGTCTTGTCAAGTGCCAAGGCTGGCACCTCAAGGAAGCAGAAACATTCCTTTTTCCTGTTAGAGAACCCAAATGGTCAGGCCAGGTATTGAGGTGTAGCAATTCCAAGGCTGCAGGCAGCTCAAGTGCCTTTTCCCTGAAGTGACACAGAGGGCCCAGGAGGGGAAGAGAGTGATTATAGGGAATTACAGTCCTATACACTCGCTTTATCCCAGTTAATCTCTCCAGGAAGTGAGAGCAGAAGTACAAATGCTCACTTGTCTTAAGCACCTGGAGTTTGTGCACAGAATTGACAGGAGTTGGAGCAGAAGCTTTGTTTGGGTGTGGAAGTAGCTCTGCAGTAGCTGCTGTCCCTGAAACAATTAGGGCAGGTCCCACCAGGAGCAGAGGCTTCTCCCCCTCACCTCTGTAGGAGCTGGGAGATCTCCTGTGGGTTGGTTCTGCCAAACCTCACATGAACAGAGCCACACCAGCAGCCAGGAGCAGCTCAGCAAATTTTAAGAGGGGCTGCACAAGGGCTTGAAGTTCCCCAGCACCTTCAGCACATGGACCTCTCCAGAGCCAGGAGGTGCACAGTCAGCATGCAGAGGTAAAAATGGACCATTGAGCTCCTGGGTTTGGTTGGGGTGTGGTCCAAGTTCTTCCTGTACTTTAGGGACATTTCTTTTTGATTTACCCAAGTTGCTCTGGCCTCAGACTCCTCATTCTGAACCCTTAGAACAGGACTTGGCAGCATATTATGAGACACAACTCTTGTGCCTGGTGCTTTCTGCAGAGGTGGTACCTGAGAGCATCAGGGCTCCCAGGACAGTGATGGGAGGAATAAACAACTTGAGAAACAAAATAAACTCTTGCTATCAGAGTCACAAGGCGAGCTGTCCAACATAACAGTGGTCTCTGATTTTATATTTAATTTTAGAAGCTGAAACTGAATGTTTTAATTTTATATTATTCTCAACATAATGCTAATTTGCTCCAGATGTCCACTCCGAGCTGAACACTGCCATTTTGCATAGAAAGCATGTGCGTCAGTGATTTATTCCAAATAGCTTCTATTTTACTGCATTTCATTTTATTCTGAATGAAGTACTTAACAACATGTTTCTCTTTAAGAATCTTACTTAATCATATGGATATAATTTCTTCAATTTACGTTTTCAGTTCTTTAGTGTGGTGGCCACAGGGTGTTTCTTAACCTAGGAAGATTAAATGCACATGTTGAAAGCTGCTTATATTTGATTTTGAGGCACTTTCATTTCAAAGTCCTTCACGTAAGGTACAGAAGTGATTGTGGTTTCCTGCTAGGTTCTGGGATAGGGGGATAACTCTCAGGAAAACCTTGCAGATACCTTCTAATAATCATCCATGACAATAACATAATTTCATTTCTTTCAAAACTGTGGTCTACCGAGAGTGTTTAAGACTTTTTTTATTGGGGTTCAGGAGAAAAAGAGATTTAATTTTCTTGTCATTTCTGGGCTACAGTTCAACGTTTCAATTTAAAACCTATTTCCGTTGAGCTCCTTTCCCAGTTTTCCCTCAAAATATTATCTTAGAAAATGTCTTTTATTCAGTTATTTTTTTATTTATTTAGCAGCATATTAAAGATTATGTGAGACAGCTCAATACGAACCTTTGTTATTTGAGCCTGGCTCACTCAGCCATTCCTATACATGGGCTGCCATTGGTCAAGTATGTCAGGAATGTCCTTTGGCAGTGGCCTCAGAGCTGCGTCATGTGTGTGAAGCAGCTCCTATGGACTGCTCAGCCTGGATGGGAAGCTGCTCTGAACTGTGGAACAAAGTCCAGGGAAGATTTTTGTTCTGTCATTTTAAAGCTGACCCAGGCTGTGGAGTTTGTAGTAAGATGGGATGCTTCTGTGGTGGTCACACAGAATGTAATATGCCAGATTCCTCAGATATCAAAACCTACTCTTTGTTCCTTTAAAAAATAATTTCACTCATATAATCCCTTTTCCTCTTAGGCTCTTACAGTGCAACCTATGCCGTGGGATATAAATTTCATGAGGTTGCATCATTTGCGAGGCAGGTTTTTCCCACCTGAAATAATGTCCATCTGTATTAATTTACATCTTCTTTTTGCATTTCTTTTTCAATCTTAGCTTTTAATTTTCAGAACTAACCTTGCTGTTATTCTACAATTGTATTAGTTTATTATACTGAATTGTTGACACAGCTGGTAGGGAGCTAAGTGCTGTGGTTTCACACAATAAAATTTCAGACAATATGTGTAGCACTTCTTTTTCATACATATCATTTGAAAGCCATATGATTCACCAATATGTGTTATTGTTATCCACCCATGTGGGACACAATCTATTTTAAATTAGTGAAGTGACTTGCTAAACTCCCTGTAAACAATAAGACTGTGGGAAAACATTAAGTGCTATTCAGAAAAGAACATTGCTATACAGCCTTTTATCCAGAGGATCCCACAGTGCTGCAGAGAATGGAGGGACCTGGCACTGTTCTTCAGCAGAGCTCATCTTCTCAACAGGCTTCAGGAGGCAGCTCCAGCTCTTGAAACTGGAGCAGGGTTTGATGGTGTCAGTGCCCACACCAGCTCAGCGGCTGTGGTAAATCACCCTGAGTGAAGAGTAGCAATAGGGTGTTCATTAGCAAAATCTTGGTTTAACATCTCTTTTGGAGAGAAAACTGACTTCCTTTAAAGCAGGTGAGGTCTTGAAGCCATTTTCCTAGGAATAAGTCTCTCAGATTTTTCTTCACGTAATGAACTTGGCCAAACAAGACAAAATGCAAACACTGCCAGGCTAAAATTAATCACTTAGGCTAAAGTGAGGATGAGTTCCTTATTTGTAGGGGAAAAAGAGCCAGTTCTCTCAGAAAGAGCAGATTATCCTTTTCCATGTGTTACCCTGAGCTCTGTGGGATTCTGCTGTAGTGTGATGAGCAGGTCTGTGGGTGAAGAAGAGAGCTTTGTCTCTTGAGGTTGCTTTAAAAAAAAAAGTTTTAAAGTCAAATGCTTCAAGCATTCAAGCTTGAAGTTTCCAGTGCTTTAATGTTTTAAAGACAAATGCTTTTTTGGAAGACAAATACTAAAAAGAACAAGCATTTTTGCCCAAGAGCTCCATAACCAGGGTGTGAGGGAGAGCAGAGTGAGGTAACTGAGCCTGCAGTGAGAACAAGCTCCCACCACATCACACAGAGCAGATTGGTTCACCAGCACCTCTTGGAGGGCTCTTGGCCAGAGCTCAGCTTTACACACATGAGGGAGTGTCAGGTACAGTCATTTTAACAGATCTCTTGCCTGCTTTGGATTACAGGTGGGACCTTAGTCTTCACTTATGGATAGTCAGACTGGCCCAGCATGGCACATCTGAGCACTGAACGTCCCTCTGACTTTACTGCTCCACTGCTGAGAACAACCTTGGAGAAAATTGTGTGTTCTCCTCATTGCTTTATGCAGATTAATGCAGTGTTGGCAAGTTTATGCAGTTTGTCAGCTCGCAGGGAAACCTTACTTTTCTGAGCTGAACTTCACAGAAATAACAACTTGAGATAAAAGCCCCATTAAGCATTTGTGGAAATGAGCATGGGTAGAGTATGAAAAGGACAGTAGATTGTAAGATTTAAAAAAATCCACCCTAACTAAAATGGGAGAAAACCCCAGCAATAAAAGTACTGACTTTGTGAAACATTTTAGTGAGGAAAATGAGCAAGCTGGGTTGAACCACGTATAGAAAGCTGTATTTACAACAAAAAACCTATATAGATGGGCAAAGAGTTACCTTGCTGCTATTTTTCATCTTTCCTAAGAGAATTTGGTTGTGCTGGAGTAGTTTAGTCAGCTGTAGCCAGCAATTTCCCACTGTGGATCAGATTTCATCGACAGGATCCTCCTCTGTTTGATCTGCCAAGGGCAGGAGCCACTTTGTAAGCTGTGATGACATATGACAAGCTATGACTGTAAAACATATTTATTTATTGATCTTGACAAAGGTAGGAGCTGAATTTTCCAGAATCATAAGAAAACAGGAGTCCAGGGAGGATGAGTGGGAAGTTGGGATGGACACTCATTGTTTCCAGATGACACTGTGTTTGTGACACACAGGTTTGTCACATGCTGGTCTCTGATCTTCCTGTGACTGCAGACAGACACAGCACAGACCTAAATCGGGCTGTTCTGTCTGTGCTGCACTGGAAACTCATCCTGTTCCTAGACACACTCTTGGCATGTGACAAAGGCAGACTGGACTATGTGAGGATCTTTTTGTTCCTTTGCTGGTTCATTAAAAATAAAGCAAAATACGTAATAAAGAGGGAAATTTTTCATTTTTGTTTTTTTTCCCACATGTTTGTTAGTGAATACATTCAGATTATTTCAATAGTGTCTGATGCCAGTATAACAGCTTAAGACTGTTTGCTTAATTACTGAATGTGCACATTATTATTAGCAAACATTTTTAATTTATGTTTGTCCTGCCTCTCTTCCAATCTCCTATTGGATTCAGAATGTAAACCAGGACAGGCAGCTTCTCTGCCACCCCCTTTGCAGATGTCTCTCCAGACCCAGGGCTGAGAAGTGCCCTGTGCTGGGCACAGAAGGGTTGCTGAGTTTCCCAGCGTGTGTGAATGTCCTACGCTGAAAGAAGCGCTCAACACATTACAGGAACAGCTTACAGAAGCAGGGTGTGTAATTTTTAATAACTGGGATAGAAACCCCCAGTGACATCTTTAAAATATAAATGCCTTTTCTTGTTTCTTTTATTTCTTTGCCCCCCCTTATTTTGCCTTTTCATCTCTTCTCCTTTCAATTCCATTAAGCTTCATTGTACAATAATGTATCACAGTGGACTTTTTTCAATTATGTTTTTGATTTTTTCCTCCTTGTTACTATAAAACTCCAGATGTTTTGAGACTTCATGGTTCTCTGGATTATTTTTTCCTTTATTTTAATCTTCTTTTGTAACATGCCACACATGTGGTATTTTGGCCTTTTAAGATGCTAGGCTATGCTAATCAACCATAAGTTTTGGGGTAGGATTTTTTTTTCCTTTTTATAATTACTTTTTTCCTCTTCTTTTTGCTGTTGTCTCTTTAATTATTTTCTTTTTTTCTATTTGTTTTATTTTTTATTACCCCAACTGGTTAGTCCACATCAATTGTAATGGATTCTCCCTTTGCTCTGAGGCTGCATTCTTTATGTTAAGCAAATTAATTCTTCACTCCAAACTTTCAAACTCTCATACCTGTAAGTAGATTTTGAGCACCTTTTTTACCTTGCTTGTCAGAACAGAACTGTTTGTACTGAAATTGCCCCCTCCCCAGACCAAGAGCACTGACTGTTCTTTAAAGATTTAGATGGGTGCAAATAGATGATACTTCCTTCAGATGCAAACTGGAATGGAAATGTTTCCTTGGAAATTAAGACAGTGAATTACTGATCCAGAGAAACAAGTTTTTGAAGTACATGTAGGAAACTATACTTCTTATTAAAAAAATCTAAAAGTACTGGAGGGAAGCATTTTAATTTATTTGTGGTTCTTTGCTAGCATGGATGGAGAGAGTTTTTAATTGATTTTGTTCAATCTTAATTTTGTCCCCAAAACAAGCAGATCTGGCTTTAGATATTAGGAGAGCAAATCTTGGATTGTGTGCTGTCCTTTAATTTCAAATAGCTTGTAAGCTATTCAAAAAATCCCAAATAAAGAATAGTTTCCCAATTACATCTGAGGAAATAAAGGGGTTGACATGGGGTGTCTTCTTTGCTTATTACATGACCCTATGAATTTTGCATTTTGTTCTTTAAAATGTTGCCTCATGTAATGTTATTTTTGCCTGCAAGCCATAATACTGCATTCAGTCCAACTGTAATGAGGTTTCAGAAAATTGTTTGCTTTCCAAATGACATATTTAGCAAAACCTTATGGCAAAATCTGTGGCTGTCAAGCTGCTGATAGTAAAATATTCCCAACTTTCCTGGTTCACTCTCATATGTTGTAGCAAACAAATGCAACTACCCCTGTTTGACAAATGTTGATACTTCTGCTTGATTAAAGAAGGATTACTAAAAAGAGTTTTAATACTAGAAATCAGGTCTATGACAAGGATAGGATGCTCTGATAGTTCCCCAGATATATTGGGGTTGCTAGAAAATGTGTGGAAAGGTCTGTTTGCTCACTGAAGTGCATGACCTACTGGCATAGGAGAAATGAATGTATGAATATTCCATGCTGGAAGCAACATTTTCCCCGTGCAGGGGATGCTCCAGGCAGGGGGATGGGTCTGTCTGTGTGTGGGAATCACCTCGTGGGCACAATCAGACCTGGTTACTCTTGAAACTGTGTGACCCAAAGGAGTCCTGCCTGGGCCAGGTCTGCATTCCTCATGGATCCATCATGCTGGTACTGCCCGAGGGGGTTCGGGAGTGCGGGCTTAGGGGCTTAGAAAATTCATAAAACTGAAATAAAAGAGACAGCCCAAAGTCTTACTGAAGTCAGTGATGATCAGACCCCTCCTCCAGGGATTCTCAGTGTATTGGTATTTCCCATTTTCATGGTAATTAGGAAGTACACAATCAGTCTAACAGCATAAAGAAAAATGAACTACTGGTGGACAGTGTGTAAATGTCAAATGCTTGGCCACAACTACCCTAAACCCCAACAATGTGAAGGACATATTGCATTTATACTGTGGCTTACTTTTCTAAGTCTTTCTTCTTCCTATTCTGAACCTTTTAAGCTTTTCTTCTCTACCACATGAGCAACTGTACAACACTCTAGATAAAGCCCTAAATGCATTTTTAAAGATAAATAATTAACGGTGCAAGCATTTTTGCCCAGGATTCAAATGAAATAGCATGTAGTGTCACTTTGTAAACATAAATTGTTCAGGCTTCAGAAATAAAACCAAACCCAGAAATTGGCAAGTCTTTTAATGTTATAGTTACCTTCCACTTCATTGTAATCACAAAGGGAAAAAATCCCCCACGTTTCAACAATTCAAATCTCTAAGTTTGAATCTAGGTAAATAAATTTGGATTCTTTAGGATGTTAAAGTCTCATTCCTATGGGTGACGTTTTATGCACTCAGTTCTATTGAGTTTAATAAAACTCCTTGCATGAGCCGTGTTATTCATGCACGACCATTTGCAGGATCAGGGCTTTACATTGTAGCTACAACAGCAAATTAAGCATTAATCTAATTAGGAGTTAGCTGGGAAAAACAAAGCACCAAAACAGATACTTTGAGTGTAGTGTGGGGTGGAACAACTCAGATGTTTAAGTTCCTGGGTTCCTAACAGATCAGAGCCCCATGTGCTCCCAGCCATGGCCCCAACATTGGCCTCAGTGTGCAGTAAAACATTGATGCTATTTAAAGAGTGGTGTGGCTGTTTCCTCCCCTCCAGAAGGGATACACAGCCTCACAGGATCCTTTTTCTCATAGCATGTTTTTCAATAAAATTTTCCCAATTTTGTAATCAGTTGGGAAGAAAGAACATTTCACAATGTTCATAAGGCTTGTGGATGTTTTGACCAGACATCAGATTTCCTATTGATAGCATTAAATGCTTTGGAATGAAATGTTTTGGGTTTTCCATCTGTAGGCTGTCTGAGATGTCAGCAGCCAATATGACCTGCTCTTTCCCTTTTAGGTCTATAAATAAAAGGCAGCTTGTTTAACTGATCTTGCAGCACAGAGCAGAGGTGTATATTAATGAGCTTGCTCTAATGGCACACTGGACCTATTTAGCACTATGACTGTGAAGCCTTCTCTTTTTCAGTCATAACTCATTTCCTAAGAAAATGTCAGTTATTGCTTCACCCTATGGTCTGAGCTGGTTCGTTTATAGTTTATTTCTTCTGATCTGTACCACTGACAGATATTCTAGACATGGCTGTGATTAAATACGCTTATGAAAATGATAAACATTTGATAATATAAACCCTCTTGGGAACATGCTGTTATTTCTGCGTGGCAGCATTCTCAGGTGCATTCAAAGTATAATCTGGAAGCAAAAAAAAAACATTTTAAGCAATTATAGTTATTAGATTAAACTGTTTTGTTGGGAAAATTGTTATGTGTTTAGTTCACTGTGAGATAATTCAGTGTTTTTATAAATACAGCTTTTGAATGCATGATATTGCCACAGCGACACTGCAGTGAGATTTTAGTGTGAAATAAAGATAACACATGTATTTCCATATGGTAACAAACTAGTTTAGTCTCATAAATTTCTACGAGGTATTTTTTCCTGGTAGAAGCCCTGTTCTGAAAGCAGCAGTAGTTATAAAACCCAACAACTGCATTGTGTTCCTGTAATCATGTGGCATTGTTTTGTGTCTGTGCTTGGGTGTATGCAGCATTAATGATCTTACAGCAAAGACAAAAGTAGTAATTGCAATATAATTATTATTTTTATTGATGAAACTTGTTTAAGAGCTCTGTTGACATTTACAGACTTTGAGGATCATGCAGCATTTGTTACAGTTATCCCAGGCATCAAACGTCCACAAAATGTTTAGGATTGTAGGATTAAGCAGTGACAGATTGGGGCCAGATGTCTGGGAGATCCTGTAAGTGGCCTTCTCAGTTGATAAAATAGCTCTTACCATCCTGAAGCCCTTTTGAAACTGAACATTTGCTCTTTGTAGTTGAAGCTGAGACACTTGTGGGATGGCTGGATCTTCCTGGAGGTTATTTAAGAAGGAGAATGAGCACCCCATTTTTCCAGGAGCAGATTTATATAGTGTAAATGTAAATATACTCCAAGTAGCAAGAGTAGGTTAAAAGAGTTTGTGAGTAGCAGTTAAACCCAAGAATTACCTTACAAAGTTGTCTTAACAACAAGAGTCCAGTTGAAGTTGTTGTTCTACTTCACTTCAGGGAAGCTGTTCCCAAATGCGGACTTCTGTAGGGACAAACTGTGAGAGACACAGTCAGCAGATCCAGAAATAAGAGAGTTGGAAAAGGTGTCCTTCAAAGTGCAGCTCTTTCTGCAGCTCTGAGTGGATTCTCAGCTCCACCCTGCTCAGCTCTTTGCACTAACTCCATTCCACCCTCCCTTTCAGACCTTTCATCTTCAGCTTCCTCTCTTCTCATCACTTGTGGCAAGGTTCTTGTCCCCTCTGCTTTCTTCTTGAAAGAAATTTCTGTTTCACCAGCCCAGCCTTTGCCAACTTGAAAATCTGAGTACTGCAGTCACATCATTCTCTTTGCTGGTGTATTTTTCCACCTGACATGTTTATCCTGAGTTTATCACTGCATTAGGACCATCCCACTGTTTGTTACCCAGTTTAATAGAACTGGGTAATACAAATAATGTGACTTAGGAAATAATAGCATAAATAAGAAAAGCTCTGAATATCCAAACATATGTGGTGATGGAGGAACCTTACTGCTGAAGGCATTGGACATAAATGAGCCCATATTTGTTTGAGTGTTGCTGCTTACACTGTAGCTCTGAGCATTCCTGGTAGGGCCTGCTCCTTCTCTCCCTGAAGTGTCGATCCAGCAAACTCCTAAACATATGTGCTTTCATGTGTTTTAAATTAAGCTTGTGTTTAGATGTTCTAGGACATTTGCTGTTGGGATTTTTGCTACTGACATCAATGAGAATGGAGCTGTACCTTTAATGAGTTTGGAATATTCTGCATACCTTCCTACTTTGCACTGGGCTCCAGAGATGGAACTGAAGACTGGTAATCAGTAGAAAAACATTCTGAGGGTCAAGATCCTTCTCTCTAAATTGGAGAGAGATGGACTTGATGGCTGGAGTGCTCAGTGAATGAGGAATGATGGTCACATCCAGAGTGGTAAAGACTCAATGTTCAGATTGGGCATCGGTGACAGGTGGTGTCCCTTGGGGATCTGTAGTGGGACCAAGCACAGTCTCAGCAAATTCGCTGGTGACACCAAGCTGAGTGGTGCAGTTGACACTCCTGAAGGATGGGGTAGCATCCTGAGGGATCTGAACAAGCTCCAGAAGTGACCCATGGGGTTTCAGCAAGGCCAAGTCCAGGGTCCTGCAGCTGGTTCTGGGCAACCCCCAGTATCAACACAGGCTGGGGGATGAAGGAACACACAAATTCTCCAAGGAATGGAACACCTCTTCTGAGAAGAAAGGCTGAGAAAGTTGGACTTGTTCAGCCTGGAGAAGACCCCCAGGGAGACTTACAGCAACCTCTCAGTGCTTGAAGGGGACCTGCAAGAGACATTAAAGGGATAGTACTTCCAAGGGATGCCACACTGGGGGCACAATAGTCAAAGGAGGCTGGAAAGGAGGAAGATTGCGAACAAAAAGGGAAAAAGTGATCTTTAGGACCTCAGTTTTATGGAAAGTCCTGTGAGAACTATGAATTTGCTGAACTCTGCTCTGTTTTTCATAGACTTCAGCATTTTTGCACATTTCAAATTGCTCCATCCTGAATCTTTGTCAGATTTTTAGTGATGATTGTGAAGAAAATTTGTTTCTTTTGAAGCCTTGGCAGCTTCGGTCACTTCCAAAATCCCCCACCTCCTAGCACCAGCTCAAGTGTTCAGAGGAGGGTTGTAGCCAACCAAAGCTTCTGAACTCATAAACTGCATGTCTTCTGAACTCACACTGCATGTGATTTTGTGGATCTGTCACAATGGCTGCGATGGGAAAAGATGGAATATATACACATCAGATAGTTGTCTGTACACATACCCAGTATGCCACTGAGACCAATTACTGCTCAGGGCACTAAAATATTTATGGCACACATTGATCCTTTGATGTGTGAGTAGCTGGGACAGACAGAGAAGTGCCAGAAACCCCTCTGCCTGTAGTGTGCAGAGCTGATCTGCATCCAGAGCCAGGACACAGCCTGCAACATGAAGTGCTGGCTTGAGAATCACTTTGGTTGATGTGTCGAGGTATTTACAAAACACACTGGGAGGAGCAGAATGTGGTGGGCCTTTCTCCATCAGTGATTTTGCCTTTGGGAGATCAGATGCCTCCAGGTTACAGCACCTTCAGGGCTCCTCCATCTGCAGCTGCTCTCCCTTCCCATCCTTCCCCCTGCACTGCTGGATGCCACAGCTGAGTCTGCAGTTTGCATGCACTGATGTGTGTGTGACAAACAGGATTGGCAAGGTGGTGATTTCTGTGATGCCACTTGAGGAGTCACAGGCTCCTGGAAAGCTGCTGAACAAAATCTTGACTCGGCAAAAGGAAGTGATAAAGCATTTGCTGATTTTGTGAGAGTCAGGATTTCACATGAGCAAGAATCATAGAAAAAGCTGTGGCTTCTAGAAAGAGTGGTTGGAACAGGTTGCTCAGAGAAGCTGTGGCTGCCCCATCCCTAGAATTGCTCAAGGCCATGTTGGACAGGGCTTGGAGCAACCTGGGATAGTGGAAGCCTTTGCTCAGGGCACAGCCTGAACTAGGTGAGCCTTAAGGTCCCTTCCAACCCAAACCACTCTATGAAGACATACCTACTTTATTTCAAAATTGCTGTTAGTGTTGATAGGAAGGTGGATTGGGTTGTGTTTCTCAAATACATTCCTTGAGATAAGAAATCCTTGAGGAACCATTATCTGTGTAGAGACATGAGAAGATGTGCAGTGCTATGAAACAGCAATATATGCAGAGTGGGCAAAGAATATGCAGCCCATCAATTGAGTATTCGCATGCAAGTATTTGAACATGTGCAAGTATCAGTGCATTTTGTGAGTGTGCAGGTGCATGAATGTGCACACCCAAGTATTTGTTCTCACCTGGGAGAGCTCCCAAAGCATATCCTACAGACAGTGCCTCCACTGCCTGTTGTCTGTAATACTGAAACTTAACAGTGAGCAACACAAAACACCCCTCCCTTGGTCTAGTAGCTGGAAATTTTACTTATTTATTTATTCAGATTTAATTTGAAACAGTGACTTCTGTTATGAAGGCTATGCAGTTTTATTGCTGAGTGCCCTAATGAAACGGGTGCTTAAGAAGTCAGAATTGCTCAGGTTACTGGTTGTATAAATGCTGAGAACAGCTCTGAATGATACAGCTAGTAAATAAAAGGGTGCAGAATAACAGCAGAGTTCTTTGGATCGATCTTCAAATGGATCAGGTCTTCCTGTAATAGTCCATGCTCATCTGCTCCAGTGTATAATATTTCTGACACCTGAAACCAGGTTCTAACCCGCCAGCTTCTCTTGCTCTCTGTCTGTAGCAGCTAATTGTTATTGCCCACAGTGGTTCCTGTGCCAGTTAACATCTCAGAGGACTCCTCAGAACACTTGTTCTTTCTTTAAATTTGCTGTTCTGACACCGTGTCTTTAAGTTCAGACAGAATGTGTGAGATGTTTATAACCCTTGTATTATTACTGAGCTGCACACCGTGTCTTCGGTGACAGGTTAAATGAACAGCACAATATGTTGTGTTTTATCCATAAATTTCAACATATGTTTGAATGTTGGTTGATTTATTGCATGTCCAACTTGGTTCTTACACTGTTCTCATTGTGGCTGCACATGGTTTATTTAATAGAACCTTACAATTATTTTTTTATGACGTTTTTCAGTTTGAAGGGTGCAACAAGGCATTTTCTAGGCTTGAGAACCTCAAGATTCACCTCCGGAGTCATACTGGGGAGAAGCCATACCTGTGTCAGCATCCTGGCTGCCAGAAAGCTTTCAGCAACTCCAGTGACCGGGCAAAGCATCAGCGGACACACCTGGATACCGTAAGCATGATTTCATACTGGGAGCTGCACCGAGTTTTCCAGTGGTCCTGGTACACAGTTGGTTCTGCAGCTGCAGGGGGACTTGGCCTTTTCATGAGGAGAGGCTTAGAAAACTCAGCTATGAGCAAGTGTATTTGGTTTTGAACTGTATGTACTTTGAAAAATGAAAATGTACTGAGCACAGAGAGGCAATTAGTTTGTGTTACTCATGCTGAGGAGTGAGTTACGCAGGAGTGAGTTACTCAGCAAACTGTGCCATTGTTCCTGTTCCAGGAAGAGGAGGCAGCAGCTCAATAAGGTGTAGCTGAGTGAAAGCTGAGTCACTGCTGCTGCACCAAATACGTGTTATTGTCTCACTTCCTGTCCCCTTCAGTGAGTGTTCTGAGTGAATGCAAAAGCTGTTCAGACCTCTCAGTGGAAGGTAAATGCACCTCAGTTTTGGACAGTAATTTTGTAAAAGTGAAAATAAATCTGTCTCATAACTGTATGGAATCAGTTAAGTACCCTCCATCAGAATTAACTGTGACAAACACACTTTTTTATTCTCTGCAATTGGTAGATTTGGCTTGACTCTGCAGCTCTTCTCACTTGTCTCACAGAGAGGACAGGAGCCTGTCAAGTGTCTTGGGCTCTGCTGAAATGAAATCACCAGATCAGGGGGAAAGAAAGCAATGAGACAGCTTTGCAGACCAGTCATGTCCTCAGCATAAAGCTTGTAAAGAATAACAGGCAGAGCTGCTCCTTTGTCTTTTTCAAAGAAGTGAATATATGGTTTAGTTTGACCAAGTGTTTATGGGGCAGAACTTTTGAGTTTAATTGATATTTACTTTTTAAGCAGTTACACATTTCAGACATTGCAGCATTAAGGAATGTCTAATGTACATTATGCCTTGCAAAAACAAACAAGTAAGAGAAGCAAGTCAGTCACATTTTCCAAACCAAAGCACACTTACAATAACAATGTTTTATTTATTTGAAAGTTACCGTGAGATATTTGAATTTGTAATTTGCATCTCTTTTGAAAGTGGATATACTAAATTGCATGCAGTTTTTAAATTTAGTTGCATGAATCTGGTAGATATATTTTTATTAGCCAAACTCAGAAATGGAATGCCATCTATTAGTTTTAAGAGATTACACGATTACTTACATAGTTACTAAAATGAACACAAATTCTTTGTATGTGTTGTCTGTGCAATATTGAAGACAAATGCCTTAACTTTCTGTTTTCTTGTATTCTCTTCTCCCTTTATCTCTGTCTTTTTTATCTGAAATGCTCATAAATCAGGAAAAAGGTACAGTAATAATTTTCTAATAACTTTCTTAAATATCTAAAAACATCCTCCATGCTATTCCATTGCAGGATCTCTAAAACTGTTTCTGTAGTCCTGCACACAGTATCTGAGTTTCACTTACCTGGGTTAATTGAAGCCCTGTGGTTTAAGCTCAGTGAATTGTGTGCTTATGTGAATGTGAAAAATAGCAGAGTTAAAGGATGGTGCTGCTGCACCAAACAACTGCCTGGAATGTCAGAGCAAATAGCCATGAACCTTTGTAAGGGTGGTCAGATTCTCATCTAGTTTCCCTATGACTGAGTTGAATGATTTTATCACTAATTTGAATGACATCAGTGATTTGGAAAATACTCTGCTCGTTTTTCTGCCAAGAGATTTGTTAAAGTTTTCCATAGCTTTTCCTCAGGTGTCAGTTCTCTGTGTTCCAGACACTCTCAATAAATCTCCTTTGCCCTGTAACTTTCTGGGTAGGTGCTGTGTTAGCCTGTAAGGTCATGAATTGGTGAATGATTCTATTATTCCTTCAGAAATTTCCTGCTGGCTGGACAAAGTAGCAATGCTTATCCTCTGGAGGTACTTACAAAGAAACAGGGTTTATATGGGCTGCTTTTTCCTTATTGAGTGCATTTGGAATTGGTTTTAAAGCTTCTCAATGTAGGTCACTCCATCATTTATCTTCTCCAATGGAGAATCTGTAAATCATTTCACTTACTGGTGTTTGATAGAAGCCCTACTAAATCATCTGGAAGTAGATACTTCTCCTAGGCAGGAGCAGAACAAAGGGAACCTGTCTGTCCCTGTGGTAAAAAGGGCACATCAGCACTCCTCCAGGAGCAGAGTAACTGGGTTAAAGGACCTCACAGTCATTTCTCCCAAAACTGGTGGGATTTTTTTCCCTTCTGTGCATCCTCCTTCTGAAACCAAGGGGATTAAAGAATGTGACATCAAGGTCATGGCAAACAGTTATCTGTCTTTGAGAAGACACCAAAAGGATTTGCTAGTCCTAGTGAGAAGCTGAGGTAATGCTGATAGATGAGGCAAGAAAACAGAGGGCAAAAGAATGTTCCATTCAACTTTATAGCTTTGTGAGCTGTACCATGCAGCACTGTTCTGCTGATATTTGAGGCAATGGTTAATTAAAAGTGCCTTTGCTCATTTTGGCAATTGCACCTTTATTTGGAGTTTGTTCTGTAACCCAGAGATAGTGTTCCATTTGTTGGGAATAGGCATAGCCACAAGAATAATTGTGTGAGGAATTCAGTTGCTGGGAAGGTTCCCCTCTGAGCCTCCTTCTCTGCAGGCTGAGGCCTCCAGCTCCCTCAACCCCTCCTTGTTCTCCAGACTCTTCCCCAACTCCAGTGCCCTTCTCTGGACATGCTCCAGCCCCTCAATGCTTTTCTTGTCATGAGGGGCCCAAAACTGCACCCAGGATTCCAGGTGGGGTCTCAGCAGTGCCCTGCAATCCTTGTAAAATTGGTGTAAATCAGAATTCAAAATTAGAATGTCTGTCTTTATAATTATACTGGGTGATCCCATGATAATTTTATATGCTGTAAAGGCTAGGGAATAAAAAAATGCTCTCAGAACCCATTCAGTTCCACCTCACTAGCATTTAGCTCAGCCCAGTAAACCATATCCAGTGTGCCAGTGCAGAATCACTTCTGTTTGCATCGTGCCTGGTTTGTGAGCTCAGAGGAGACAGAGAAAACCTGGGCCCAGCAAAGAGAGGGAGCAGGTCAGGTTCAGCCCTGTGTGCCTGTCCTGCAGCACTCCCTGTGCTGGCTGGGGCAGGCAGAGGGGTGTGACACGTGTCCCTTTGCTCCCGTTCCCAGAAGCCCTACGCCTGCCAGATTCCCGGCTGCTCCAAGCGCTACACCGACCCCAGCTCCCTGCGCAAGCACGTCAAGGCTCACTCCGCCAAAGAGCAGCAGGTGCGTAAGAAGGTAAGAGCAGGCAGCGAGTGACACAGCCCCAGAGCTCCTCAGTGCAGTTTTTCTGCAATATCACAAAAGAAAACTTAAATGGAGCTGATTTTCCCGTTTTTTAATATCTGTTGAGAACCAGACCGCCTTATATATTTGTTCTTTCAGAGGCTGCCACCCTCTAATTTCAGTTTGCCCCACACTTTCTGTCCAAGCATTTCTTTTCCTGTTCATCCTTTATACACAAGTGCAAACTGTGCTGTCATTCACATAAAATGTTCATGCATTGAGTGTCCACAATCAGCACTAGCTGATGGTATTTGCTAAAGTACATGTTGGCAGAAAGTCTAAAACACAAATGAAACTAAGCCAGGGTACAATGGATGTGTAGGAGAAAAGGACTTGTGTCAGCCATGCCCCCTTCCCTCCTGCAGCTCCTCTTGTAGTTTTCAGCAGTTTGAACATAGAGTCCCCTTTCCCAGGCCAGCTGTGTGTCCCCTAATTCTCCCTGTAACCCTTCTCTCTGCCAGATGTGTGCAGTCTGAGTAGCATTCCCAGCACACCAGTGACCAGAGCTCTGCATGCTGTGTCAGATACTCATGGATCACTCATTGCATGGTGAGCTTTGTGCCTGGGAGACACACGGGCCCAGCACCACCCAGGTGTCCATGGAATCAAGTCTTTGGACATATCAGCTCTAATCAAAAGTTTTATCTTGCCTGGCCATTGCCTAGTTGTCCATCCCAATTTTGTACTACCAGGCCTTGTGGTTTCCCTTCAGCTCTCAGCTTTAGAAGTTTCCAAAGGATGTGCTCATGTGTGTCCCACAGGTGACAAAATTCCCAACACTTCCCTAGATTAACCTTTAGCTTGTAATGAGAATAAGAGTCTGAGTGCCACGGCAATAAGTGATTAATTCTGTGTAATTAATGCTGTGTAATGAGAGTAAAAGTCAGAGGGCCATAGCAGTAACTGGCCACAGAAAGAGGGTGACTGTGGCACCAGGGTCTTCTGCAATTGCAAGATCTTTGCAACAGGAAGGTTTCTTGTATTAAATTCTCAGCAGTTTGTGGAAAGCAACTGTGCTCCCTATTCCAAAGAAGAGAATTTCCCCATTTTTCCTTCCTGTGATTTCTGGCATGCTTCAGAGAAACAGGAGGGAATTACTTCCTAACACCAAACCTAGGTGTCATTTGTTCAGTTCTCTGTACTGAGCTGAGTGCATTAAAATGTCACCATCCTTCACATCTAGGGACAGTCCCCACTGTTACACCTTGTCACTTCCTGAGGCCTCATTCCATTTCTGCAGAGCAAGGTGGGAAAAAAAACCCAAATCCAAACGTTGCATTAAAGGCACAAAATAATTCTGTGTCACCAGCAGGAGGCGTGAAGCACAGAATCAATCCAGGACAAATTTGTTAACACCAGCTGCAAACTCAGGCTGCTTGGATGCACCAAGACATCAATATCCAGGGTTTCATATCACCTAATCTCCTGCCTTGAGGAGTTTTCCTGTGTGCATGTACACAGCCTTGTATAGACTTATCAAATCTATCTTAAAATAATGTTAGTAACTTGCCTCCCACACCTTATTTGGTAGACAAGTCTAAATCTGCACTCCTCCAGTGGTTTGAAATCATCTTCAGATTTCCTGTCTCATTTATTCATGATAACTTTATGAATACTTGATCCTGTGACCTTTTTTTTCCTCAAACTAAAAGGCACCTGAAAAAGCAGCAGATTTAAAGTGTGTTTTGGTCAGGCTCTCTTAAAAAGGATCAAAGCAAACCTGGGTGATAGAAAAACAAGAAAACCTCCCCCCCCCAAGTATTTAATTTAAATATATTAAAAAACCCCAACACCTTTCACAACTAAGTAAATCCCAGTATTACTGAACAGCCTGCTTTGGATTTCAGATTTAGGGAAAAAAAGGGAAAAGACTGTTTATACTCACTTGCTCGTTTTTGGTTTTAACTCAGCAAAGGCAGTTGTCCGTTGGTATCAGCTTCCCAAGTGTTCTGAGTGGAAATGACCTAGCCAAGAAAGAAAAATTAACAAGCTGTTCTGCCAACATATCTCGGTTGAGATATGCTACCAAAATGTGCCATCTCTGATACAAAACAAAATGCCTGAGCTTAGACTTGTATCAAAGGAATCCTGAGCACTTAGTTCGTAGCTTAGAGGATTAGTGCAGTGGTGATATTTGGTTGTTCTGAAAGGCTTTACAGGAACAAAACAGGAGAAAGTTAGCTGTTAATTTAGTAGTATTTTAATTGGCTGCAGATGCACTTTGTGATCCAAATGTCAGATGTTTATCTCAAACCCACAAATGGCTGTAGAGCAGAACTCTGAGAAGGTTTGCCTGGGCCCTTTATTTAGAATACCCAAGCCCAGGGGAGATGGGTATGTGAGGCTGTATCCATAAGGACAATAACTATTTATTAATGGCTGTAGAATATGATGGCTGTTTGTGTAATGCGAGCACTCTGTTATGACAAAAGCTTGGCAGCATCAGCATGTTTGAAAGAGAATTAGAAATGCTTTTCTTTCTTAATTCTCCTCTCCTGCTGTTTTTAATATGATCGACATTGTGGTTTTCAAGAGTTTGCTTCAGACCCTTTTGCCAGAGCTTTAATTTCCATGGAGCACAGCTGACACGTGAGTGGTACCTCTCCACATCAGCGACAGCGCCTCGCCCTGCCAGTTCTAATCTGATAAGCACAAACGCTTTTCTTTCCCTATCAAATGTCTTTCCAAGTGTCACAGTTGCAGGGTGATGCAAACCTTTTGCCACAGAATTCAAGAAACTACAGAAAGCCTGAAAATGTGCAGTTCAATTACTCAGGAAGGTTTGAAGGAACACAGGGTACATTATTGTCTAAAGCAAACTGGTTGTTGATGTAAGATTAGCACACTGAACTTGTGCACTTCAGAAAAACCAAAGTTATCTCTAATTACAAGTACCAAGTACTACACACATCCTTAATTACACTGAGTTCCTAAGAATGGCATTTTTTCTATATATGATCCTTAAGGAGATACGAAGTTAATTGCAAGTAATTTGGTTTTGCTGTGTAACACAATGTTTCTTTTATCCTCCTCTTGTAGTTAAAGTCCTGTACTGATATTGAACAAGATGTACTCAGTGAATGCTTAGCTATCCAACAGCTCCACACGTCTTCACAGCACATCCTGGATGGGAAGTGTGGCAGATCTGCAGGTCCTCATGATTTAATTGCAGGTAAGAATGTTTCTAATAAGTGTGGTGCTAAATATGTCATATAACAGAGGATTTAAACCAGAAAAGGTTTGTCACTGTGGATGGTGATAAAAACTCCAGACCAGCAAATAAGATTAAATAATTCAGTGAGTTGTTTGCTAAGGCCTTGCTTTTTTTGACTTTTCAGAATTAGTCAGAGAAATAGCACTTGCTAATTTCACATGGAGGGGGCAGCAGCCCTGATGAGAGTCTGTCTCCATCCATTTGTTCTCCTTTCAAAGTGAGCCTTGGCCTGGGCAGAGTGCAGGTGCAGGCGCTGTGCTAAGTCCAGGAGGATGCTCTGGCACTGACTCTCAGCAGGAGGATTTCCTTCAGGAGCTGCAGGAAAGCTGATGAGGCTGAGTGTTATGGTGCACTTTGGATCATAACAAGAAATATGGTGATATATTAATGGGGAGAAAACTTGAATTTGAAATGTCAAACCTTCTAATAACATTTTCTAGTACTTAATCTCTCTTTCAGTATTTTCTTTTGTTCCTGTGGTTTAAACAAGAGTTGGCCCTTTTCAGGACCTTAGACTCTTCCATACATTTTATAGGAAGAGGAGGTTTCTATTCCCTTCTGTAGGAAATAAGACCTACATTCACAGTTTTTGAACCTCAGCAGAGGATCCTGAAGCAGGGATGTGCATTTCGAGGTTCTGTGTTCAGGCAGCAGAGAGGCAGTCCCAAAGGCCAGCAGTGTAACTGTAATCTGCCTTCTGCAAGAATCTCCTCCTTGTTTTTGATCGCTCCAAATCTTCAAAACAAACAATGCATTTTGCTTGACATCTCCTATCCTCTTTTCTAGTTCAAGTTGAATTAAAATGTTGGAATGTAACTGGTGTACAGAATGGAGTAGAAAGGGAAATACCCCATCATTCTGATGTGCTTTCCCTGGAAGTCTGCACTCAGGGCTTACATGTGGCTCCTTGAAAAGTGGGAGGAAGCTGGAGGGATTTGGGGTTAATTTCCAGTCTCTGCCTGTGCCCCTGCAGTGATCAAGGTCTGTGGCCTGTGCTGTCCCCTTGACAGCCCCGTGTAGATGGAGCATGGCTTGGCCTCCCCCTTCCAGCCAGGGCAGGAAGGAGCAGTGACGTTTTCCTCAGACCAGGCTGCACTTCAGAACCTCAGAAACAGCCTCAGATTTCAAGTGACAACAATAAAACAGGAAAAGAGTTATTAGCTCACAGATAAACAGACCATCCCTAACCTCTCAGTGTCATTTCGGAGAATCTCTTGTGAAATGAAGGATTTTATCTGTCCATAACTCTGGCTTTGTCTGATGATTTTTGTGCTGATTATATCAATCCATCACCAGGATGTTGTAAAAAAACTGTAAATCTTCCCTGATACTTCCATCAGGTCACTCCATATGAGACCCCATCAATGCACAGTATGAACAAGTGCCAGGGAAAAATAAATCAAGATTTGAAAGACTGTTTTGCAGTGAAACAGAAGTTACTTCATCTTATGTGCAGTAAAATCCACAGGCAGAGCTGTTCCTCTGTCATTATTGAGGGGATATAAACCAAAGTGCTGATCCTTACAGAATTAAAGCATAAGGACATTCCTGCTGCCACCTATAGTCTGCAGTGATTGCACATTTTCTCTTTCAAATAAGCTGAGGTAATGTTTTTTGAGAAATCATCTGTAATACTGTATATAGGCTATACATGGATAAATACAGTGTATGATGTCCTCATATTCCACTTGAAATATGAAAATATTCATGGTTTGGGATTTTGAGTTTGGTCTTTGTGTTTTTTTTCAAAGAAACCACATTATTATTGTGCAGAGCTCTGGGCTTTAGGGATCACTTGGATTCCTGGAGAATTTCAGTTTTGTCTTTCTCCAAGTTAAAGCACATTTTAAATATGTCAGGGATGAAAACCTATCACAGAAAAAATGAAATATTAAAAAAGGCCCCATCCCTTGTGTCTGACTTCAAAGCAGGTAAGACAGTGAGCAGAGGAATGTTTCTGCAGTCAGAGGAACCCATTGTTTGCTGAAATCTTCCTCCTTTTTCCCTCCTCATAACTAAGATGCTTCATGGCTGCACACATTTAACTGTGCCTGTGGACAAGAGCTTGTATCCCTCTGGTCCCACTCAGGCATTTTCTCTGGGTGTTATTGTTTGCCTGCTCTCAGAATAAAGCTGAGGGGGAAAAGGCTGCTGGTCACAGATGCTCAGAGCACTGTTTTGGCCACAGATGTTAAGGTTAAAGGCCAGGGCATTTAAAACACTGATTGATGACTTCTATTTACAAGCTGAGATGGTCAGTGTGTGCAGAGGCCCAGGGTGCACAGGCCTAGCATGGGCTGCACTTGCAGGAGTCATTCACAGCAGCTCCAAAGGCTTTTCTGTGACTTCAGGTACACAGAATATTAGTTCTCAGTGCTGAAAAAAAGGGAAGAAAAACTGTAAAAGGAAAGAAATTTCGGAAGTACTGAAAATTAGACTGGATTAGCAACTGCTCTTCCACCCTTGATTTGTTTGTCCCTGGGGAGGGCTAGGGTGAGCCAGCACTGGGCATGGTGTGCATTGCTTGGGAGGATGTGGGGACAGGACATAACGTGCCAAACTGGGCATCAGTGGTGCTGGACAGAGATGGAGGCAGAGGAGAACTCACTGATGACAAACACTACGAGCCTCAGTGCTCAGGTTCAAGCCAAGTGCACAGGGCCTTTTCCCTGAGAAAGTGTGGTCAGGAAGTCCAAAGATAGGTCTGGGAGAGGATGTCCCCAGCTAGAAACTCTCCAAGCCCAGCAATGGGCACTGGGTGTCCACCCCAGAAGTTGCACAGATGGGTAACTCCTCTGCAGAGTGGTTGGGGGTGGCAGAAACTGGAGGTGACAGGGATTCTGGTTTATTTGGTTTTCTGATGTGATGGGTTTCAGTGCAGGGATCATGTGGGACTCAGCTGCTGCCCATACAGAGTTGTGGGGTGGTTTTTTAAGCATTTTCTTGCTCCTCTAGAGGGTTATGCTGATTGTAGGTACTCAGCTACCCTTTCTCATCGCCTCAAGGAACAGGCCAGGAGAGAGACATCCTAAACATTCATAAACTGTTCAGGGATGGGATTGAAAGTTAAAATATGGAGTGTGTTTGCTGGCCACCATACTGCTAAGATAGCCTTTTTTTGAGGGCTTTTGAGCTTTTTGCACAAGTTACTGCTGGGCCAGCAGTGTGGGAGCCTTAGAGCATGAACAGCTTGGTTTAGGTTCTGTGATTTCCTCCAGGCTGTGCTGTCAATATACCTGAACTGGTGGTGTGGGAAATAGAGCTGAAGTGCAAAATGACACTGAACAGTCGAGGTCAGATTTGGCTCATCTTTCAACCCTGATAATGAATGTATGAACAGTGAGGACCTGAGGGAAGTGGAAACTGTTGTATTATGAAATGGACTGAAGCCACCAGTGGAAAAGCATTTCCACAATGTAGCATCCTTGCTACTGACTTACTGTTACCAGAAGAGGCCTTGACAAATAAATCCTCACATCACCTGGGAACATCTGACTTCTTAAAGCCCCTTCTGTCTGGCGTGCAGTGCAGAAAGCAAGTTGTTTTCACTGGCTAGCTGACAAATGTTCTGTCTAGCTGGAGACAGAGATGCTGTGGTTCAGTTTTGTTGCTTTAGATCTGTCAGCAGCTGAGGACTCATTGTTCATGAGAGGTTTTTGACTCATCTGAAGCCCCTGACAAAGGTGGCTGGAATCTTGCCTCGGTGGTTCTGCTCTTCAGTCACACACAGAAACAAATGCTGACATTCAGATGTTGCTTCTCCACCCCAGGGGTGTCACACATTCCCCACAGCTCTGGATTTTCATGTTGCCTTCTGCTTGTTCCATGTCACAGGGAGGGTTTGGGAGAGGTGCAGTCCAGAGCCCTGCCAGTGACAGGGACAGGACTGAACACAGCTGGCACATGGCTCTGTCCTGGGTGTGCAGCTCTGCCCACAGGAGTGGGAAAGAACAGATGAATGGTACAGGAGGAGAGATGGCAAAGACAGGCCCTAGAGGGGTGTGGGGCCTCTGTGCTCTAGAACTGGACACTGAGGGAGCTGGCAGACCTCACTTGCTGCTCACAGCCTTCAGGTCACAGTGTGAGTGGCAGTTCTGGTCCTCATCCATGTGCACATTCCCTGGGAGGATGGGACAGAACTGTGGCAGCAGAACTTGAAGAGGAGAAAGGCAGAAAAACTGAGAAGGACAAAGACTAGACTTTTCCCAGAACAGCATGACAGGGAGCCAGCCTTTTCCCCCTGCCATTAGGTGACATTTGCACACTCCATGCTTGCACTCCTGTGATGTCTGTCCCCACAGAGACCTGCCCTCAGTGCAGCCTTCACACCAAAAGTCAGTGTGAGGGCCTTGAGCCCAGGCAATGCCTGGCTTGGTGCATGGTCATTCTTCAGAAGGGAGAAAAAACTAATTCCAATACCTTCATCCAAGAGCCCTGGACAAAGCTTCCTCAACAACGGGTGTGCTTGAGGGCATGGTTGGCACTTGGCTGTTGGAGCCTTGCTGCCATGGTAGAAGTGAGTCCCCAGAAATGGTACATCCACACTCCTTCAGTAATTCTGTACTAGTGAACCTGTTTTCATGATCTCATTTAAAAATTCTCCTTGTTCCTCTTTGCATTTAATTTATTGGGGTTTCATTTGTATCAATGTGTGATATTTTAAATGGTCTGGGATGTCCGGCAGCTTAGTAATGGAAAGTCAAATTACAGAGTTTGAAATGAACAGCAAAACCCTAGGGTACCATGGTCTGTTTTGCTGTGTGAGCTCCATCCCCTGAGCACTGCAGGTTTTCTCTCACAGCTTTGGGAAAGGCAGGGTGGGAGTGCTGCCAAGCCCTCGTGCTGGCAGGAGGGTTCTACAGCTCTGTAGAGTCCAGGAGCACCTGGAACACCTGGGAGGGTCAGAGAGGAGACACCCACATGTCAAAGTACCACAGCACAGCTCTGAGAGCTGCTCAGGCACAGGGGCATTCACTGACACAGGGGCTCTGCTCTGCGGTTGTGGCTCAGGGTCAGGTGGGGAATAGGGAACGAGTTGGAGATTCCACAGGTCTTACTGATGCTTCCTTGCTTATTTTGTTTTACCAACTGCTGTGTGTTCCCAGGCATGTACAGTGGATCCAGCACCAACCACAATGGCCCCTCCCCAGCTGTGCTGCCTCCTCCTCATGACATTCCTTCAAGGCACCTTCCCCTCGACTCTGCCCTGTCCAGCCCACAGCAGCACCAGTCGCCGCTGGAGAGTGCCAGGGATGGGTATGTGTGTGATGTGGACCATGCTGGGCCTGTGTCTGGCATGATAATGGATGATGAATTCTTTATTTTACTTTACATGGATGCTGCTCAAAAGAAAACACTGGCCCAAATGAAGCAATTTTGTTTGTTTTAGAATCATGGAATAATTTAATTTTCAGGGGACCTCAGAAGGTCGTGTCATCCATGCCCTTTGCAAAGCAAGGCAAACTTGGACATCATTATCAGGTTGTTCAGGGCCTTGTCCTTGTCTTTGACAAAACACAATGGGATTTTTTTCTTCCTAGCATGCAGTTACATTTAGATTTTAATTTTGTTTTTTAATTCATGCTGGATGACTTCTCGTAGGTTTGGATAAGAACAGAGAACTTTTCTCAGCTAACATGAGAAACCTCTCAAAGGGTAAAACCCGACCTATGACTCACTCAGGAATCAGGCTGTGTCTGCCTTAGTAAGACTCACTAGTGTCAGAGCCACGGCTTTCTCACTTCCTTGCTCTCTGATAAGGTTTTCTGCAATGCACCTCTCAGCAGAAGGCTTTACCCAGCCAGATCCTAATCAGGGAAGAGTGTTTAATCCCACTGATTGTATGGATTGCACTGCTACAGCACGGATACCATTGCATGGCTACAGGGTGTGATATTTCTAAAGCACCATTTGCTCAAGGCTTTCATAACATTTCTCAACAGTAAAGAATCTCTCTGCAAGCCACAAAACTCTGCTCTAACCTTTTTACTCAGATTTTTTGGTGCCTGGCCTCATGCAAATTCAACTTCATACTTACAGTTTTACTTCCCAGCACTTTGGATGGGGAAAGGACTTTGATTTGGCTTTACTGATGGGAATTGAAGATATAGAGAGATAAAAGGATTTTCTTTCCCTAGGAACATGTTGATGTCCCTTAACAAATATAGCAATTAAATGTAGAGTTTTCCTGTCCTAGTCCAGTGACTGACCTTTTCCCTTCTTTTGTATGGGGCAAGGAAAGTCCAGAAGGATTTTAAGCAAAAGGGGCAGAAGGCAGAATGTGTGTGGCATGGAAGAGGTACAGTAAGGAAATTTACACCTGGGGTGGTTGGAGAACAATCTGGTTGAGGAAATTCAATTAGGAGCAAACTAGTCCTTCTTATTTTCCTGACTGGGGAGTGAACTCTGCAGCAAGCTGAGCTTCTGTACCCTCTGCTCCTTCAGCCTTCTCTTTGACCTTGGCCAGTAGCAGGTACCAGTGTCCCCCTCCCAGTATGATGGATAGATTTCTCCTGTCCTTGTCCCATAAAATGCCTATGCCCACTCCTTTCTCTTCCCTGCCCTGCCCCATTCCCAACCCTGTATTTGCTGTTGGCAGAGTCATTCCTGTGGCAGAGTCGTGGCCAACAGGAGGCACTGGAAATCATTCCAGATAAATAGGAAGTTTTCTGTAGCAGAAAAGGCAGTAGAGCAGATAGGAAGAATGGAGACAGACATTCCAAAGGGAAGGTCATCCATGAGCTGGTCCTTCCCTGCAGAATGGGACTGCCTGAGCCTGTTGGAATGGGATCCCTCCCTCTGACTGCTCCCAGTGTGCTCAGCTGTTCCTTCTTGAAGTTGCTTCCTAGGGGAGTTAAGGCAAAAAATCCCAACTAAGAATGATGTAAAGATATACTATGGGAAGGATTTAGCCGGCTGTCAGGAAGGTGGATTTGTTTCTAAGGCACTTTGTGTTCTGGTGCTGCTAATGAGAAATGAAAGCAAAGGCCTGACCAGGGTGAAGGCAACAGACAAGTTTCCAGTTTGAGGGGTTGGAAGCACCCAGATGAATTCTCATTCCTGCCCCTGGTATCTCCATTCCAGAGGACAGCACTTCCCTTCCAGCAGGAGCACCTTGGTCAGTGGGCTGAGCCTGTCACTGAGCTCCTGCTGCAGACACACCACAGCTTCCATCAGAATTGTCTCTGCCAATTCCAGCATTAGTGCAGTGCAGATTCCTTCTCAGAGGAGACAACAGTGCTGATTTCTTATCTCAGTGCTCATGTACCTAAGTAAAGTTTTTGCCCAAATACCCTATGACAAAATGTCAGAGAACAGATTCCTAACCATGAGCCAAACATCAGGGAATGGAGACTGGAATGTATTTCTGAAGAGTTATTTTAAAACAGGGCATCCAGTTTCATGACATAGTTACTTGGAATTTTTCAGAATCTCAAATACCATTTTCTAAACGCAAAATAATCTTCATTCGGCATCATCATTCCCAGTCCAAGATACTTCTGCTGTATTTAATGCTTTATGCTTACATTATTCATGACTGCTGAAATGCAGCCCATGACATCTTAATTGCAAGTGCAGAAACTTGGTGTGAACTAATTAATTGTCCTAGAGTTTCATTTAGCACAGTTTTGTTTAAAGCATCCATCCATTTAACTGGGCAAAATCACTTAACACTTGCATGCTTGGAGCCCCTGGATCCTAGGGCTGTTTCCCCTTGGCAGTGCCATCCCTCCTGGAAATACAGGAGGGAAGGGAACCCCTCCCACTGCCTCCCTCCATGGGCACTCTGCAGCTCTCTGGCACACACACACAGGGTTTGGCCTCATCTGTCAGCTGTCTCAGCATTGGGGCTGGAGCAAACACAGAGAATTCCTGCTCTGTGGATCGGGACCATGACAAGGCTGGATCACATCGTGCAGTCTGTGGCAGGAACCAAGTGATTACTATCAAGAAATCTAATTACTGAGTCATCAAATGTGCAAGATGCCAAAAACTACACGAGGCAGAGTACAAATAGTCTACTCAAGTTTGACATGAGATTCAGAATTTGATTTAAAGGCTTTTTCTTTTTTTTTTAACAAAAAAGCCCTATGTTACACTGTCCTTTGCCAAAGTCAATACCAAGTGCAGCAGTCAATTTTCCCAAATGGTTTGCTGAGACATTTAAATAGTTTGACAAAATTATCTAATTCACTTGAAAATGTTCTAACAAAATCTGACCTCATTACCAAATGTATTTATACTGGCTTTATTCAATATGGAGCACATTTTTTCAAATTCTGGAATGAAGTGTATGCTACACTAAAAAATCTACTTATATTGATATTAATTTAGCTAAAAGTGGTTGGCTGAGAAATACTTCAGCATGCAGAAAGTGGGCTTGGCATGATCCACGTTAAAATGTATATTTATTTTTTATTTCAGGTAGCAAGGGTTTATTTTAGCATTTCTTGTAGCATTTGCCATGTATAATGTCAAACTGGCTTTCATTTTTCTCATTGCAAAAATAGTCTATTTTGATTTGTAGCAGAGCGAGGACAGAAAAGCAACTTTTAGTATTAAATCTTGGGTGAATGTTGCACTTGGCTTGCTTTCTACTATTTTTTAGCTTTATTATCCAAGTCATCTAAAAATGTCCTTCGTTTTATTTGTAGATTATCTCTATAAATTGTGATTTAGAATATTCCATGTGATGAATTATCAGCTTTAATGAAACTGATCTGACTGAAGTTAAGTGAGTTTGAGTGGTGGCACCAAGTTTGGGATTTGCACTAATTTAGTGTACTGGCCCAACAAGGTCACTTTGTAGGACCTGAACACAGTGTGTGTGACTGAGGCTCTCTGTCACTTGTGCTGCTGTCACAAACTGCTCTTCTGTTCCCAACAGGAGCTGGGGCACTGACAAATAATGACTTGATTGGGAGGGTGATGTGTCTCCAAGGGAAAGGAAAGTGAAACCATTTTTTTATATTCCTGTGGTAATTTAAGTCATTTCTGCTCTGTAAACACAGCAGTAAATGAGAAGTACTGGGATTAAGACATCTGTGATGTGCAGAGGTGGTGATTAATGAGGACTCTGAGCCAAATCTGGTGAGCCTTTAATATAAAGGATTAGCTCTAAGCAAGGTTAGAGGGAAGGGCTCCCACAACTCCCTTTGCCTGGACCTCTCCCCAGCCAACTGCAGCCAGCTGAAACCAGGGGCCAGACCCCCCTGAAGTGACACTGACCCCACAGAAAATCACAAGAAACGGGATTTAAGAACTATCAAGTGAAAAGAGACATTTTAATCAGAGTGCTTAAACATCAGAGTTTTTGTTTGCTTGTTTTTTAGCACCTGTTATTTCAAATACCACAGGAATACTTCAGTGTAAAGAGTTCTCTGTTAAAAACTTAGTCCTTCACTTCTTTTTGCGTGAAGTAACACGAGGTACACAGAGCCTCCCTTCTCCTCAACCACGGAACACCAGATTTGAAATCTGGTATTTTTAGGCTTGAAACTAAACAAGCAGGATAAAATCTTGTCGGTTACATGGAGGAGATTCTTTCCTGTGCTATCTCCTTGAGCTGCCAGGATCCAGGCCAGGTAGGAAAATACATTTGTGGTCCTAATTCTCATTACTTTAAGAGACAATTAGGTGTTTTAGCCACTTACATCTGTTTCTTGTTTATCTTGTTTATTGATTAATCTTTTAAATTAAGTTTGTGAGCTCATGTAAATCAGTGGAGTAAGAACTGACATGCTGTTAGGATCTCTGTAGGAACGAAACTTTTACTCTCTAGAAGTACTTTGGAGAACGAAATACCTGCACAGATTTTCTAACAGACCAAGGAGATCCATCCTTCATTCTCTGTGGATTCCATTGGAGAATACTCTTCATTTATAACAGAATAGACAAGTTTGTGGTTTAGTCTTCCCTTCAAAAGCACTAAAACCAGTAACAAGAAACAGATATCTCTGACAGCTGAAAACATTTTCAATGGAGGAAGCCAAGAACCCTTCATAATTTATCTCACTGTTACGGATCTGAGCACGCAAAAGGGGCATCAGTACATCTGTCCAGAAAGAACAATGTACAGGTGCGGCACTGGGCCCCACGAAACAAAGAACATCAGTAATTAAAAGCATCTGGTTTCAAATCCCAAGTAATTTATCTCATTGTAGAAAATGTGATCATAATTCATTCATAATCATGTCCAGATAGGCTTATACAGGTTCTCCCTTCCCTTAAAGCAAAACTAGCATTAGCATAGGCTTACATCAACAGTTACATGCTTAAGGAGAACCTGGTGCTGGATCCTGGGGTAAATATTGTTTGTCCATCAGCAGACATAGGTGGGCAAGTGTTTCATTTGAGTTTCTGAGAGGGCTGGACTGACACTGAGGAGAGAGCCAGTGCCTCTCAAAGCAAGGGCTGTGGTGCCTGCCCAGAGGAGACATGGTAGGGAAGACTGAGTGAGAAATCAGAGAGTTCCAGGAGAAGGTGGGAGGTTAAAGGTCAGAGTAACTCAGAAAGCATTGAAGATGTATTCAGCCAGAGCTCTTCTGTATTACTTCAATGATTGTAGCCATTGCTGCATTTATCTGTAGTTAAATTTACACTAAACATCTGTAAAGCTGTTTTTTCTTTTTTTTTTCCAAATTTTGTTTTGGTTTTTAAGCAAAACTGCTGCAGTTTGATGCAAACCATCAAAGGAGTTTATCATGGTGTAACAAATAATGAAGCTATTTTAACATCTCCCACTCTTGAGTAGTGTGTTCTACCTGGCAAACCTGAAGACAGCAGACATCAGTACTGATGATCAGAATCCACCTGGAAGCATCTTGCTGCCTGTTTGCCAGAGAATAATGACCTTAAATGACTGAAATAAGATAGATCAGTCAAGCATGCAGCACATGCCAGATAATGTGGAGTAGACAGTCCCTGTGTTTGATTACGTCTTTGTAATTGACTTCCTGGCAATCACTTGACTAAGGTACTGCTCTTTATTTAAATATGTTTTGATATTTCTTTGGCCATATTAATGAGGCTTTTCTTTCACTCCAAAATTCCTTTTCCTGCTAGATTGTAAGCAAGAATAATTTTTCAAATCTCCCTCATGTGTAGTGACTTCCACTGTAGCAATTCATCAGCTTCATTTCAGGGGTTATTAAACAATCCCTTATAAATACAAGCATCCTTTGGAGTGGCACAGTTCCCATAATGATCCCTATGAGGAACTGCTCTGCAGAAATTGCACCTCAGGTCAGAACAATTGCAGAGATACTCATTTGACTCAGAATAAGTGTGTTTGTGTGTTTTGTGAGCTTGTGTAGGTGATGAAATGCGTGACAAACACTGAGTTACATTCTATGCCCCACTCAGACTTGCACATGTGTTTATTAGAGCAGACAGGGAGTATTTCAGTATTTCAGGAAGCCCCTCTGGGCCCAAGATCAGGCCCACCCAGAAAACCCCTGAGTGTACCAGGAGAGGACTTTAAGGGCTCCTTTGTGATTCTGAACATGAAATTGCTTTTGTATCACTGTTATTGGTATCACTAAAAATATTCTAAAGCCATTAAATGACTTGCAACTCTTCAGTCACATGAAAGTTCCTGTGGATGGTGTTCTCCATAATATTTATGAAGGCTTCCTTACTCCTTAGAGTTGAGCAGCTCCTGCATTTGTGGACTCAGCTCAGTGTGGGTGAGTGAAGATGCAGAACTGGATCCAGGAAATCCAAGGCAGCATTTTGAGTGAAAATTAGTACTTTGTATTTGCCTAAAAGCCAGAAAAAGGCTGCCATTGCCTCAGTACTTCTTTTAGGATGTCACAGACAGGTGTGTCACTGGCTGCAACTGCAGCAGAGCAGGGACAGAACCTCTGGCCGTGCTCCTGGGAAAAGCAGAGACACAGTGTTGTACCTTGGAGTACCTTGTACCTTGCACCCAGGACTTGGGTGCTCATTGTTTATAGGAAAAGGTAAGAAGCAAGGTGATCTGTGTTACAGGATTTATTATATATCAGGGAGAGGGGGGGAAGAGGAGAAAGGAAGAAAGAGGGAGAGAAGGAAAAGATTCCTTGCATTCCAGAAACGTAGCCAGAGGCACCTGGCAGTGATTAGTGCAAAGGTTCACCAAACTTCAGATAGAGTCTGTCTTACAAAAAAGTCCAGAAGAGTGAACGGTGTAACTGTTTCCTGAGCATGTGCTGACAGAAATTCCCGTAGGGCAAGACCCAGAACAGAAACACGTGGCCAGAGATTGGGCTCTATCCAGGGACCTGATTAGCAGAGCTTTACACATCATTTTTAATATTATGGGAAGAGATGAAAATCCGTGTTAACTTTTTTTTCCATTAAAAAAATTAATCTCCTGGTCCTGGATCTGAATTGGACTTTCTCACAGTATCAGTGACTATAGTGCTTGGGGGAGAGATTTTATGAATGAACTGGTTGGTGTGCTGGGTTTTATGGGAGAACCTCATCTCATGGAAACTCTTAAGTTCCTGTAAGTGGCTACAGTGCTGCACTTCAGATAAAATGTGGAACTGCTTTGGTTTGTGCTTCTTACTCTGGTGCTTTATTTGCTTTTTTTTTCATGTTAATCTGAGCTAAAACATGATTCTCAAAAGTCACGATGGTTCAATCTGCCAGTACTGCTGGGCATGGAACTGTTACAGAACGGTCTTATAACCCAAAATATACAAAAAATTATTTGACATAAAGGACAAATGTTTTTCAGCCTGGATTTGGTCCCGTTTCCACTGAACTCAATGGGATATGGGTTGAGGTTCTTTGTCTAGCTGAGGAATCTGTCAATCAAGCCATCACACCATTAAAAAAAAAACAAACCCAGACAGTTTTCATATTGGAAACATCCCTGTCTTACATATTTCCATTTGCAGTTATACTTCATTCTTATTTACAATTCAAAAATCTTAGTTTGAATTTATTTCTATTACTTTTCAATTTTCAGTTCCACACAGTATTTACTAAGTATACTGCATGTTATTTCCCAAGTATACTGTATGTAGTGTTTGACAGTCAAGGTCTAGTCAAAATCTCTTATCTTGAAAAGAGCTTTATAATTTCTTATTCTGTTAATTTGTCCTAGAACTGTTATTGAACAAAGACTAAAGCAGAGGGCAAATCTATTTCTTCCTCTGACTAAGCACTGTGGATATAGAAAACACCTATCCAGACATTGTGATGGAAATCTCAGAACAATCCATGTCCGTCTGTATTTATTTTTTTGGTTCTTTATGCTGCACTGTTATTGGAACAGGACATTTGGTGTGCATTGGGAGAATACAGAGATCCTTAAACATCCCTGACTGCCTGGGGAGGCTGAGAGTGCAGACAGGATCAATAATTGTAAAGCAAAGTCATGGTACTTGTAGCCTTTAGGTGTGTTTTCTGTAGGTCACTGCTAGCTCATGGTATACACAGGTAGTTCCCTCACACAGGCCTTACTTACAATTTAATATAAATTTCCACCATCCAAAATATATTTTTAAAGCATATTCACAAGAAAGTTTATATAAATGTTTTGCTGTGATTTGTTTGAGATTCCTAAGGTGTGCACTTAGGAAGGGAGAGGTAATTTTTTTTCTAGGTTTTGACTTTGAATTTTCCCTTTTAAATAGTCCTTCTGTTAGGACCAAGATTTCTGGGCATTCCCATTGATGTGAGTGACAAATGCTTTCCAGTAGAACTGAGGAACTGGTTTGATGTCCATGACTGACACTTGGTTTTATGATTCTTTGTGGGTAGAATCCTACTTGACTGCAGGAGTTGCTGTGGGAAGGGCTGTGGAGCTGGGCATTTTCACAGTGTTGGTGCAGAAATGTGCACTGTGCCACAGACAATGTGGTTACTGGGTTAGGCTCAGTTTCCTTTTGGTTGTGTGTATGAATCATGTAAGATTTTTCTGAGTAGTTCTTTCCCTTGATTGTCTGCTGATGCCTCCTCAGAGGAAGCATTGGCCCTGCAATCCCACCTCAAATCCCAGCACCATGAGACAGGAATTCCATCTCCAGCACCATCCTCCAGTGGTGCTTCAGGGGGAACTGGAAAAGGCCTCCAGTACGTGGTCAGTCACCTTGAGCTGTGTGGTGAGTGAAGAGAGCAGAACTCCTCTCTGCCTCCATGGGTCATCACTTTACATCCTGAAGCACAAGATGTGATTATCCCTCGCTTAGCATGGAAATATTGGTTTTGGCGATTAAATTATTCAGTCCCTTCGTAAAAAAATAGGTATTTTGTTTGATTCTGTGGCTCCTGTGGATGTGAATGGCACAGGCCAGGGCATGCTGTGTGAGCAGAATGTTCCTTTTGTTTCCAGCCAAGCTCTTTCTCTCTGTGGTGTGTGTCCTGTGTCTTGGACAGGGTGGGGAGGAGGCTCCTTCATCACACCCTTGAATGGCCCTCAACAGAAATATTCCATCAAGCCAGGAGCCCTCAAATATAATGAATTAAGGAAGGATATGGATTTTTTTTCATGCCTGTGAGAGTATTTATATCTCCTTATATATAGCTATATATAGGCACAGATATATATTAAGAGGCCCCAAAGGACCTGCAAATTTACTGAATTATGCAAGTTACAATTAAGGTAAAATATATGGTATATATTTATTATTACTATCCAAACCAAAGCAAACTGTGGTTGTAGTACAGTATTAACAGGAAATGTGCAGGCTATTAGTTATTGAAACACACATGCCTGAGCTACTGCCTGGGAATTTTAGTGTATCCCGCTGAGTTCCTGCTGTAAGTCTCTCAGTATTTCATCTTCAACACAGAAGGCATCACCTTTTAGGCTCTAATGCATTATCTGTTTAATTTGTATCAAGAATGATTCCTCCTCTTTTAACAACTCGAGTATCACAGCAACCTAATTAGTAGGCAGATATTCAGGAGAGAATTAAAAACACAGCACTGGAAACTGGACAGTTTTGCTGATGACAATCTCCCCTTGAGCGTGCCAGAGTACATTCACACATGCACACACACAGGGTAATATTTTAGGGACCAGCTTGAGCTGTAGGGATTGTGATTAATATTTTAAGGACACAGATCCCCATGTTGGCCACTTAGGCTAACATAGCCAGGTTTTTCTGTTGAGCAAAGTTCTTTCCTAGCTAAAAACTGTGCCTTAACTTCCAGAAAACATATTAAATTCCTTCTTAGGAGAGCCCGAGTAGAACGTAGTAGATTTTTATGGCGAACTGCTCAGCTCTGTGAAACTCTGTTGATGCAGAAGAGGCAGCGATGCTCAAGCGTTGCCCGGAGCTGCCGGGGTTTCAGCTCAGGTTCCTGCTCCTAGGATACAGCTGCCCACAGGCAGCAATGTTTGCTGAGCCCCAGCACCGGGGCAGCCGTGCCCGGCGGGAGCAGCGCGCTGGCAGCTCCACACGCTGCTCAGCATTCGCAGCTGGAGCTTGCAGGGACCTCACCGCCCTTAAACACTCATCTCAAAGGTTTCGAGGCACAAACCCTGTTGAGCTCACACACAGGAAAAACAGGAATGCAAGAGTGTGAGTTGGGACAAGCACTGCTTTTAAAATAACAATAAAAACTTAAATTTCTTCTCCCATGGTTAAGATTTAAGTAGCCTCTGGGAGTAGTTAAACTGGGATTTTCAGTATTCCCACAGCTGGATACCTAAGTGTACCATTTTTGTTGGACAAGCAGCATGATCACATAGAATTTAGAACCACGATGGCCCATGCTAACAAAGCACTCGGAGCAGCCCGGCAGGTCTCTATGGGGTGCCGCGCTTCCCAGCAGTAGTCAGGACAAGCCATTCCAAGGGCAGGCAGAGGAAACCCAACACAGGCAGTTGCAGAGGACTCGCTCGCCAGAAGCATTTCCCTCCCCTATTCAGAGTGGTTTCTGGCTCATCCCGGCATTGGAGTTTTTAGTACATCTTTTGTTTCTCTTTTAAATGTGTGTGTGGTCATTACCCATATAAATGTCACTATCATGAGCTCTTCTAGCTATTATCTTTCCAACGAAAACAACTGCAATCTTTTAAATCTCCTTTCAGATAGAAGCATTTCCAGGCTTCTAAGAGCGTTGCTGGCGCGTGTAGGACGCTGTGTCTCTGTCGCTGTGTGCCGGAGCGGGGCCCGAGCGGGGCCGGGCTGTGCCGCAGCCTCGGAGCGAGCGCTCCCGAGCGGCTCCCGCGGGTCGCGGCTGTGGCGGCCCTGCCTGCAGCTGCCGTTCGAGCGCGGCCCCTGAGCCCTTTGAGGAAAGGCTGCGGCCCCAGGGGAGCTGCCCCTGGCGTTTGGCTGCTGCTGCTGCTGCGCAAATAAACTCGGTGTTTTTCCTGCCTCTGCCCCTCAGCAGCGCGGGCTCCAGAGAGCGTTTGGCCCCTGACCTGAGCAGAGCACAGGTGGCCCCGGCACCCTCCAGTCCCTTTTGGGCACCTCTGCAGCCCCAGGCCTTTTCCAAACCAGAACAAATAGGATATTTTTCTCCTTATGTATTGGTTCCTTTAATTGAACAGTAGCCCTCTTTATTTTACGTATTATTGATCAGCACTTACTGGAGGGGGTATCTTTCTCACAAAACAAAATTGTTTTCCAGTTCTATTTGACTTGAAAATCTCCTTGCCTTCACCCATTTAACAACACTAGTTCAATTCCTCAGTTTCGTTTGGAGAGATTCAGTCTTTGATTCCTTGTTTTGGGAGATTAATTATTTGAGCATAGGATGGGCTTGGATTGGCTGACTTAAACCCCTTCTAAAATTTAAAGCGTCACTGTGACAGCTTTTGGCAGCGTTCCTGTGCCTCTCATGTTAAATTTGGTTAAGCTGTTGTCACCATTTATTCACAGCTCCCCTCTGTTTACCCCTTGCACACTCCCATGTAGTGCTTAGCCCTCACTGGAGCACAGCCTCTCTCCCAAGGTTGGTCCAACTGCTCCAAGAAGCCGTCGTGTGAAATGATGGTTTATGGTGTTTGAACAGCTTGTGCAGGGGTAGAGGAAGACACCAGTGAGAGACTGAAATTTTTATTCAGTTAATTTTTGTCTGCCTCCAATGGTTTGTGTTCAGTATTTTTTTCCAGCTCGGTGATATCTATTACAACCTGCAGAGGTTGTTTTATTTTTCTTCCTTGGGTTCTGTAGCTGGGAAGTTTCCACAGGGTGGCTGAAGGTTCTGGTGCTGCTCAAAGAGGTCCTTCTTAGGCTTAGCAAAAGCTCCAGAGCAGCAGAGAGGTATTGAGAACTCCCCATGCTGTCTGTGCTGGCTGACAGGGCACCACTGGGCTGTGGAGCACAGAGCCCCTTCCTTGTCACAGCTGCACAGATCCACTCCTTGCTCATCTGTAGAGTGAAATCAGTGCTTTTCTTTATCCTGGCTGCAGCTTGACCCTGTTACAGCTTTACCCCATTAAGCTATGTAGACACTTAAACAATATTCTAGCTACATTTTCCACTTCTGTTTCTTGACATGTATCTCAGTTCACAAAATTCTAAATCAAACTGAGCTGTGTTTAAGTTGCTCACTGAGGAGCGGTGTCATTTTGATGTTATGGCGAGCCCAGGAAGTCAGTGTAAAGGAACAGAATTCATTGTCTAACTCTCTTGCCTCCTAGCAAGTATCTGAAGGTAGCACTGCATTGTTGTCCTTTTTTTCAATATAATTTGTACCTGCAAAACAGATTTCTCTCTAGTTTGGCCATTATGGAAATAGTTCATTCAAGTATTTAATTTTACCATAATATGATGTGATATGTGAAGTTTTTCTGTATTTTCTTTTCTAGGCTTGCTCCCAACATAATCTCTCCACTTGTCAGCCCCCTGAAAGCTTTAGTTCCACCTTCCCTCTTGCAGAAGCATGGCTCTCCATCATCCCACAGCCAGTCACCCAACGGGCAGCAGTTTTCTGGGATACCAAATACACCGTACACCCCATTTCCCAACCAGTCTGTACAGCAGGGATCTCAAGGTAACTCTTCCCTCTTCTTGTTTTTTGCAACTTTTCTAATTTCTAGCTTGAGAGAAAGAATTTATTTTGGGTTTTCATATTTGGCTAATACTGTCAGCATTTCAGTGGGAACTCCAGTTTTTACACTGTGGATTGATGTACATACAGATGGAAATTTTCAGACAAGTCCATGCTGTGAAATGTCATCGTAATGGGGAAAGTTGTCCCAACAGCAGACCTACTGCTTTTATTCAGGTCCTTCAGTAGAAGGCTACTGGCCACGCATCTCCCCTGACTGGTCATTCAGCCTGGAGAGTGACCCTGCAAGGGCCATCCAGTCCCAAAATACATGGGCTGAGGCACACCTTGGCAGTGTCCTGCTCAGCCCACTCACAGTGATGCACAAGACATGGAATTAGACAAAGAAAACAAACATTTTTTCATTTATTATTTGGAAGTTCAGCTTGTTTTACATTATATAATAACATGTAAATGCACTCTGTACAACTGTAGAATGCCTATGGGATTCGAGGGCAGGAATGGGAGCAGTAAGCAGCTGTCCCAGCTTAATTTAAAATATATTTTGTTCTGAATTACTCAGCCTTTTTAATTGCAAGCTTACATACCTGTTCTGGAGTTCTGATGTGGGAAATAATTAATGTTCCTGAAATTTTTGAGGCACAAATTAGCAGGAGATATTATTATCACGGATTCTTCCAGTAACAGGAGCTTGCATATTTCAGAAATCTGTTATGCAATCCAGATGGTGAGCTGCTAAAATGTGGTAAATATTCCCAATAAAGAAGTGTGCAGGACATCTGTCTGCTTGCAAGAGCCTGAGCACAAACCCATGAGCAGCTCGCAGCTGGGATGGGGTTGAGGATCCCAACAGTTCCCTCTGCCCCTCGTTCTCTGAGCAGTGTTTTTGCTCTTTGGTTGGACAGGCTTAGTCTGAAAAGTTAAAGTGTATTATATTTAATGATTTGTGCTGAAGGAAAAACTAACTCAACCTGATGCTCAACAGATTATTCAATTTAAAAAGATTAACTCTGTAAGGGAGAAGTGGCAGATTTATGATAGCATATAATGATATATGATTATGTTGCTATAATGAGCTAAATAACTACAAGCCACAAGAGGAAAGTTTAGCAGCTCATTACTACGGCAGAAACAAATGCATAGACAGAACAAGTTTTGAACCACTTAAATAAATTGACTTTATTCCTTAAGAAAACCACATTTCCTTTTGAATGAATTGTTGCTTTCTAAGTGTTATGTCATGTGGTTTTGAAAAAGCAATAATTTTCCACTTTGGCCAAATGTTGAAGTATTATTATAAATTAATTATGGAAATGGTCATTCCAAAATCAGTTTTGATTAGCAGCCTTTGAAACCAATTATCTGTAACCTGTACTTAGCTGTACTTGCTCTTCTTTTTTTTTTTTTTTCCTCTCGGTTCATTAATAGCACATTTTTCTAATGGAATCTGTAATAATTTGGGAGTTTTGAATTTTTGCCAAAAAAAGGTACACTGCATAAACCTAGTGTAGAGCCAGGCATCTGTACAGAAGCACATAAACAGCTTAGATGTGGAATTTTTAGGAGATGGCAGCTTCGTCAGGCTGGTAGCAAAAATACTGATAATGAAAGAACAAGCTGACATTATTTATATGTTTTAACCTAGCGGTAGTAAAATCACATGGAAATCATTACATGCCAAAAGAATTTGGCAGGCAATGGAATCCTGTAGTTATTTATACATGACATGATTTCTTGTCAGAAATTTTATGGAATTTGAAAAGCTGAGATTTATTTGCAAATACATGTAAATGACATGACATAACAAGATGGCATTTAATAGCCATATTCCAATTATTTGCTCATTACATCATTCATTTTAAAGCTGCTTGAAGTTTTCTAGGCTGTGCCTTAGAGAAGCAGAGGCAGCCAGTGCACTGTGTGAAGTGGCTAAGTGCAGCTTTTCTGCCACAAATTATTTCAAAGCAAAATTTTAACTAAATGTTATGCTTGGAACTCAGTTTATTCCTTTATGAACTGTTATATTTCTACATCTACTATACATAAAACATTTAACAGTGATCATTTAAACTGACAGGGCATTTAGTAAATTCTTCACTTGAAAATAACCTCAGAAAATTCTTGATTTAAATCAAAACCGAAGGAAAACCTGAAATCCATGTGGCAAAAAAAATATTGGTGTAACACTTATTGCCAAGTTGGTACTACAGATTTGCACTCTAGAAGGAACATGGATATCTGCACTGGACCAGCCTTCTTGCTTACTTTGTATTTTAACCACTGAAGAGAGTCCTTTTTAAGAACTTGTAATAAATGCTCCCTATTTAATTTATTCTAATCAACCATATGTGGTTAACTGAATGCTTGGTCATGGGATTTTAATCGTACTTTAATTCCCCATATTTTCTTAGTGAAGCATTTAAAGAAACCTAAAGGAACCACAACTAAATGCAATGAACCCAAAGGGTCAGAAATCCCATTTTTAGTGTCATATTTTGTTCTACCTGATTTGTGTTCCTGCTGCACCCTTTCCTATCCTCGCTCCGTGTTTTTTCTTCAGTTCACACCTGCATTTATCCCACCTTGCAGGCACATTAGAACAGGAAAGGTGTATTTCTCTGTGAAGTATTGGCAGAAATCAGGTCCCGGTGAACTCAGCAGGGCAGCAGGACCATGATTTTCCTACACCCCTCTCTTCACTGGGTGGTTTCAGGAACACGTTTTCCTCTGCCTTCTCAGATTCTCTCACAGTGGTGCTGAGAGATAAACACTGCAATCCAAAAGAGAATTTCATTGCTTATGGCAGTTCTTTTCCAGACTCTGATTCTGAGGCAATTCTCTGCTTCAGGTATTTCCAGACAGTGTAACATGAAACACTTCAAAATAACCTTTCCCCACAGGTCTTGGGAAAACCCTGGATCCAACTAGTTTCAATCCAGTTCTGTCATGCTTGGCTGCTCTCTGCTTTTCTAAGCCACTGTGCCAGCTCTGTAGATGATGAAGATTTTTAATTGATGTAACAAAGGCAAGCCTGGGAGCACAAGGGAAGGACAGCAGTTACAGGGAGAGAGAAAATACACATCATGCCTTCTTTAGGAGTAATGTCTATAGCAGACATTCTGGAAAAGGTTCATTTTTTTCTTTCTCTAGCAATGCATCTAAGTGCTCTCTGCAACCAGTTGTGCCTCCTTTGAAGCTAAGTGTCTCTTTTTTTCACTGCTCATCTCAAAAGGATGTATTTTTAGAAGGCGTACAGCAAAGAGTTTGTGTTTTGTAAACAGAAAGTCAGGATAATTACCAAAGCCCATCAATAACACACTGTACCTAAAACCACATCAAAAGAGGGCTGTGCTACCTCCCTTAAGAGCTCCTTGGTTCTTTGAGCCAGACTCTCCAGGCAGTAAATAGAGGTGGCTGGCTGTTTATTCCAAGGAAAGACATGCATCATTTAATGCTCAGCTTTCCAAATTTTTGGGCTGCCTTCTCCGTAGCAGCAAATACGAGCAGCCTTGGTACTGAGTGTGCAGTGTCTTTATCTAAGAGCCATCCATTAGGACTTCACTGATCATGGACATCAACAATTCAGGTATTTTGTAGTGGATCATACCTTCTCAAGAAATTAAACGTTTAATCCTTGCAGATTCTGCCAAAGCACATATTAAACTGGGAAGCTTCAGAGCAAATCTTTCACCACTCAATGAGTTTACTGCATTTCTACTCAAGAATTGCCTCACTTGGCCTTATTTATTGCCACCTTAGGAAATACGAAGTGCCCAGACCCTGAGCTTTGCCTGGTACTGTCTGCTTGGTCAGACTTTGGTAGCAGAGGGAAAACACAGAGAAGTGTGGGAGATCTTACTGAACAGGAGAGAGCTTGCACAGTGCAGGAATTGTACAGGACACAGTGACCCCGTAGAGCCCCAGGTGCTCTGGGGACAGGCACAGGGATTTAATTTCTGAACAAATAGACTGAAGATCTGCACAGGCAGCCCAGCAGGGCAGGTCTCTGCTGAGAGTGGGGCCGAGCTGTCAGCTGGAAATGGGGAAACATGGCCGGGACTGGGATTCACTGAACTGCCCTGAGCTTCTGCAGCAGTTCCTGAGGAAATGTTTCAGTCTGAGTAAGACTGAGACAAGAAAGACAACAGCTCCATATTTTTTCTGGCAATTAGAGAAAAATCCTGAAGCACATTCTGCTAGACTTTAAGATAATTTGGTTGAAGGAGAATCATTTCAGAGAAGGTAGGAAAAGGGGTAGCTGATAGTAATGTGCAGTTAGTGTCCAGTGCACCTGGAATGAGGAAGAGGCAGGAGGAAGAGAATTAAATCAGGCCATGGTTGGTTTAAATACTGTGACATACTTTGAGATCATCCTTATGGGAACAAATTACAATTTTTTGGGATGTTGGAAAAACTCATAAGTTGCAAAATTTCAGCAATTCATTTGTCCTTTACTGTTAAGTATCTTCTTTTGTTGTCTACAACTCATTTATACAACTGATTCATACATACAACTTCTGATGGCAAAACCCAAACTGCTGGGTACTGATAATACAGGTCTTGGGGAAAAAACAACAGGATCTAAGAAATGTTGGGTATGTGGAGGACAAAAGTCAAACATGCCCCAAAAGCAGAATGACTGAGGCAAGAAGAGACCATACAGATCTATCTTAGCACTTTCCAGAAGCAGAAGAGCCTCTGGTTGAACTCATTCTTCACGTGACAACCATCTGGAGTCAGTCCTGCAGTTCTAGGTCAATTTTACCTGCACACTGTGGCCCCTGTGTCCGGTGAAAGGGGGGTCATTTGAATCAAGAGCAGGGAAAGAAGTTTGGGGAACCTGTGAAGGTGTTCTGGATAAACAGCACTGTCTCCAGCAGTGCACAGCACACAATGGATGAGAAAAGACTTTACTTAACTGAAAACAAAGCAGTGCTATTCATTTAAATACTGTATTATTGTATTTAAATTAAGAGGGATTTGTTACAGAGACATTCCCTTAGGAACTGAGCATCCTGGACCTGATCCAGTGGAGGGTTCACTGCTCAGCTTGGGACCAAGTGTGCTGTTGACCGTGTTCAGCTGATCTATTGCTTGAAATGAAGCCCATCCTTGAGATTTTTGCTTGATGGGGATCACAGTCCACAGCACCTTGTGGGACCAAGTCTGATGCAGCTCTTCTGTAACTCTACTTTATAGATAATTCTTCCAGAGTTAAAACTGAGGAACTAACCCCACCAACAGTAATGAAATGCTGTGACAGAAGTGGAGGTAGTACCATTGCAGGAGGATTGAATTGTGTGCAATATCTGCTTTCAGGTTACCAAGGCAGCTTTCACTCCATACAAAACTGTTTCCACTACGGAGATTGCTACAGAACAATGGACCAGTCTGTCAGCAGTGATGTGCTCACAGGGGAATCCCATTGCTTCAATCCTCTGAGGCAGAATGGCTATCACATACTCAATGCACCTTTAGCTTCAGCAGGTAATTTATTCCACCTATAAGGAATTATCCATATGATATTTGTAGCAGGAGGGGCAAAAAATACATTTTTATTCAATGTTATGACAAAACATGTTTGTATAAAAAAAAGCCCTGAAATTAATTTTCATCAATAAAAACCCCAGAAGGAAAGCAATTTTTTTTCTTTAATCCTGCTGTATTTGACTGCTAGACAAATTCTCTTCTGTTCTTCTGGATGCCATAAGCAACATTCACCTTCAGGAGAGCTAATTACATTTTTTTTGTGGTCTGTTCATTGCACATCTCAGGTGTGCTCAGGCAGGTTTTTATAATCAGGTCAAAATTATAATGGCTTCATTACTATAGTACTGCAGTATTTTAGTATTCTTTATTTCTCTACCTTTAAAATGAAGAATTGACAGAAATGCTGAAATCAACTTAAACATGAGTATTGTCAGAGCCATAAAACACTAGCATTTGCTGCACTCTTTACTTACATATCTCCAAGAAATTTCTCTTCATGTCTGCACTTAAGGAGGGCACCTCGGTTAAGAATGATACTGAAAACATATGTTTAAGTGCTTTTTGAATTGGGGCCTGAGTCAGACCACAAAATTAGAGTTGACTTTCTTGTTTGTTTTGTATTAAAGGAGACTCTTTTCAGAGCAAGGGTGCACGCATTTGTCTGCTGTTCCATTCTGGGAAGTGCATGCATCAGTAACCAACACAAGGGAAACATTTAAGATGAAGTTTCAACTTCAACTTTGAATTCTTTAGTGTTACTCATAAGTTTGATATTACTAAAACATAGGGTTTTTTCATGTTAACATCAAATTTCAAGCTTAGATTGACAGCCTGCAATATTTAAAGAGCAGACTAAATAAACTTTCCAAAAGAAATTGTAGCAGTAAAGAATAATACTGTGGCAAGACACCAACTTCAACAACAGTTGATTTTTCTGTCTGGGCCTAAACTATCATGAAATGTTTCTGTTTAGTATTTTTGTTTTTAGAGTGGTTATTGAGGCATGCAAATACTTAAAAGGCTGAAATATAAACATGTATGAAATATATAAATCTCATCTCATCTTTTAGTGTGTAAAATAGAACCATTCAGGTTTGCAAGAATCATCAAGGCTGTGCATTAATTTTTTTCAGGCTTTTATAACACCATTAATATTAAATGAGATCTCATCTTGCAGGAATGCCAAATGTGACTGGCAAACAGCTGTTCCATGAATCACATTAACAGTCAATAAATTTTTATTTTCTGTTCAGGACTTTGGATAGTTTACTCTATCTGGAATCTAATAATGATTTCTGGGGTGTATGCTTATCTTGGGTTTTATCCATCTGTGGTTCTGTATCCACCCTGTATACAGGCTCATCAAATGGAAATTAGCATAACATAAACACTTGCAAAACTTATCAAAATATGCTCACTCCACTTGGCCCAACACAGATAAACATGCTGAGGTCGTCCTCCAGAACCTCTGGACATTCACTGTGTGCCAGATTTCTGCAGACAGCAGAATCTGACCTGTAAACCAACAGTCAATTAATAAGTCATAGGAAAATGCAGAAACGTAAGTAAGTAGAGAATTTGATCTCAAAAAATAAAAACATACCTAACAGTAAAATAGCCACAATGAAGTGGACAGGTTTTCCTGCAGCCAGGACTGGCTGTGTAGGATGCAGGATCCATCCCTGGCTGCTGGTGTGGAGCCACTTAGCCCCAAGGCCCTTGTGGAGCCTGGGCAGAGTTTGGCCCAGCCCCACCCAGGCACACCTGCCTGCAGAGGTGTGGAAAAGACAAGAGGAAGGCTGAAGAGAAGGAATCTCACCTCATTTTCCACCAAGGCACAGAAAAAGATGCATTTCCCAATGGTCTGGTGCTTCAAGCATGAGGATCAGCCATCCCCAGTGGAGTCCCCACTCTGTGTAAGGGCTTGACTTTCTGTGTCAGTCCAGGCATTTGCTAAACTGCATCTTGTTCCATGTGCTCCCTCAGCTGCTGCTGTGCTTTTTTATTCCAGCTGTGGTAGGTTGGCTCTGGGGTCCCTGGGGGCTCAGTCCAAGGGTCAGAACATTGTGCTGAGATTCACACAGATACTTTTCTAAAGACCCAACCCCAGTCAGGTGGTAAAGGAAACCAGAATATGTATAAAGGATGATGCTAAGGGGGTGAACACAGCAGAGGGGAAGTAAGGAGGAGCTGGACTGCATTAAAATGAACATGTGCATGTGGGCCTCAACTGGCCGGTTGCAAAAGCAGACTACAGTGGGTCATAACAGGGAATTTTCATGTCCTTTGGGGTAGGCAGTAAAGGTTTTTTTTAGACCTCCTGGCACTTCAGCTGCCATAGCATCTGGTAGAATGGCAAACCTGCTTCTTTCCACAGGGATGTGCAGCAGCTGGTCTGTAATAGGTTTGGAAGTATGGCATTATGAAAGGACAGAGAAATTTTTCTCTACTGCCATGGCTTTCTGGTAGCCTGGCAAGCAGCAGGCGGCTTGGTGGGCTTTGGTGGGCTGAGGTTCAAGCTCTTTCCATATGTCCTGTGAGCCTGACCTGCCCCACCCATGCTTCCTCAGACCTGCACTATGTGGAGAGCTGGTAAATGTAAGATCCAGATTTCTTTTGGGTTTTAAGAGCAGCTGGGAGACACATGGAATATTCTTCTGAAGTGCTATTAAAAGGAAAAACACAAACCAAGAGGACTGCATCACTTCTAGTGCACATTTAGTAGGATCGTTGCCCACTCATTGTTTTGATGTCCTATTCAGATAATGACTGTGAGTCCCAAGAGAGACATGCTCTGATACTTGCACTTCCCTTGCAAGTGCACAGCTTTGCACAGAAACGAGTGGGAGCGCCAGCCATGATGACACAAACACCCTCTGAAATTTGTGCATCTCCTGGGCAAGGCTTTGATGCTGAACACTATTGTCTTTCCATTAGCTCTGTGCTGTGCTAGGTGATCCCAGGCCCCAAGCTGTGCTCCTCTCCTCTTGTGCACCGTGGCACTAACTCGTGTCCATGCTCTTCCAGGCTATGAGGGGATCTCTGAAGCCCAGTGTGTATCCGAAGACATGGTCTCCAATGGAACGGATGAAAATGGATTCTTCCAGAACAGTGCCTTTGATCACTGCTTGAATCACATTCCTTCTATCTACACAGATACCTAAGAGCAGTGCTGGCCTTGTTTCCTTTATTATACCTATAAGTGCGTATGTAATAACAAAGATGTTGTTCAAGTACTTTTATTTAGTCTGTATCCCTATATGTGCTCATTTAAATGAACACCTCACATTTACCAAACCATTTTATACATGAATAGTCTGTATAAGGTAATATTGGAACCTGTTCCTTTGCTGTGGCACTTTGAAATTCATGCTTTAAGGGAATGAGGAGTATTCCAAGCAGCTTGTTTTGTAAGTTCTCTCAGTAAAATGTAAATGTAAGTTATATAATAAACTTGTGAAGAAGATATTTTCCTTCTTGGAAAGTATGCTTCAGTTTGAGAATGTTGTTCCTTTTAATCAGTTTTCATTTAACTTGTTGGTTCGGTCTTCCTTTTTTTCTTTTTTTTTTTTTTTTAACTAAAAGGATTTTTTTAATCAGAGACCTCATGTATATAAAGATCTACATTTGCTCAGCTGGTTTTGTATTTTCAATTTTACAAGAAAGCATTAAAAACTGGAAACAAGTGTACTGTCATTTCTTAACACCACTGGATCCCTGATACTGCATTCCTAACATGCCTGAGAGGGATTTTAACAAAGCAGTGACATCTCAGTCACTGTGACATTAAAACAGCCCACGTGTATGTGAACAAAACCAAAGGACTTCCAGTGGAGCAGGGGTCCCCTGCAGTAGTTTGGTCCCCTGTCACTGTGGCTCTGGCCCCACTGGGCTGCACTTCCAGCATAGTGATGATTCCTGAGAGAGACACATCCTGCAAGGGGCCAAGGGCCCCCAGCGTGTGCCAAGCAGGCCTGTTAGAGCTGAGCTCCTGAAACCATGTCCTGTCCCTGGCTCTGGGAGAACAGTAAGGAAAAACTAACTGGAGGGAAAAAAAGAGTTCTCGTTTACAAGCCACTGCAAATAGGGCTTAAAAAGGGCTGTCCAGACCCTGCATCAATCCACGTCTGTTCTCTTACAGAGTTAGCCAGGCTGCCACAGGACACCACTGAAAAGCCTAAACTGGGTTGAACCCATTCTGTGGCTGAGTATGGTACTTTCCTTTTTTCATCTCTTCTCTCCCCAGAAGTGTGGGACACAGCTCAGGTCCCACAGGGCGCCTGTGTCCCAGTTCCAGGACCCCACAGCTTTTCTGTTGTTGGAGCATCAGGATCCCTGGTGCCCCTGTGCCTTTCCCCAGCCCCTGCAGCCTCTGCAAACACAGAAATTCCCACCGTGCTGAGGCTGGTCCAGGGTAAGCAGAGCCTACACAGTGCACTTGTTTCTCCAGGGCCTGGTTGCACCTTGTTAGTGCATTTGAAGGGGTCTCTGTATCCAATTTAGCTTTCTGTCCTCAAGAAATTTGAATGAAACTTAGACATTCAGGAAGTTTTAGTCACTGCAGAAGAAGGTTCATGGGGTTACATGACCCGACCCCTCCGTTTTAGCAAGGGTTCCTCAAGCTCTCTGGCTCTCAAGGACACCCAGTGCCAGCTGCAAACCCATTAATTGTGGCCAAGCAGCCCTGGCAGCACTGACTCATCATTCCTCTCCTAGAACTGAAATGCAGAAAGGCTCCAAATTGTGCTCTAAGCCTACACATGTGGCTTTGCCTCTGATCACAGCCACATTTGGCTTTCTGTCCTGTTTATTTATTCTGATGCCTCAGAGTTGGAGTTTTTTTGGTCTCAGACGTTAAGTGGGCAGAACTCTCTCCCAGAACATTAAACAAGGAGGCAGGTAGCTTAACAACTGCCAAGCAGGAAGAACCAGGGCTTCTGAAGGAAGACTTAAAAAATATCCAAAGCCCAACAAAGCTGTAATGTGTGAGACAAAAATCAAAATAATTCCTGTGCTGCAATTAGTTGGAAACACAGGAAGGAAATAGTGACTTAAAAACAAGATTAATTCAATTTCCTAAAAATTAAATAAATTCTTCTAAAAACAGCATTTTTTTGTTAAAAATATAAACCAACCAATGCTAAACATATTTGATCAATTACAAAAATTCTTATGTCACAACAACCAAGGCTGTTCAAAACCACACAATGATTCACAAAGGTTTGGGAAACTTAAAGCATAGCAGCTGGGGTGATGATTTAATTCCACAATCTGTGTGAATCAGGTTTTCTGTAAATTAAAAGGATAGATTCAGAGAAATGTAAAAGCACTTGTTTGAGTCTGTACGGTTTGGAAAGTTATCCATAATAAAGCCAGTAAAATACACAATAGCACAAGTTAATGGTTACTCATGTGCTGTGTACCTTATTATTTCCTTTTATTGCATGTAAGTAGGGAAGTATCTCATGTAAGCTTTTCCTAAAGACACAAAGAAACCTTTCAATGGAATTTATTGCTTGGCAAGTTTCTCATTGTGGTGCTGTAAAAACCCCAACAACTAATATGTATAAATAACTGGGGTAAGGCTTTATATATAATAGTTGAAAATTATTACCCTGTGGAACTAAAATAGAACTGCTGGTTCCAGTTGACTGTCAGATACTTTTTCAATCTAAGCAACAGAATTCAACTAATAAATTACACTACTTGAAAAATAGCCACAAATCATTTCCCCAGTGAATGCAAACCCCATTTACCCCTGTGCATGTACTCTGTGTATGCAGGACACTTTAGGAACAACTGAAATAAGATGACCTTCAGTGGCTGATCAAGCTGGGAAAGAGAAAATTAATTTCAAGTTGACACTGAAACAGCAAAGGCACTTCTCTGCACTCTCCACCAGCTGGGCTGGAAGCCAAACATTCAGCAGGACTTCAAAGCTTTTAATATAATCAAGCTCAGGCTTTTCATTGTATAGAAAACCAAAATGTTTATTCTGTTCCCATCCTGCTGCAGCACCTCACAGGCTACAGAAGTGATGGTCCTGCCGTGCTCCAGAGGGGCCTTTGCAGGTGAGCTGATGGGATGTGCTCACAGAATCCCAGCATTGTTCAGGCTGGAAAACACCTCCACGATCATCAAGTCCAACGTGCGGCATTTAGTGACAAAATGCCACACTTGTAATGCCCTCATTCTGACGTGGCAACAGGGCACAGGAATGTTCAAGCCCAAAGGCTCAGGTGTGCAGCAGGAATGGCTACAGCCTGCTCAGGGCTCAGACGTGCTCCCAGGGAAAGGATGCAGGCACTGAGAACATTTCAGATCATTTTCTGTTCTTACGTGCACACCCAACAGCAGGAACAGCTGCTGCTTGTGGAAAGGCTCCCCGGTTTCTGAGACATCCTTTCAACATTTTCTAAATGGTAAAAGTCAAAAAGGCCAAATTCCAGAGCACATTAAGAGCACCGGTTTGATACTGCAATAGCTCTAAGTTACGCAAGCAGTGCAAAAAAACCCCAGTGCTTAAAACAACAACCAAGTATGTGAAAATAAACAGTGACTGTAAATTGAATTTAAATTGCATAAGAGAAAAAGATTTCAATGGGTTTTGTTATGATCTTATTAAGACCTACACGATTTTAGTTCAGCTCTCCAGTAATGTATTTGTATTAAATTAGGTCAGTGCAACAGAAGATGAAAAAATAGCCAGCCTATATAATTTAATTCACTGACAGCACAAAGCCATTGGAATATTCCCTCCTGAGATAAGCCCTTCTGAGATCAGCAGAGTTACACTAAAAGCTCCTCTCTGCTTCAATTTCAAAGCAAACTGCAAACTCCCTGAGGTGATTTGGGAGTCCATGGCCCAGAGTCAGCAGAAGGAGGGCTGTAGCCATAGATCGTCACAGCCTTGCAAGGCTGCCTGTCTCGGCTCTGTGGGCTGAAAACTGCTCAACCATGACAGAATTTTTCTTTAAACCACTGAAATTGTACAAAGTCCCAATCTAGCTAAAGGCCTTAAAAGACTGAGCTTTCTGGTGCATTCCTACTGAGATGAAATTTGCCCATTCTTTGGCAAAACAATTTCTGCAGTGGGAATAAAGCCATAAGAAAATAAAATAATTCTTCTGTGCAAATACAGGTTTTCTGGTCAGTGCCAGTAAATTCATTCAAAACCAAGTGACTCAACTTTAAAAGTGCCTTTCTGGCCCTGTGTTATACAGAAGTTCTCTTCAATTCATCAAGGACACCAAGAAAAGCATGATGCTAATTTTCAAAACTCTTACAAGTGTAGGCCTTCTTGATTTCAGAGTTTCTCCCTCCTTTCTGAGAGTCTGCAACTCTCCGAGTGTGCCTGTGTGGCAGACACTGGACCAGAATGAGCTGCTGGGCACAGTGACAGTACAGAGACGTGGCCTGTGAAGACACTGGCCTGGGACTGGGCTAGGAAGGGAGCTCACTATGCTGCTTTATTGGAGAATTGGACCATTGGACCCATCTTCCCACACTTCAAGGTTCCCTTCATTTCAGAAGGGCAGCAGGACATCCCCCATCCTCAGGGCAGTGGTCACCGAGAGACCCCCAGAGCAGCTCTTCCCCTCCCAGCACCTGGCATCAGTATGTGGGTCAGACAGCAGATCCAGGTTTTCAATAACTCAGGGAAGGCTTCCTTTCTACTCCAGGTGTCCATGAGTGGTCAGACCAGCATCTTGGCTTCCTCGCAGGTGCTGAGAAGGAAAAGATGCCTCCAAAGGGGATGTCAGTCTGTCCCAGGAAGGTGTTGAGGAGCCACTGTCTCCACTGATGTACATCAAAATGCAGACATAATAAACACCTCCCAGCACAGCTCCTGTGCTAAGGAAGGCTGAGCCTGTGCTGTGCCACTATCCTACATCCTTTCCTGAACATCCAGTGCTCCTCCCTGAAACAGAGCATGCCTCACACAGCAAACCGAGCAAACCTGGAGACCACTGGGACCAAAAGAAATCCCTCTCAATCAGAGTTTTCCCTGAGTAAGTGACATTGCAGAATTGCAATGGGCTGAGGAACAGATTTTTAAAGATGTTTGAATGCCTAAAAATTAAAAAAAGGACTAAGTGGTTTGGCTTTTTTGTTTGCTTGTTTTTAACACAACTGCCTTAAATTGCTTTAATTTCATCTCCAGGATTTTATTTCCTTTTGAGAAATCCTCTTAGGTGTCTATTTGCATCTTTAGGCATACTCTTCAGATCTGGGCTATACTGCATTATGAGTTTTCTTTCCTATCTCTTTGAATTGAGAATCACACATTTGCCTAAGGAATTCTCTGTGGAGCTGAAATCTGTTAGGATTATAAATACAGGCTGAGCTGGAAACAGGCACTGGAAACTGCCATGAAGACCATGTACAGAAAACAGTGATTCTAGTCACACAAGATACCTGATACAGTTGGCAGGAAGGCAAAGCTAAACAAATACAGGTTTACATTTTACTATTTAAAGAATAAAATATCCAACTTGAGTTCCATTAACACCTGTCAGGACTTTGGTACATACTCAAATCCACATTTCTAATTTTACTGCTAAATAATCCCAAACTTGGCAGTTAGAAGGTAAAGCAAAATACCCAAGCTAAACATCTGAAGCAAATTGTAGCTCCCTGGAAGAGCCCTTCTGCTGTATAAATGAAGGTCATATGTATAAATGATTAGAAGCTTAAGGAAATATGTCTTTTGCTTTTCTAAATTGATAACATACATATTGCATTCATATTCCCACATCAATTATTGGACATGTTCCCTGCTGTAAGAAAAACAGTAATTTTTTTTTAAATAATCCTGTGGAATAATATTCTTATACTAGCACAATTAACTCTTGCTACACAGAGGGAAAAGAGGTTGATTTAATAAACTACATCCTGGAAAACCAGTGTGTCAGTCCCTAGAGGTGCCATCGCCTGTGTGCACCCTGGTTTTGGGGGACAATCTGTAAGATGCAGGAGTTGTCCTTTCCCTGATGAAAAAGGGACAGAGGTGACAGGTCCCGGTGGGGATGGAGTGGGAGGAAGCAACCCAAATACTTCAGCTTTGGTGTTGAAGTCATAGCAGCTGGACCAATGGCTAACCAGGAGCCCTGGTTATTTATCAACAGCAAAATAACCCAACCAACATTGCAGAACTCTTTAAACACTTGTTTTCTCTCTGTAAGGAGCAGCTCCTCCTTGGCAGTGGGCATGGGGCAAGGTGTGACCCCGGCAGGAAGGGGAGAGGACCCCCAGTTCTCAGGCTCTCATGATGGATGGGCTGCCCAGGCCCTGCCACAGCTCTCCCCAGTGAAGTCACGCTGCTGCTGGTGACTGTCACCCCTTTGGCTGCCACTAAATCACACCTGCCAGAAAGAACTTAATCCTAAGGCTCATAAAAATACTTCTGAAACAGTTTTTCCTCTTTGAAGTGTACCAGATCTCATGAAATACCAAGTATTTTCCATAAATTTTCCCAAGCTAAAATATACCTAAAGACATCTATAGGGTCTCCAATATCGTTCTCCTGGATAATGTATCCCATTATACCCTGAGCACTCACTGCACCACCTCCTTTCCCAAGGGAGATGGTCTTGGCACGGACACGAGGGAGCCCAGCTCTGGTGCTCTGTGCTGAGGACGGCACCAGAGTCACCAATTCATCACAGCTGACACTGAGCACAGAGAAACAAAAATGCAAACAGTATTTATCACTTCTGACAGATTCCTTTATTTTCTGCTTTTTATTAGCTGACATAAAGTTAGGCTTTTTTTGCCAGAGACAAAAGTCACTGAGTGGCGTGGAACACAAGAATTATTTCCACTGAAGAATACTACTGTATTTTTATCAAGCATCAGAACTCTGTGACACACCACAGCTAAGCACAAATTATGGTGCCACTTCCCAATTTTGCAAGTTGGTAGCTTTAAATCCCCTGCTTTCTTGTCCCAGTGGATGGAGGTGTGTTCAGACTTACAGGAAAGGCCACTGGGAATTGGTTCCCTGCTGAACCACCTTCACTGCACATTTCCAGTTGACAGTCCCAGATTCTTCTGATATTTCTCTTTCTCACAAGAGGGAGCTCCGGCTCTGGCATAACTGTATGAAAACGTCCTACCCAGGCCCTGCTGCCTCTGAAAACGCCCATCTCTTGTTCAAGGTCAGGCTTGCAGGCCTCCTTCTGCAGTTAAAACGCATCAATAGGCACTTGAAAATCAACATGAATTCCAATGATGAAGAAAGGTGACATTTTTATAAATTTTCCAAGCGAATTTGATGGTTTTGAACAGTGCCAGAATGTGTAAAGACTGTCAAAAAAACTTTTTTTTCCTCAGAAATCAGATGGGTGTTATAGCTGACCAATGAAATCTGATCAGTCAGAAGTAATAAAATGGAGTTAAGAACAAGAATACCAATAATCCTTATAATTTCCATTTTAATGTTTTTCTAATGCAAAGACCCCACAGCAAATCACAACTAAAGTAACATTTTGCACAGTTTAGCTTAACTCCTCCCTCTATCCAAATCCAATCCTGCTTCTTACCCAGACTTACGTGCAGGTCTGTGGTCACCAAACTGGTGCACCAGAGGTCATGTTGGACACCTTGGATTTCTGTGCTGATCTCATTATGAATAATTTTAAGAAAAAAGTCCCTTCCTCAAAGACATTCCTATTAGTAACACCTCTCCCTCTAAGCCCTCCTCCTTCTAGCACAACCCAGGTGGCCCCACGCAGCCACTGCACATTTTGGGGGCTTAAAAATAAGTTCTTGCCACACTCAAAGGCAGAGAGTTTATGTCAGGAACACTTCAGCACCCAGAAAACTGCATTGGTCCGAAATCTGCAGTTGAGACTGCATGTCCTTGGGCTCCCTCTGCTGATGCCAGAATTATTTACAGATCCAAACCCATGAAGTGCACTACCACCACAATGATGTCTCCAGTAACACAAGAAAGGAGTCCCCAGGCTGGAACCGGGTGTACAGGGCTCCTCTGGGGCAGGGAGCAGGGAGATGTGCTGGCGGCTCCTACTTCTTAGGGAGAACGAGTATGATGGGCCCCACACATGAGCCAGGCAGAGGCCAATGCCCCGCACGAAGCTCAGGCAGCAGTGACAGGGGAAGAAGGTTGTGCAGCCCAAGGCAGGGTGCCCTCCCGCAGAACACACTGGATCAGGCACTGACACCAGGAATTGTAAAGCAAAGCATGGACGGGCTGCAAATCCTTTTGATTTATTCTGAACAACAGCTCTGTCTTGAAAATATATGTCTCCTAGGATTTTCTGTGACCAGCAACTCAAAGAATTCCGTATTTGCCTAAGCCTGAGTAAAGAAGGTAAGGGGGTCGGCAATTGAAGAGCCGCGTCCCGTCCTGCGCTCAGCACCGCACACGAGCCGAGCCGCGGTAATTAAATGCAGCACGGATCTGTGACAGAGTGTGAACAGAAATATAAAAAAGATTAAAAGGCGACTGTGGAAAGCTAGCGTGCTCCTCACATAATTAAAACAAGTTGTTCAAAGGCTGCTGCTCGCCTGCTAGCACAGGCTGGGGCAGGTTGGCAGGCTGAGAGTGGTGCTGGGCTCACCCGGGGCCGGAGCTGCAGCATCTCTGCCTGGTCCTTAGCACAGTCCGGGTCTGCCTCAGTTTCCCTGCATGGCACAAATGTTAACGTGCTCACTCCCGATTTCAGAAAATTATTTTATATCCGTGGATTAAGGATTTCATATCCATGGATTAAGGGTCTAAAATTTTATCTCACTGTCTCCTATTCAGCTCAGCTTTGTTTAATTAAGACTATGATTAACTGAGAGAAAGAATATGAATTTGGTGCTGGCTAAAGGCTTCTTCAGACAATGATAAAGTCTGCCTTTAAAAATACCCACTTTGTTCACAGTCTACGGTAAATACAAATGCAACAGTCTATTTTAATACAAAATGGTTTTTGAAGCAGTATTAGCACAACATAAAAGCTTTAGCCATGCAATACATTCCCTCTAATCCTATTTTATTTTTTCTAAACATTACACACTATTTCTTTGTAACATTTATTATACAATAAATACAGAATATTTCACTGTGGCAATATTTCCCAACTGTCATTTATATTATGCAGTATCAAACACTACAATCAATATAAATACATTGTTCTATATTATGTAAGAAAAACATTCATTCAAAGGAACTTTTAAAATATTTTTTCTCTTTTTCCCAATAAAACTAATACCCTACTTCCTTTCTCAAATCCATTTTAAACACCCAGCAGATTCCAACAGTTACAAGTTAAACATTTGAAAATGACAGAATTCACCATCTCTCTAAACTTAAGAATATAAAAACCACATGTCGACATATAAATAAAAACCGTCAAATGTTGAACTTTTTGCCAAAGTGGTTCTAGCGGTTATAGAAAATCAAAGTTTATAGAAAAGGGTAGAGCTTGTTTTGGGGAAAAGAAAAAAAAGGAAGTTCGGCAGCTCATATTGAGTCACTTTATTCTCCTCCCAATTCAAAATTTTAGGGAAAGGTTCAGCTGGCTGATTGCATGTGATGAAGCAGCTACCTGAATTCCAGTCAGCTCTGAGCTGAAGTTGCAGTGTATTTTAGCCAGAAAAAATCCCCAGCCAAGAGAGCTTAGTGTCCCTACCCCAGCAGCCTGCAGCAGCGCCAGGTATCTGAACTGACATCCCCGGTGTGAGCTGGCTGTTCCAGCCCTGCCAGTGCTCCCAGCACACTCTGATCCATGGAAACTGCCCCAGCAGCTGCAGGCCCAGGTAGAGCTGCAAGCAAATTGCACCACTGTTTACTTAATGATGCAATGAAAATCAAAAGAGAACTGGCAAATCCAGACGTGTTATGCTGGGAAATTAATTATTTTCTAGTATGGCAGAAAGTACCTCAATTTTTATTTAGGGATTACATTGGTGAAAACAACTGCTCCCCAGGAGCAATCAGCAAACCTGCCTGGCCGCCTCTCTGGACTTTTTAAGTGGCAGAGATTGTTGTGCTGGGTCTCCATTTTTTGCTTTTCCAGAGGTAGAAAATAATTTGCAGGGAATATCAATAGAAAAAGCTGGCAGAGTTGAAATATCCTTTGAAACACAGCTATCACCTCTCTGCCATTGCAGTCACTGGCCTTTGTTTTTATAGCAAGAAGGAGAAAAAGAGGCTGAAATGCACAGGTAGGTGATGGATTCAAATGCTTTGCTTTCAGGACTAGATTTCTTCATGCTAATGTGCATCTTCCCATCCTGCAAGCTGGCTCGGACTTGACTGCACAATGAGTAACAAGAGGCAGTGCCTAGCACTTCCCTTCCAACCACCATCCTGTGACAGCAGCACTCAACATTTGCACTGGAATTCAGCATTACAGCAAGAATGGAAAAAACCTCATCAGGGAACAAATTAGCCTAAGTGGAGAAATGTCCCTGACCCATTCACTGCACCAAAACAACACAACTTTCCCTCTGATCCTCTCCATATCCGGTCCTCCCATGAAATCTTGTTTGAAAATCAACCCAAGTGGGACACTGAAGTTCTGATGCTGATGTTTTACCCTTGAATTGCTTAGCAAAGTAGCTGCTTTTCAGAAACTGGTGGAGCAGAGATGAAATCAATCACAGAGGCAAATTTTTTTAGTGAGAGAAATAACTGAAATTGTGAATATACCTTACTGCACATGTGCACTTTTGTATTTATGGTCCTTTTTGTAGCATCTAAAAATTACACCCACCACATGTATCATAAAATTAAATGCTGCATTATTTCTCCAAAAGAAACCATAATGGTCTTTTGTAAATAATTTTATCTACTGTTCAGCATTTTACAGTCTTGCTATGTTATACTACAGCATTTATTGTTTTACAAGTGTTAGTGTTCTCTGGTGGGAAATGCTGTAAAAAACATAGAAACTGAAATAATTTTTTTCATCTCCTGGATTTATAATAAACACGGGACTCAACAGACAGTTCCTCAAGCTGGAAGCCATTTGCTTTGTGTCAGGGGAAATGCTGGGTAATCAGGACAGCCTGCTGCTCTGCACTGGCTAAACTAAAGGAAACATACACAAAGTTAAATCTCTTTTCCTCTCTATATAGGATTTTACAGCTAATGCAGTTTAGCAGATTGCCCAGTGCTCCCCCAAACCTCCTAGTTGAGCCTTTAGGGATCCTGTCCCAGGAGAACAAGGGCAATGTGCTGGGACAAAAGCAATTCTCAGCTCTGGAGATTTGCTCTCAAAGTCTGCATATTGTTTGGAAGTTAATGTGCCTCTGCCCCATCCTGCACCTGCATCCATGGCTCTGCCATGATTTGCCAGGACTCTGTGACATCCCTCCCCTTGCCCAGGGTGGCCCAGGTAGAACAGTTCATGGCACTGAACGAGCTCCTGGCACAAAGTCCCGCTCCCAATCTGATGGTGGCGTAAGGCACTCAGCTCAGTGTCAGCTAAATGAGCTTTCACTTTTTCATGCGCTTTTAGAGTACTTCAGTCTCAGGCATTTCTCTTCTTAAAAAAGCAACCGATACTTAAATTTATGAATTGTGGTTCCTTTCCCTGGTATTTTTGGCATTTCTGTATGCTGTACACAGTCAGATGGCTTCCTACTGTTATTTCATCTTTTATTTTCTCATTTCCTCTGGGGTTTTGGGATTTTTTTTCCTTTCTCTTGCATTGTGAAGCTACCTACATGGTCCTAATATTGCTTCATCTTTTGGGCATTTTCTGCCCCTAAGGTAGTGGTGGTTTAAGCTGTACATCAGCAGCAAATGTTGCTCTCTGAATTGTTCATAGACTCTAGAAAATGCCTTTTGTAGGAGCATGAGTTTTGTTCTTTGCACTTTTAAGGGTCATTGTGGCAGTCACAATGAACAAAACCGAAAAACCTCACAGCCAGCGTGAAGGGTACCTGGGATACCTGGACATCCCGCTTGGGGACACCCATTAACAACCAGAAAAGCACATTTTAATTTTGTAAGGCTTTTTTTTCCCCCTACTGGATCTTGTAATGAATGCATTTGGTGAGACATCTGCCTTGCCTGGGGGCAAGGAATAGCAGACCAGGGGCCAGAGGAAGGCTCATTCCCAAAGCCATGGCCCAGCACACCAGGACAAGCAAATAAGGGACAGGGATTTGGGTAGAGAGCCTGAGGCACAGCCTCAAGCTAAGATTCATTTTTAAGCTGAGTCTTTGAAAATCATTCCTAGTCACTATGCTGCCACAGGGGGATACATCCCCCCTCTCTCAGCAGCACATATTTTCCAATATTTCATCAACTTCTTTCTGAAATAGAAACTGTCATTTTTATATGATTTCTCCCAGTATTGTTAATGAATTACCAACACTGATGTGGTATTTTACCAGTTATGGTGCTCATTACTAAAGATTTCAGCTCTCATTTTCAACTGCCTGCTTATGTTTATTTAATTAAAAATATGATTAATTTCAGGGCAAAACTTGTTAAATGTTATTTTCCAATTAACTTTTAGATATTTTGCTAATGAAAACCACATTACATTTATGGTATACGCTACAGCCTTTACTTATCCCATACAATATACTACATGTTCATTGTATTTTATCTTCATGTGGCCCCTACCTGAAACAGAGGTGACATTCTGGAAGGTTAAAATCCTGTAATGTGAATAAGTCTCCTTCTCTACAGCAGCAGATTTGTGGGGGTTTTACTGAGAAATGGGTTACACTGCAGAGATTGCTTTTCCACATACAATTACTATCAACAGAGACATTAAACATAATGAATCGCTTCAGATTACCTCCTCATGTCTTTAAACAACCACTTAAAAATAACAAGTGAAGTCATTCACTATTCAAAATATCAAAAATAGCAAATTTTGAATGCTCATCTGAGAAGAGACAAGATTGTCATTGGGAGTAATGCAAGAGGCAATTAAAAGTAATGCAAGAGAGATGCAGGAAAAAAGGACTACATATACATGGAAGGAAGCCAGAAACTGGTATGTGGGTGTTTGCCATGTCTAGCTAACAGCTTTCTTTAATGAATATATTATTAGACAACATTTAAACACAACTTCATAATAGCTGTATGACAGAAATTATCCTAAATTCAATTGCTTTAGATCTAGCAAGTTAATATTAATTTAAGGCAAAAATAGTGATGCAAGAAGGTTCCCAGAGAAGCTGTGGGAAAATAAACAATATTGCTGAAGATATTTTAATGCTATGATACTCCTCTAAGTTTCTCCTCACTGGAGAGTCTTTGAAACAGTCAGAAATACAGTATGACAGCGTAGAAATGCTGCTGTCAGACCGTGCTCCTTCAAACAGAAAGCAAAAGACACAAAGACACCTTGAAAAAGGTGACGGATGCATTTGATACTTGTGTCTGTTTTCATGCTGCTTCTCAAACGATCTCAACAATAATCACTAGACTAAATAAAGCCTTACAAGTGCTAGGACTGGAAGGTATAGAAACCAAAAGGAAAGGGAAGACAGGTTATGTCCTCCAGGCAGAGTTAAATTCTGGCAGATTAAATTGTAGTGAAAACATCTTGTCAATTAATTAGTGCCTTTATTATTTTAACTGATGCTCTGCAGGCCCTGAAGGTTTATAATTTTAAACACCAAAACTGAAAAGTGAAACTCCTCCCTGAAAACCCAGTGGGCAAATTCAGAAGAGAAAATGTGATCTGAGATAAAGCTACAGAAGGCTGCTGAGCTGATTGATTGGGAAAGGAAGGGACAGTGCAGGATGTGGAAGGGCTGGAAGGAGTGGGATGTGCCAGGGCAGTCCCAGTGAGGAGCTGCTCATCACAGGCAGGGGAAGCTCAAAGCAGCCACGCTGGGCCAAGGAAGGTGGGTATGGGAAAGTAAATTGGAGCAAGTGGAAGGGGCCAGAACAAGCAGAAAGGTAAGATCTGAATATGAATTGTCCAGAACCTGGAGGTAACAGAATTAACACTGAGCCATACTGTGCATGATTGAAGTACAAGAGCCAGTGTAGCAGCAAGAAAGGTACTCCTGCAAATGGGCATCTCAGGAACCATCCAGAATTACCCATCCCTGCTTCCCAGTCAGCCTGCAGCAGAGGGCTCTAAGCTAAGACTAGGGACTGGGGCTTTTACAGTTTTGTTAGACACAAGCCAAGTTTTCTTAAGATTATTCAGAATGTGCACAAAATGCACTCAACTCCCTAACGCTTCAGAAAAGAAAAGGCAGGTTCTGCAGGCAACTTTTTAGAATATGACACTCTTCTCCTATGTTTGTGTTGAACTAATGCCCAGTTTGGTGCTGGGGAAATTGAGCTGCTGGAAAGACAATCTTTCTTATAAGAAATACAACCAAAATCTTGACCATTTATTTTTTAGCAATTACATCATGGCACTTTGAAAGAAAGCAAGAGGGTGAATTTTAATCTTACGGTCTTGGCCAGCTTCTATTCTTCCTCACCAGAAATTTCAACAGAAGTGATTGCTCATGGGCTGTTGGATGTGTTAGGAGGGGAGAGCAGCCAGATCCTGGCTGGCAGTGATGCTCCCCTCCCCACAGCTGACAGCAATTTGCCCCATGCTCAGCAGTTCTGGGCCTCTAAAATGAAATGAATCAGCTGCAAAACTGGTTTAATAAACTGGATAAACCAGGCTTATGGCTGCACAGACATCAGCAGCTCCAGGAGAGTCACCCAGTGATGACAATGCTGTAACAGGCTGAGAACTGAATGGGATACAAGGAAAACAGAGGTATCTGAGAACCAAAGAGAAAATGTAGGTTCTCTGCTGGCACCAGTTCTCCCTGGGATAAGTAATTTGGATGCAGCATTGGTGCTTGGAGCCAGGGAAAAGCAGGAACACAATCACAAGCTGTCCCAAAGCTGCAATGCTGTGAGAAGCTTAGGGGGAAAGGTGGGAAAAGAGACAGAGAAGCCTCACCGAGGAAAAAGCCAAAGGGGTAAACCCAAAATATAGGGAAATGCAGTATCAGTTCTTTGAGCAAGGCTGGCAAAAGGTTACTGTGTGCATGCTGCCACAAGGAGCAAATTAACTGTTTTACTTTAAAAACAACCTGATGAACAACCCCTAAGGAAGCCTTAGCTCCTTCCCAAAGCAGACTCCACAGAACTACATGCAGAACAAAGCCCAAAGTGATAGCCAGGCTGGCAAAGCCCTGGCTTTCAGCATCCTGCTCAGATTTCTGTTTCTAGTTCCTTTCTTCAGTCTTCTGCTGGCTTTGTTCATTTTGCTAATACAATTTTTTAGAGCAAAAGGATGGTGGTGTTGTGGCTGTGGCTTCACTGAGTCTTAGATTTACTCTCAGTGCACATTACTATAACACAAATAATAATCTATGATAATTATATCCAAGTGTCTTATGGATGATCCCTTCCTGGCCACAGATGAGGTGCAAATCTCCATTTTCAGGCTTCCAGATTTCTTCACAGTATCTGGTAACACTGAGTGATGCAATTGTCTTGCCTTCAATATCCCAGAGGGACAATTTCTAGAAAGCCCACAACTAACTCCACTTTTTATCATCTGAAAGGGGGTTTTTTTTCTGTTTTGTGGGGTTTTTACTATACCAAATGGAGAGCTGGACACATAAGCAGGATGTGCATAAAGGTTGGGCTGCACAATGATATAAAAACATCAGAAGCTCTAAGAAGCTTCAGTACATTCAATATCTGAGCCTGGGCTGGTTCAGTGTTTGGTACAGTTGTTACACAAGCAGACAGCCAAGTGTAAACATTAAGCTGTGAAGTGTCTCACTACTTGCCAGGTCTTCCCACTATGCACAAGTTTGCATTACAGAACATTTAATTACAGTGTTTTGACTAGAACCAGCTTTTTCCTTTCAGCCAAGCAGAAAAGTAACAGAGTAATTAAAAATGTAATGAAAACTCAGTAAAAATTCCTTAAGCCAAGGACCTACATTCAGTTGTGATTTCGAAGAGCATATGTCAAAGAAGACTCCTGCTAACTGTCATTTAGCAGGTTGTTAAAAAGTTTCAAAAATGAAATAAAAGCTGATCCAAGTTATAAAGTTTTTTTCTTTTGTCTAAATTTTTAACTATCTTTTCTATATGGAGCACAAATAGAAAGCACAAAACACAGTCAAAGTAGTAATTTAGAGAATTTCTGGCTTACAAAGTTATTTTATGCAAAAAGCTATGTTGGCTTCAGTGGAAGAATTTGCACAGCCAGTACAGAATTCAGGCCCAAAGCTTTGGAATATTGATTACACTTACAGGTAGTTGCTTTGCAAGAAAAATCTTCCTAGGAAATGTGGCTGATATTTCAGTATGCCAGACTCTGCACTGAAAACCAGTGAAGAAAGCTTCCTTTCATGGCACTGGGAGGTGCTGAAAAGATGATGGTAATTTAAACCATCATCACAAAATGTATCCAGCCCTATGCAGATAGTCATGTGAATTTACTTCTGCTGTCAAAAGCTTGTTTTAAAAATATGCCTTGACTTAGGATAGCATGTAAAATAACATTTCAGACTGTAACTTTTAGCCAATATTCGAAGTCCTATTCCTTGTTTGCAGTCAAAGTCATAGTACTTCAAAACACTAATTTAGTCCAGTGTTTCTTTCTTTTATGGGAATTTATAAAATATTATATAGGAGAAACATAGCAATCAGGCTTAGCCCAGAATACAAAGAGCTTTTAGGTCCTCTAATGAGTTGTGTAAGAACAGTGTACTGCAAAAAGGCCTGCATGTCATACATCTCTCCCTCATTGTAAAACATTGTTCTTAGCTTTTACTGCAGCCAAAACAACTTCATCTTTTTAATTAAAAAAAAAAGAAGGTATCCAATTTCACTATGCTTGTGCAGGACGAATATGTTTTGAGTTCTTGAAATTGCACTGCAACGCCGGTGAACTGAGAGTCAGGAGTGCAAGAGTACAGAAAGGACAGCATGAGCAAAGCCACTCTGGTACTCACTGGTGCCAAGTGATGCTTTCTCACAAAGTCTCAAAATAAAATATTATGTAAAAAATACAAAATCTTACCTTTTCTGGAAAAGCAAGCATCATTCCATTCCCTTCCTCCCAGAGCTCCTGGAGGAACATGCTGTGTCCCCAGCATACAGCCCCTGCCTGCCTTCCCCTGCCACTGCATCACTGGAGATGTGGAGCTGACTTTGGCCTTTAGACATTAGAGCACAAAAAGAGCACAGAAAGGTGCTTTACTCTCACAACACAGCAGACCTGCCCACCTTTAGGTAACGAAGCCACCACAGTGTCAAACATTTCATGCTAAAGATGTCTCAGCTATCTGGGACACAGGACAGAGAAGTGGCATAAAATAAACAGGATGTGTTTAGGACTGTAAGACTCCTATTCTAGTAACCACCAAATAAATAATAATTTCAGGGTTTGGGTTTGCATGTGTTCTCAGAAAATATGGGTTTCTGCCCACTTTGTTGTGATTTGTTCTGACTTTTTTAAGATTAAGTGATGCATACAGCAGGTGATAAAAGATACCCACACACTATTCCAAGAAAACGCTTTTTCAGTCACTGCAATGAACAGCCTTTTCCAGCAGGGCTGACTTCAAACACTGCATCCTTGTAACAGGCAAAATCCCACCATTAAGAGGTTAGTCCAGCTATGATTGTCAAAGGCTGTCAATCACAATGCCTGTTTCTCCACCATTCAGAAAATTAAAAATGAATATACTTTTTGACATGCTAAGTAAGATTTTGGGACACTTTACAAGACTTGGCTCAAAAGTGCTACCTCAAGGAATATTGAATGCCAGCAATGTTGACACTGTGTGACAAATTATATGTTCCTTAATATTCTGTGTCATTCCATTCAGTTTTATAATTGGCACTGACTGTAGCTGAAATCTGATCCAAAGTACACAGAATTAACTGGCATTTGTTTTGTCCCTCAGCATTTTCTAGGCTACAGACCTTGGTAAATATTTACTTAACAAGGTGGAATACTAATTTTTCCCATAAAATATACATGTCCATATTAATGATATAATTATTCTTTTTCTGTCAGATGATGGGCTAGCTGTGTACAGCCAGGACAGACTGCAAGTGATATCTATAGAGTACAAGCAAAGACAAACCTATATAGTAAAGATTTTTGTACCTTTGACTTCTGCCCACTTCATTAAAAACACTGAAACTACAGAGGTTAATAGCCAGCCCATACCTGCCCAGCAGAAAGATTTTCAGGGAACCACTATTCCAGGGAGAAGCACCATCAGCATTAAGTCCAGGGTCACACCAATTAAACTCCTATTCAGTGCCCTGTTCTCGTGCCCTGGATATTGGTGTACAATAGCTCTAGTGGGCCTCTCCCTGTTATTTTATCCAATTCCTACTGATTAATTTCATCTTCTGTTGTACATCAACAGCATGCACCCTGGGGTCTCCTGACTTTTTGCAACTGAGTTTGTTTTGCATTTACTGGCTCCTTGGTGATTAGGGTTCTGTAAATCTCTGTTACATCCATTCCCACATATCTGAGGGCTCAAGTCCTACCCAGCTCAATCCCTCCTAGCATGGAAACACCTTTACACTGCCTGCCTCTCTTCATCTCCAGCTCCCCGTGCTTTGGGAAGAGTTGCAAGGATGGGCAACAAAGTGCTGAAAATTCCCACGGATGTTGGGGGGATTTGAAGTCAGGACACCATGTCCTCACCCCACCCCCATTCCCTTCCCCCAAACAAATCCACATCTGGACACAAATGACTCACTAATCCTATTAGAAAGCAGCATTTCAGACCTGTGCTGCAGTCCAAGTTCCATCTGCATTCACAGCAATGTAATTCAGGACTGACCCAGATTTAAAATAGATAAAACAGTGATGTAATGCTAATGTGTGCTAAGAATTATATCCTTATATATAAAATACATAAAATATATACATTTCTTGGAGAACATTGCAGACTCCTCCCATAGCCTCTCAGTAGCAAAATCAAATAATGTAGTTTGCACTTTTCTGGAACATTAAAACACCATTTCCTTCTTAACAGAAGAAATTCAGACTATGGTTGGCTTTATTTTCCCCAGAGCTGCTTGGAATCATTGTGGAAATTTTCAGAAGTCTTGGAAGCACAGAGCTCTCCCTGGCACACCAGCCAGGATCAGTGCTCACAGGTTTGTGTTTGGACATTGCTTTTAGAACCATTTCCAAGGATTTTTAACTGGGCCTGAGGATGTGCCAAACAAGTGAAATTTATTATAGACTCAAGCTCCTAGCATGAGAATTATTTGAAAGGGAGAAAATATGCACTGGTTTTAATTTATAAAGAACAGAAAGAGTCCTTTGGTTTCATTTTGATTGCAGATATTTTCAGGAATTATAATTATATATATACATATATATATATATATATAACCTCTAAATGATGTTGGTCTTATCAATGCCAATGTTTCTTAAACATCATCTTCTAAGCCAACGTGTTCTTATTTCCTCAACTCTTTCCCATGCAGTTATTTATTGTTTCACAGCTTTTGTTGGAGCCAAATGCAGTAACATTTTGGGTAGCAGCACTCAATGATCACCAGAAAGGCAGGGATTACCCAGGCTGGATTATGTGACACCCAACATGTGCATCAGGCCACTTCCAGGACATCTACCCTGACAGAAAGGAACTAGTGGAAGATTCCTGAGGTGTGCTGAATGTTCATCTCATTCCTACAGTCACACTATGCCATCACTATATATATTTTTTTTTTATCATAATGACTTGGGCCTCTGGGTAATTGGAACAATTAGGGTGATTAATTGCATGTTTGTAATAAAAACAGAAGACCAGGGAGGGTTACATTACAGGCTAAATATTTTCAGAAAACTGTATCAGCTGGTAGACATAACAAATGTGATCAGTTCAATGCAACATGAAGCTGAGCACATTGTGTAAACTGGTTTGCTCTGGAACTCGAATCTCCTCAAAAGAAGCCAAAGTGTTTAAAAAAATAAACGAAGTCAGAGTGCACAGGGGGAAAAGAAATATTGACATGTGAGGCTGCTGTACTTGTACCATAAAGAAACATTGTTTTCCCTGCGGTCCTTTTATTGTCTAAATAGAAAGTGCAAAGCAGGGGGAAAGCGCACAACAAGGCAGAGTGCACAAGTGAAGGTCAGAGCTTGTGCTTGGAAGCAGAGTTACACTGAAAGGAAAACTGGAAAAGCACATAGCAGGGTACCTGGAGAACCAAGACATTCCTCACTGACAGCAAGAGGGCAAACTAACCTGCCTGCCACCACACCCAGACACTAAGGGTTTTGAAGAGGGAGGTCAAATCCAAGAACAGAAGATACTCCCATTAAAAGTTTCATTTGTTGAATCTTCTCTTACAAATCTGGGCTCTCATTGTCTCCTCAACAAGATGCTACTGAAAGGCAGCTTCAATCCGTGCCTCTTTCTGGATTTTCTTGCAACCACCTGGTCTCCAGAGACCCACTTTAACTAAATGTGGCATGAATGCTTACTTATACACACTTCTCAAAGGAGAAACGAGTCAAGAACAGGCATTGCTCACCCTTGCCATGAAAGCTGTGCCAGTGTATGGCAAAATGCCAAATTCCTGTTAGGGAGGGGATCTCCCACAGCAATGTCTCCCAGACATGGCTCAGCTATCACAATTGTCATCATGGCCATTGCCTTCTTGCCTGTCTCCTGAAGAATGTGAGCACTGCCAGTGTTGTGCAGCTCAGGTGTGCCCTGCAGGAAGCTGCAGGGCTCACAAGCCAGGATGGCTGCACACTGAGGCAGGCAGAACCCTGACAGCTCAGAAACCACAGCTCTGGCCATCACCCACAGAGACATGTCTGTCCATGTTCCAATACAGTCTTGGACATCAGTGATTCTACAGGATCTGGACCATGGTGCTCATCAGTTAAGAGTCTTATCTTTGGCTGAGCTTTCACCAGCTCCTCTGTGAGGTGCACTATCAAATTTCTACATAAATAAAAAGCCAGCTTCTTATATTGCCTACACTCCCACATACCTGCCTGGTTACATGGAGAAAGTGAATAGTGAAAGGTTTTATGTTCCACTTGTATGATTGGAGACTTTGTGCTTTAACACAAGCACAGGGTCACAGGGCAGGAACAAGGTGTTTTCTTTCCAGTCAGCATGAACCTGACATTTATTACATGAGGGTTTTGTTCTATTTGTTTTAAGTCAACTACATTTTAACTCAGTTCAACAATGCTGGAAAACCTGACAAAATATTCCAGAGTGTTTAATCAGCATGAATGGACAAACGTCCAAAAGTTAAAATAGGAGCATATTGCAGTTCGTTCTTTACACCAGTAGGTCTTTCTTGTTCCAGTCCCTGACAAGCATTTTTGTCTGCCTTTGGGAAATCTGTCTTAAACATTTCTCTTTAGTTGGGGAAAGTCTTTTCAGAGAAATGCCAATGTTTCTTGTAATTAATTATTGAAGAAATTGGTTTTTATTTTCAGTTTAATGGTGGGATTTTTGTCAGGCTCATTAAACTGGTCCAAGTCCTCCCCTATTTAAGAGAATAAACAACAAGAATCTGTAAGAGGAGTGGAGGGCAGTGGAGGAGTGCTGAGCTACACACCATCAGTATTTCTGTACATACCCTTCAGAAGGGGCCTCTATTTTCCATATGTGTTTTCAGGTATCATCACGTTTAAATGAAAGAAACTAACAAACAAAAAAGTGAAAAATCAAAGGACTAGTTTCTCTGCAGTCAAATGTGCATCTACTATCAATCCCAAACAGGTTAAATTCCAAACTTTTGAAGGCATTTTCTTGCATTCTCCTTGGGGGAAGGAGAGGGGCAGACTAAATATGTATATATATATATACACACACACACACATACATATAAACTACATATTAAAGCTTTGAATTTACTTTCTTTAGCTCCAGGCTGTTAGTTTTCAACACAAATAAATTTTGTTGTAGATGGGAAGAAATGTCTTTCTCCAGCTTAGACCAAACTTTGCATTCAAATATCCAGTTTGTTACGGGGATATTGACTTTGGTTTGCTCACTGCAGAAAAGGCAGAGTACCAAAAGAAATGCTTAGTCCTTTAATGTTTCAGCACTTAATTCACCAGCTACAGAGAAAAGTGTTCTTAAGGCCATGGAGCTCTGGCTTAATGTAAAATCAAGGTCCAGAAAAATTAATATAATCAACAACAATCAGTTCAGTCAGAACTTCTGCAAACATTAGAATCATTCAATGAATATTTGACTAAAACGGTTATTTCTAAAAATGCAAAGCCATTTCAATTCACTTCTCACTTATTATTCAGTACACTACTCCTAACATATTTATATCTTGTAAAATGCTCCTCAGCAAGGAATAGAAAGATGGCTTAAAATTCTGCTTTTCTGACAAGACAGTTTTGTAAGCTGTAAAATACACAGTAGCTCTGTTTAATGAGTAGCATTCTAAAATTCACTACTTGATGTTGCTCACACACAAGAAAAATTACCCATCTATTGGAAAAGATCTTATTTTCCCAGTCAAGACACTAAAACCAGCCTCTCAAACATGAGCCTAATTATGTAAATATACACAGTACCTATTCACACAGGTACTATTCCCTGAGGATACATCACTTCGTGAAGAATTAAAAATGATGATCCAGAAATTATCCTTAGAGAAGATACCAGTCTGGCTTCTTCATTTCAGTTACAGCTCAGGGTGAACAATTTTATCACCAGTCACTCAAAAACCTACAGATTACGCACTCTAAACACAGTCTGATTATTTTACTTGCTCAGCAACCTGGTCTAGTGGAAGATGTCTCTGCCCATGGCAGGAGTGTTGGACTAGATGACCTTTTAAAGGTCCCTTCTAACCCAAACCATTCTGTGGTTCTGTGACAAAGCACACAAAGCTCACACGAAATTAGACACTTCTGACTGCATCATCAGTTTATTGTGTGTTCTCCAAGGAATACCTCATTCCTGCTCCTGCTGAGAAACTGCCCCTCACCATCACCGTGATTCTTTCAGCAAGGACTCCATTGAAAATGGTGAATTCTGCTTTGGAATCTTCATTACAGAGTAACAATGCTGGGATATTCCAGCTAAACACTGCTTCCGTCCTTTGCCAGAGATAGTTGCAGTTTTGCTTTCAGGATCACACATTGCTTTTCCCCTATGGAACAAACATTTTATAAGGTTCTGAGCCTGCATTCTGATCATAGTTCAATGTACAGTTTTCCTTGTGTTTTTTGAGAGCTAGCCTGTGTTTTTCTTGCCTCTCATTGCACATCTCTCCAAAAGGAGCTAAACTCACTGGATGAAACATTGGCCCTCCAACCGCAGTAATCTGCTTTGCAAGTTTCTGGTTTCTTCACCAAATTTATTCCTCTCAGCTGTGGCTCTCATTTAGTCAGATGTAAAAGATTTGTATTCGAGGGAAGAAAGTCTTGTGTCTGGTATGGATGAAGTCAATCTTGTAGAACTGCTGTGCTTGAATCAGAAGACAGAAGACATAATGTAGGAAATCACACTTGAAGTACATTAAGTTGAGAAGTGAACTGTGGCCAATACTAAATACATTTGTGTGATTGCTAAAAGGCCCCCATTGGGCCTTTGTAGGCTCTGAGTCCTATTTTCTCCGGTTTTCCCTGCTGGAGATCCCACTACACTGTGATACATTCTAGCTCTGTTTCTGCAAAGATTCTTCATTTCCTCACTCAACTTTGAAAACCAGAATGCCTTTTTCTTGGAAGGAAGGTTTATACTCTAGGAGAAAAAAAAAACAACTGCCTTTAATTATAACCTGCTGCTCTAGAACACTAGCACAAGGGATACCATGCACACCAAGTCTGTACACAGGCTGTCCTTCCATAGGTTTCTGTAATTTAAACAGCTCTCAGACATCATTTTTCTGCAAACATTTCAAGTCCAAAAAAGGTTAAGACCATTGGTCTGACAAAACCAGGACAAGAAGAGAATTAACTGCCTGACTTTACTCAGTAGGACTAAGGTCAGGTATTGAACAAAGCCTTCCTGACTCAGCTTCAACTACTACAGCATCCTGCCTCATGAATCACCCACTAAGAGCTAGCTTATTTAACATCTACTTAGAATCTGTATGATTTAAACACTGTAATAATCACTAATCAATTTGACAAGCCTGAGCTTAGAGGGGGAAAGCCTGAAACTTGGTATAAAAATATAATTTCCCAATTCTTTTCCTACAGTTACATAAAGAAATTAATTTCTTTATATTGCTATATAAATATATGTAACTCTCATGCAGAGGGGTCCTCAAAAACAGAGACTTGAACTGAAGGTAATATAATCATACTGAAACAAATGGACAGTCCTGAAGGCACAGCACTCTCCTGCTTGCAAGGCCTTTTCTTATAGCATTGGGTCCTTTCAGCAAGCAGATTGAAAATTGCTTACCCCTGAAGGCAAGTGCCTTCTTGAGCTCTAGTCCTTTCTGTGGCTCCAAGAGCAGTTTGGATTATCTATTGGATTATCTATTGCATGAAACACACATTTCACCTCAATTTCCTCAATATAACCCACCTGCATGTTTTCCAGAGAAACTTCCTTACTTGGTTTAGACTTGGGGTAATGGAAAATTCACACCACACTGTTGGTAATCTGTTCCCCTGGCTAACTCCCTTCCTCTAAAATTTCACTTTGACCTTGGAAACTGGTGTCAACAAACCAAATTTGTTTAGCCACTATGAAGCACTGTAAAGACATAAACTGGTCTGAAAGAGTCAGATTTCATTTGACCTTGAATGTTAGACTGAAGTTCAACATGAATCAGCACAAGTCTCATTAGGGCTAAACACCCATTATAGCTAAGTTTAGGTCCCAGGAATCCAAAGCCATGAATAACTGTGCTGAATTACTTAAAAAATAGAAGTATTCTAGGTTAAGTCTTAAATGTTTTCTTTTCCTGTTTTAATGCTACAGGTCTGGTGGGTTTTATATTTAGACTTCTCAAATCGAAATAAGAGTCTGAAAGCAAGAATTTTTTAAATGGGTGTCAAATGTAAAGCTGTATCAAGTACAGCTAATGTCTTTTGGCCTTGATTTATACTGTGAAAGTCGATACCATAAATGCTGTCCAAAACTTGGGTTTAACTGTAGTTATCACTGAGAGGAATGATGGATTTGTCTTTACAAACAAGCTGAGGGTCTGCTGGTAGATAAAACAAGCACTGAGAGATAAAAGAAACAATGGGAAGGATTCCACTGACTGATGAACGGAAAAAAGATATTTGCCTTTACAAACACTCACTACCATCCTGCCACCATCACTGGCCTGGCCTGGGTGCACACCATCCTTGGAGCACTGTCAGAGATTAACAAACACCAAGGGACCACGGGATAACCTTCTCCATGGAAATTTTCCTCTCAGCACCGCCAAAGCTGTAGAATCACGGAACATTCCGAGTTGGAAAGGGCCCACAAGGCCCATGGAGTGCAGCTGTGAAGGGACTGGCCCATGCGGGACAGATCCCCCAGCCCAGGAGCGGGCAGCACCTCGCCCTAAGCCCACAGCAGGGCAGGATGCGAACAGGCAGCTCCGCCTCAGCACGAAGCCATGGCTGCGCTCTGCCCAAACCTCTCCGACACTGAGCAATTCCGCACCATGTCTAGCTACCGCGCCAGCAATACTCCACAGGACTCCCGACTGTACCCCCGAGCCCGTACCTGTTTGCCCGGTGCCGTCAATATTCAACTTGCCACACAGCAGAGGAGGTGGCCCCACACCCACGGGGAGCGCGGGCAGGACCCGGGGCGGGGCCGTTCCCTCATGAGGGAGCGCCATGGCCGCGGCCTCGCCGGCGCCGCCTAGCGGGGGGGTGCGCCCGCTCCCTGTTCCCCATAAATCTCTCCCAAAACCCCAGGGAACGAATCGAAATTCTGATTTTCCGTCTCCCCCCACAGCGTTCCCTTAGAGTACGCCAGATGCTTTGAGTCGTAAGGTGAGAATTGTTATTCCTCTTAATTTTTTTTTTTTTTTTTTTTTTTTTTTTTTTTTTTTGCTCTCTCTTTCTCTTGT